>CM031233.1:16119308-16232788 GCA_018340775.1 Taxus wallichiana var. yunnanensis
AGTCATCTTCCAAATATTGTGCAAGATTTGTAGAACCGCTCCAATGCAAAATTCGTGGTGGTGGAAGACCAAGATTCCCCTACAGAGTCCTTAAGACATCAGAAATGGTTTGTGGATCATTAAGATGTGATAGTTTTGTCTTGAAATCCTTGAAAATTTTGTGATGAATGACATTTACACAAAAAATTTGTTGCACTTTATTGCCTTAGATGTACTAAGTAGATGGTTGGCCTTCTAAGTGAAGTGAAGAGTATCAAGTCAATCTTATTTGAATATAAATAAGCTCATGAAGAATTTTAAAGGCCTTGAGCGATTCAATCCCACAAGTTGCCCACCCGATTCGAATAGGAATATGAAAAGCCATTCTTTGGTTAAACCAAGAAAGTCCAAAAAGTGATGCATCTTATGAGTTGTAAGTTGAAGAGTATTGTGATATAGTGTATTGCCAATTCCTAAGCAAAGGCTATAACCATAACTACAAGGACGAGGAAAGAAAAGTTTTTAATCATGACTATTCACATATTTCATGATTGCATTTTGTTCAATTAATCCTTTGGTGTTATACGGGGTTAAAGGTAACCACAATTCTTGAGCACATACATTATCACAAAATAGATGATAAATTCAATCCACATCCGCCCAAACGAGCATAATATGCTAAAATTAAGAGGAATATAAGAAATGAAAGATTAAGTTCTTATGACCATGTATATAGGTCCCTTGGTTGACATATCTTCAACTTTACCACATTTCCTTGTGGATAAACATTGAATCTCCCCACTTATAACATTCACCAAAATCACATGTTATCCTTATAAATTATAGGTTTTCTATTTTCACTAGCATTAAGACATCAAGAGTAATCTCTTTTACTTGTATTCATATACACTATTGTTTTAAGAATGTTTTCCATTGACATCACCAAATGTGCATACAAATTCACATGACAATGATATCCAAGATTTACTCATTTAATTTTGTTCTTCTTGCATTTATATTGAGAAGTTAAGTATCTCGCCTATCAATTCTCGCGGTAAAAATTGACCATCTACTACTTATTTGTGACACCTTCAACCCACCATGGGGTCATATCTATGTTTAAAAACATGACCATACAAACAAATCTATAATTAGGGTGGAGTTCCATATTATACATTGCAAACAATTCCCATATGTGTTGAATAATAATGGATAAAGCAAAGCTTAGTTTCAAGCTTATATTTATATCTTCTACGATGTAATATCATCTTTCACATACTATTAAATCAAGTAATATTATTTCTTCACAAAATTTAAATGTTGTCTTTCTTTCCATTGTTCAAAATCACCATGACATACCCTTACAATCCTATTAATGCCCCCTTTTACGGTTGTCAACACTAGTTACCAAGTTCTTGGGTTGGATAATTATGTCTACATGGAGTAACTACCCATGATTTTTCTAGAGGATTGACACCACAAAAGAGTCGCGAAAAGATGAGAACACTAAAGATCACCTATAAGTGGAGATATAATCCGCCACTAGTCTAAACATGAGTCAAGTAGTTTGACCAGGAAGGATAGGGTTGTGACCATAGCCTAATATTATAAAATACAATATAAGTTGAATTTAAGATATCCATATTCAATCTCCTTTCCAAAAAAATTATAATTCTCTTACTTATTTATTTAAATACCTTCCCATTTATAACTTACCATTACAAGTGTTAGGCAAGAAACTAACCATCCTCCATGCATTATAGTAGGGAACATACAATTTAATTAACATAACAATTAAAGGTGAAAGGGTTCAAAGGTTGGCACAAGTTGTATTATCCACAACAACTATATTACTTTTCAAACTTACGAATCAAGAAGGGTCCAAGTTTAATTTCTCTATCCAACAATCACACAAAATTACAAGAATTTACCTTAGTAATCATAAGCACAACTTTCAATAAAATTTAAGCCAAGAGTACAATGTGATAATTCATCATCCCATTAATTTCATACACCATACATGCAAATAATGAATTTTCTTCCTTTATTAATACAAGTACAATTATTAAGGTAAGGTATATCTCTAATTCTATCAAATTTATTTTGCAATGAACAATCTTGTCACGTCACCTGTAACCTGTCAAGTTAGTGTAAACATGGTTAGTGAAAGTAAACGTTCGCATGACATTCCCCTTATGACTAACATTTTCACATATATATAATTTTCCACTTACAATAATTTTAAACACTTTTACAAAGCAATAGAGGTAAGAACACAAATGTAGTTTCATTACGCTTTCAAGCTAGAGCGAGATAGAGAGAGAGAGAGAGAGAAAACACAAAATTTCCCTCAAGCAATAAGTACAAAAATAGTGTCATCAAGGAGATATATAAAGAATAGAGTCATGTGATAGTGTTTATAATTTTTCCAATAGTTTTTTGGCTAGGAGAAGGTTCCACTGAAATGTTCATGTTAGTATTGCAAGATTATAAAATAACATCAATTTGGCCAAAGTGGCCCACAAAACTTAGTTTGGAATCAATTTTTCGATACTCTAACACACCATGCGTAAATTTCTACCAACTCTCTTATCCATGCAGGAACCCGTTGAAGTTGACAATAATCAAACCGACAACTAGGGTTCAAATAACAACTTCCTATCTGGAGCTACTTATCATAATTACATCGGTTTGACCTTGTCACCCAACGACCAGAGGCCTACAAAACCCCCTTGCAAAACCAACCTCCAAGATGATTTTATTGAAACTAATGATTGATGATAATTGTCTTGAGGAAATATTAGAGGTATAAAGTGACGAAACTTCATTTCTCGATACTAGGGCCCAAATCGCGGTCCAAAACCAAACTGAACTTTCCACTTTTAGCAGTTGTCCAATGTTGCAAAATGGCCGAGTGGGCTCTTAGATGCATGCCTAAAAATGGCCAAATGAACATCTACCGACATTCTAAAGGTTGATATGACATCCCACGTGACTAGGGAGCATAGTCAAATCATTACCTTTGCTACGAGGTTGGGAGGGGTGTTTTGTATGTCATTGTAACATGCGTTTCATTAACTTTTATAGTGTACAATTGGCGGAGTAAACACTAAATTTCAAGTTCAAACTTGTCATTTTAGAGGCTTTCCATTATCTTAGTTTATCAACTATGTATTCCATTGTCGTGGGGCGTGATCTGGAGAAATATCAAGGCTCACAATAGTCTTTTCATTTGTGCAAAGAAAAGACAATTTTAAACGTTTTTGCACTACCAAACATTTAAAAATCTAATATAAGCAATATTTTTACTTTGTTTAATTTTTCAAAACCACAAAGGAGGGAAAATAAATAAATGTGAAAGCATGTTAGAAATAGGTAAGAAAACCATGCATGATTAACCGAATGGCAAGTGACCGAGGATCAATGATTCTCGGTTCTAGTTCGAGGTCGTCGAACCAATTCATCAAACTGTTCTTGAGCCTTGATCGCTCCACATTTTCACATTTAACCAAAATATCTATTTTCAAACATTGGGTAGCTCACCATTTTTTAAAAAAATTCCAATTAACTTGGCGATTCACCGATCGAACTAAAAATGAGGGAATTGGGGGTCGAGCTCATTTCCGAGCTATCTCAATGCTACGACGGATAGAGCTAACTCACCAAACAAACCACCTTGTTAAGCCAACCAACCAAACCACAATGACAAGTCAAGCTTCCATTCATACTCCACACCGCACGATGGACGATCACAACAAATTCAATAGTAATCGTTATAAAAGAACACTATATTGTCCCTTTTCACTACGAGGCCAAAGCATCAAGCCAACACTTTCACATAACCACCATAGGTACAACTAGCATCTTAATGATAAAGTTTAGGGCAACCTCAAGTTATCCAACACGAAAAGGCCAACCATGCACACATAATGATCAATTGTCCCTTGCATTTGATTGAAATTTTCCAAAGCCTTTTCAACATATCCAATCTATGTGTTGTATGTAATCATTGCATTCCATATAGCCATGTTTCCTTCACGCATTTGACAAACAATTTACTTACTTTGTCTAGGCGTCTACATTTGAGTATAACCTGAAATAGTTAACATGAGCTTACTATAGATAAAGTTTAGAGTTTTCGGTCTTTGCCATGCAGCCCCAATCAAACAAATACACGCTCTCACCATAGTTTAAACTGGATTTTGGTGAAAAGGTTCATATTTTTCGCTCAAAATAACCGGTCTGAGACCAAGAGCTTATCACGTTTTAGGTCTAACACCACAAAACGCCCATCTTTGGTGAAGTATTACAACGAGCATTGCACGGGGCACTACAATACTATAAAAATTATTAATTGACTAAATCCATACCAACAATTAGTTACAAGATTACTAAAAACATTATAATATGAACAAACAAATAAACTAATACCATAGAAAATAATTAGGCCTAGTCCCATAATAATTAATTAATAAACACACAAATACTCTAATATTATAGTATTTATATAGTATTTTCTAAATATGCTTCCAAATAATCATAACACTTTGTATTTGAAAAATTAAGACTATAAACTTCAACTACAATATCATTGAAAGTAAAAAAGCCACATGTAACACTCTTTTATAACCCACAATCGGTAAATTGGGTGTTTTAAATTATAATTGATATCTTAGGGAAGGTGTGTATCACGCCGACTATTCTCAGCGACAAAATCGTATGACCGCATAATGATGCCCCCATAAACCATGCATCCATACATTGGCATGGTATACATAATTTTCATGCCTTAACTTTTTTTAGGTTTATGGTATACACAATTATGTATACCACACTATGTGTGTATACCACAAACCTAAAAAAATCGAGATTCGAACCCATGACCTCCTAAATACAAGTAGACATGCCTACCACTCCGCCTAGCACATGCTACATGCCACACTTCATTTTCAAACACATATTAATAAGCCTGCAATACCTCAACTAGCGTGGGTCCCATTACGCACATGTATGCATGCATACGGTATGGGGCATATAAACGTGCACACTATTCTATCGCCGGGATAGCCTTATGCATGTATCACATCCTTCAACAAACTCTTTCTACATACATAGGGGGATTAAGGGCCAAGGCTTAACAAAACTAGGCAACTACCTAGGGTGCCAACATTTAGGGGGTGTTATTTTCTTTTTTATTATGATTTTTTACAAAGAGTAGATCAATTTATTAACCATATATGCTTGTAGTATTTAGTGGCTATCTTTATATTCCAATTCGATTCTCTTCATTTAAAATAAAATTAATTTCAAACAATTCTATTAAGACTATGATATTCAACATGCTTTATAATACCTATGCAAGTGCCTTTGTTGAGGATTCGTAAATTTAATTCATACTCATGTATTTTTAATACTTTGTATTGTATTTAAGCCTTGAAAGTTTTTTTGGGAGGAGAGATCAAGAAAGGTGAATATGCAAATAACTTGGGAAAAAATAGTTGGGAAAGATATGAGAAAGGAAGGATTACGAAGGACTGTATGCTAGAGAATTAGTCGAAGAATTTAGACAATGACTACAGCAAAAATTATTAGCAATTTTTTTCTTAAATGATAGAGGCATAACACATCAAGTAATAAAATATAAGTTACTATTAATTATTTTATCTTCTATAAAATATTTTGTTAATTTATAGAAGGCGTTAGTTCAAATATTACCTAAGGTACTTGCATAATACTATGAAATTTAGATTAGTGATAAAGGATGATGGCATTGACATTATTTAATTATAATTGAAATGTTGGAATATGGATTACTATTCACCTACCACAATGACAATACCAATGGATTTGTCCTCTAAAACATTCTTCTTCCACCCATGTTTGACCATTAACTATCCTAACATTAGAAATGGAAACGTGAATAGACAATCATCATTATTCGCCGGAAGGCGTCCACCTTTGAAGATGTATGCTCGAAATTGTCAAATTCGGTGACCTTTTCTAGTAGTCAATTTCACACACAGTGTTGATGTCTGCCTATACTTTCCCGATTGCTTATTTTATCTATTTATTTACATTGATGATCTAATTTTATCTATTGCTTATTCTAGCTATTTATTCATAGGGATAGTCTAATTATCACCTATAATGATAATTCATTTTTGGAAAATCCTAGAGTGGGCAATAAAGACCCCATTACATTTTCTAGATTATTGATTCAAAAAATTTCTTTCTGAATTCTGTGTGCCCAATTTGGGGTTTAGAGGAATGGCTTGATGTTGGTATTCGCATAAATGCAAAGCCACAACAGGACATTTATCGGGATTTTTGTTGATTGAGGATTGTTGTGAAAAGATTAAAAATAGGTTTTTAGTTCCAGTCAATAGTTCTACCCTGCCCCTGAGCACTGGAATGGGTATGGTTCCCAAATGTTAGAGGTATATAATTTCATTTTATTTTAAAAATGATTAAATATCATGTTAGTGCAAGCAAAAAAATTGACTGGGGGTTTGCAACTTTGTAAAGAGTTCAATGATGAAACGTGCCTCAATTTTTAAGAAAAAGAAACCAATTTCACTTGTGATTATAATCCAGGCTCAGTCTCATCTCTGTTTATTTTTGGGTATTTTTAGGATTTTGATTAGTATTTTCAATTAAACTACCACCTCTTATTAATTAAATTATGAATCTTTCAATCTAAATGTGGTGCAACTTTTAGGCTATGCTTCATATTTATAATGATTTGATTATGTAAAGTGGGTCAGTTCAATGAGGTGCTACAAATTTTGCCTACTACATACAAACCCCCGTAAACTCTTTCTGCTTATCTTCGACCGTTGCAGTCTTGTGTCACCAAGAAAAATGTTTTTCGGGGAAAATAAAATCCACTCTTTCATCACTGATGGGATTTGCATTTGCTACACAGTTTTTCAAAACTACCGAACCTAATCAGCTCACCTTTTCCAGCATTTTCCTATTCTGTGGCAAAATAAGAACTTTGGAACAAGTTGTGGACATCGATCAAAGCATAATATTATCTAGTTTTTTGTCATATTTTGTAGTTGTTATTACCTTTTGTTGATATGAATGAAAATGTTAAAGTATATACAAAGCATGTGAACTGTTTGACAAAATGCCTAAAAGAAATGTGGTTTTCATGGATTGCTATGATGCAAGGGTATGCACAAAATATCAGAGTTTCCTCAAGAATCATTAATAAAGAATGTTTGCACACATGTAGTTGCACAAATTCTAAGAATGATCTAACAAGTAATGCAATATGAAATTAACTCACAAACACAAGAATGGTGCAAAATTTGGAACCTCACAATACCTCAAGTGGTGTGTACAAATAGGAGAATAATCACGGGGGAATTACATTCTAGAATGGGAATGTAACTCTTATGACACTCTATGACACACTATGACATGTAAGACATGTCATAGTAACTCCTATGACACAAACAACACTTAAGAAAGATGAGTCAACATGTGTAGGAAATATTCCAAGTAAATAAATAAATACAAGGAAAATAATATCCTACAGTAACATAAAATAGGGTTGTTGAAAAAGTTGTGGAAACTTTGAAGTGAATGCAATTGGAAGGTGTAAACCTAGACTTACAACCTTTACTAGCATACTCGTTCTTTGCCAAAATGGGAGCCTTAGAGTGGGGTATCAACATACGAAAAATTACAATGGATTTTTTTAATCCATTTACCCTAAACCCTAAGGCCGGGAGACATATCATAAATCATAGATCACATATACCAATAAAGGATATGTTGACTAGATAAAATATTGCCTAAGTGTTAGAGGTGCAGGAAGTGGGCGCGTAAGTATGCACTAAAGTTCAACAAAAGAAGGGCGCGTCGGGAAAGTCATATTTCGGGACTTAGCCATTTTGTATGCACATGCTAGGAATAGGATTGAGTGCGGAACACGCATGAGATAAGGACAAGAAGACTTGTGGATGAAGCAAAAGATATTTTGGGAATAAGAGGAAGTCAAAGAGTCATGTAGAGTTTGAGCTAATAATAGGATTAGATCTAGAGTTAATTATAGGTAATCTATTATTAGGCGAAGCTTGCATGCTTCCTTAGTTACTTTTGTAGCGGCGCATGGCTATTTTGAGCATATGACCTATTTTGAGAGTGCATGGGTGGTGAAGGGAAAGTCCCCACTACCTATATATATGTATTGATTTGCACAATTTAAGAGACCATTGGATTATGATAGAGTTATGTTGCTAATATGTTTACGTGCATGGCCTTGTAATGTTACTTTTGGTGTATTCAGCTACTATGTTTTACGGTGGATTAATATTGGATTAGATCTAGAGTTAATTATAGGTAATCTATTATTAGGCGAAGCTTGCATGCTTCCTTAGTTACTTTTGTAGCGGCGCATGGCTATTTTGAGCATGCAACCTATTTTGAGAGTGCATAGGTGGTGAAGGGAAAGTCCCACTACCTATATATATGTATTGATTTGCACAATTTAATTATATTATGGTGAATATCTTGATCCTTGTTTGATTATATATGGTGAAGCTGATTTTTGTTATGTTTTACCTTTAATTACTTATATTTTTGTTTGCACTAAAGTTCAACGAAGAAGGGCGGGTCATGGACTATTTTGAGCATGCTTTAGGAATATATTTTGTGAGAGGATGAGAAGACATGTGGATGAAAGCAAAAGATATTTTGGGAACAAAAGGAAGTTGATGAGTCATGTAGAGTATGAGCTAATATATATGTTATATGAAATATTATTATTGAAGGATGCTTCCTTAGTTGTTTTTATAGCACCGCATGGCTATTTTGAGCATGCAACCTATTTTGAGAGTGCATAGGTATGAAGGAGTCCCCACTACCATTATTGTGTATTGATTTGCAGTTTGTGAGACCACTTTGGATTATGATAGATATGTTATTTATGCATGATGTATGTTACTTTTGGTGTATTCAACTACTATGTTTTATGGTGGATTAATATAATGGATCTTTATGGATGGATATTGATCATTGATCATTGATGTCTCTATTATTACTGTTATTGCATGGTAAATCTGATCTTGATCCTTGTTTGATTCATTATGCACTATGGTTGTGAGTTGATTCTTGTTATGCTTTACCTTTAATTACTTATGGATTATGGAATATATGAATGATCATGCTAACATCTTGACAAAGATGGTATAAAAGAGGGACTGGTACCTTTTGCGTGCTTCGGTGAGAGTTTTATATATATGAGTTATGATGATGTGTATGTGTGTATAGGGTTTTGAGTAAAAAAAAAGACTACATTTTGGTTCCATTGTTTTCGGGACCTCTTTTCAAGTTATTTGTAAGGATGTTGCATGATGAAGACGTATCGGTTGACTTTGGACAACATTGAGAGTTGGGTTGTGGACTTTAGAAGACCATTTTCTCATAGATATAATATTGGACCTGATTTGATGCTCACATGTGTGGGTTGAAGAACATTTATATCATGAACTCTATGAGATGTTCTTTTGTTGTTTTCCTATAGAGTTATATGAGTGGTTAGTAGCATATGCATCAAAGTGGAATTGGAGGTATAGAACAATTTTTGGACACAAGAAGATTACCAGACTTGTATGATGTTGATGTGACTTGGACACACATTGTAGATCATTGGTGGAGTGGTGTTTTGCATAGTTACATGTTGGAGTATGTTGTTTCTACTTATTCTGTCCAGAGGTTGTTGAGTTTTAGTTCTTGCATGAACCCAAAGGATCTTATTTTGCACACTATCCCTTTAGCAATTAAGATCTTGTTGGTGACTCTGGATTTGGAAGAATGACCTATGGCTAGCTAAACCTCCACCATGCACATGGGGGGGGAAGGTGTGGTGAAAGATGGCGGACCTTATGGTAGAAAAGGAAAGAGAGAAGAAAGATGGACTTAAGTATAATGAAGCGCGAGAGAGGGAATTGGTAAAGAAGTGTGATATTGAGGAGTCTATGGAGTTGTGGAGGATGATGATCGTGAAGGATTTAAAGGCTCACGTGGAAGATGTGGAGCCAAAGAGCATCAGGCTCTCCCCACTTAGGAAAGTGTGGAAGAGAATCCCCTTCAGCTTCAGATGAGAGTGTGCATCGAGAAGAAAGAATGAAGGACCGTAGGGTGCACATTGATCCACCTGGTGACCTTGCCCTTGTGCTTGGTGTTCTAGTTCTAAAATAATTATTGAGAAACAAGCTAGTGTTGGTGATAGAGTAGTAGCGACAGGTAGATTTCATTTTCCATTGAATACAAAAGTTCATTAGATAAATTCATCTATGGTTGTGTAAACATCTTCTTTGTTTGGTGGTCCGATTGGTGGTATATTTTTAGTGCATCATCGGGGATAGAGCATGGGGCATGTAAAATTGGTAATACATCTGGAAGTAGCACAACTTTGCAAAATGTGGGAGTTCAATTTAGTACAAATAGTTGGAACACAGTAGTATCTCATCCTCTGGTTGGTGCCCCTACTATAGGAGGTGGATCAGGAGGATCAGGAGGTTTGGGATCTAGTGGATCTAGTGGTTCTGGAGGTGGAGGGAATATTGGAGGTAATACAGGTTTTGGATTTGGTGGGCATGGTCTGCACCAACCACAACAAGTTTATTATGAGATGTCTCTTCACCTACCAGAGTACAGAGGCATTGAGGATGCAGTGGAGCATGTGCATATGTGTGAGATATTATGCGTGCTAAGGGAATTACAACTCTGAGTGTAAGGCAAGTCAGTTTGCTACTACTTTGCAAGGGCACACATAGTTGGTATAGGAAGTATGATCCAAACAGATTGTTGTAGATTACAACATGTTGCGTGATGCTTTCTTGGTTGAGTTTCATATACCTGAGTTTGAAAAAAAGCATCAGCACGTTAAAGGAGATTAAGTAGGGCATGACTGAGAGTGTAAGGGAGTATGATGCACATGCTTTAAAACTTTTTATCAAAGTTGTCTTATGATATTCACCCTAGCCAACATGCATAGTGGTTTGTTGGTGGTTTGATCACACCTTTTAGAAGGGCACTCTCTCATAAGACATTTTATAGATCCGCGTGAGGATTTGGAGGAAGCTTTGCATGTTGAGGTAGTTGGGAGTGTAAACACTGGAGTTAGCCCATTCTTGGAGGCACAGATTGCATCTATGGAAAAATAGTTGGAGAAACTATTGGCCAATTGGCTCATGAGATGTGTAGTGGAATATGGTGTATAAATTGTGAGGTGGAAGGACATACTAAGGATAGTTTCCCTCATAAATGGTGTGCACCATGTTGTTGGATTGTGAGATATGTCACTTAGATCATGATTTGAGTAGGTGCCCCTTGTTTAGTGCACGTGATAGGAAGAACATGTCTTATTATTGTAAGATTTGTAAGTCCCACACTCATGATACAAAGAATTGTAGATTGATTGATCAGATTCATGAGAGGCTATTGAAAGACTGGTGTACATTAGACTAGTGTTGTAAATAATTCTAAAGAACAAGGTGAACATCATAATCATAACCACATCATGAAGGGCACTCTGATGGAGGTGGTAGAGGTAGAGGTTACCATGGAGGATATAGAGGCCATGGTCATGGTGGTGGAAGAAGTGATTTCCCTCATGGAACCTATTTTACATGTGGATCCCCTTGATCATTATAGGTGTGAATGCCCCCAGAATGTATTTTCTCATGGTGTGGGAAGCAACATAAGTTTGAAGAATGTCCTGAGTTATATGAGCACATGAGTAAGAACTATAAGAAGAATGATAAGGGCGTGGGGATGATTAAAGTACAATGCATATAGAAGACTAGTGGATGCCTAAGATTGTGCCTGATCTGAGATGTTACCTATGTTAGTGACTACATGTGTTGAGGTGTGCACGCTCATGAGATTCCAAAGCAAAACCTATTATTACAAAATAAGAGGTGATAAATGTGAAATATCTAGATCCTTCCCATCAGAAGGAAGTTTATCAAGAGACTATGGAGGTTATTAGAAACTTGCAAGGTGAAATACAATGCTTGAAGGAGAAGTCATGGAAGATGGAGTAGGGAAGAAAAAGTTGAGCTTCCTCAGAAAGATGTTGATGACTTGAAGGAGGTTTGTAAGATGTTGTGCTAGGAGAATATCATTCCTTTGTTAGGGGAATGGTTGAGGGAGAAAATACCATGTGTTGGATCTGAGTGTGAGAGATAATATATTGCATGTGAACTTACCTCCTCATAGTCTTGAGTATGATAAAGAGATCACTTTGAATGTAGTTGTTGATGGGTGGTTGTTGAGTAACATATTGATTGATACAGTGTAAAAGTAAATGTACTCACTTTGGATGTGGAATCAGATGGGGAGACCACCATTATAACCCTCTTTGAATGTGTTATATATGGTGAAACAGGACTAGAGCCATGCCCATTGGAGTATTGAAGGATGCCACTATTACTATACAAGGGGCCAAGTTTACTTGGGGACTTTGAGGTCTTGGTGCTTGTAGAAAGTAGATAGTTTTCCAACATTTCTTGGGCCCTTGGTGTTACGTGAATAATGTTGATATACACTTTAATAAAGGTTATATTAGTTTTGAGAAAAAAGAGAGTGTGTGATTATTCCTTTGATAGATGGGAAGGTTGCACCGTATGTAGAACCCTTGAGTGAAGAGGATTTGAATAGGATATATGCGTGCACAATTAGAGATCCTGAATTGCTTGAGCCATCTAAGGAAGGTGTTATTCAATGGGATGATGCTCAGTCTATGAGTGATAACTAGTGTTTCTGTGATAACTGGGCACATGGAATGTATGAAATGGTTGGGTGAGAGATCAAGAATATAGTTACTCATGCGTGATCAAGCCATGCATGTTGTTTGGCATTTGAGTCATAACTAGGTACCTCGGTATACTAGTGAAGGAAACCTTGATGTATTTTTACATGCCATGGAATCCCAGTGGAAGGATGAGGGTGACAGAAGAAATATGTTGGTTTATACCCCTGCATGGGACAAACATGCATTGGTGGACTACACACAAAGATAACCTTTTGGAGTGGTGAGAAGTGAGAATCACCTTCTCTACTAGGTTTCTTAGGAGCAATGTACCTTTCATATATATGTGAATTCCATGGGAAGGATTCTGCTTGCATCACATTTAGAAGTGTGAGAGACTCTGGATGGAGGGGTAGGAGGCCTTGCCACCATCACTCTAGGTACATAAGTTCTATGCCACTCTAAGTGGTTGTGCATGCATGGTATGTTCATGTAGAGTTAACAAGAAAACAATTAATTGGTAGGAGATGACCTCAGGTATGATTCAGACCTTTGACTATTTTTCTACTAAACCTCTAGTGAATGAAGCATTATAGATTATGAAGCACCTTATGATGGGGGATAGTGAAAAAGGCTGAGGAAATCTTGTTAGATATGTTTGGAGAGTTAGATTTGGAGGCATGCTTTGAAGAAGAAGAGATAGATGAGGAGCAACTTGGGTGTGCTTGGTTGGAAAAAGAAAAGGGTAAGCTGGTTTACATGATGATGATGATGAGAAGTAGAGAATCTGGATGTTGATCACACTATAGGTACATGTGAGGTCTTAGATAGTGTTGATGAGAAGGCACACACTTATCATGAGCCTATGAAAATGAAGAAGGTCAACATTGGGACAAATACAGAACCTAAGGAGGCCATTATTGGTGATTATTGGTTTGAAAAAGAGGTGGAAAAGATTATTGAGCTCTTTGTGACTTCAGGACTTATTTCCGTGAGGCTATCATGAGTTGAAGGGAGTGCATCACTCTTTGGGTGAGATGAGGATCAAGTTAAAGGAAGGTGTGCACCTGGTTAGGAAGAGGCCTTATAGGATGAATCCTAATATGCATGCATCAAGTAAAGGAAGAGATTGATAAGATGTTGAAATATGGAATCATTGAGCCCATTGAGGAATCAAAGTGGGTTAGCCCCATGGTGATAAGCATAAAGAAATATGGTAGGATAAGGATAAGGATCTATGTGGACTATAGAGAGTTGAATGTTGCTTGTGTCATAGATCCTTTTCCCACACCTTTACTAGAGGAGATCTTGGAAGGCATTTGGGTGTGAGATTTACTCTTTCATTGATGGATTTTCTGGTTATCATCAGGTGTGGATTGCTAAAGAAGATCAAGAAAAGACAACTTTCACCACTTGAGTGGGGAAGTTTTGCATATACATAGATTATGCCCTTTGGGTTGAAGAAATGCCTATAGTATTTTTTCATGCATTTTGTACAAGCATTTGAGGACTTTATACACAAGTTTTTATAGGTTTATTTGGATGATTGGACTATATATGGGCTGGTAAAGATCATTGTGACAATTTGAGACTTATGTTTGAGAGGTGTAGGAAGTTGAGCATCTCTCTTGAACATTAAGAAGTGTATCTTTGCTACACCCTTTGGAACTTTTTGGGACATATTATATGCAAAGAAGGTTTGTTGGTAGATCTGCTAAGAGGTAGTTATCTTGGGCTTGGAGGAGCCTACCAATCAGAGTGAGGTGCGTGGGTTCTTAGGACATACAGTTATTATAGGAAGTTCATTAAGGGATATGCTAAGATTTTCCATGCCCTTGGAAGAATTGTTGAAAAGTAAAGGAAAGTTCCATTGGAATGAGGTGCAACAACTAGCATTTGAGACATTGAAGGAAAGACTTACTTTGCACCCATTTTGTGCTTTCCTTCTTAGGATAAACCATTTCATGTACATGTTGATGCCTCTAGCATGGCCATTGGTGTAGTGTTAGCACAACTTGGTGATGGGATTATTGATCATCCTATCTATTTTGCAAGCGAAGGAAGTTGACACCTTGATTGACCGGTGATCAAATTATTATACAACTATAGAGCGTGAAGCATTGTCCATGATTTACACCTTTGCACAAGTTTAGAAATACTTGTTGGAAACTCCCTTTATATTTTATACAGATCACATGACACTTAAGTACTTGGTTAATAAGCCCATTTTGTAGGGGTGCATATGCGGTGGATTCTCTTGTTTAGGAATTTGAATTTGTGGTGGTAAATGGGAAAGAGAAATTTTAGACTGGATCATTTATCAAGGATTAACTCAGGTGAGGATGCAGAGCATTAAGGACACAATGTTGGATGCACATTTATTTAGATTGAACACACACCCTCTGACTTAGAAGATATTGTTGTATTTTTGCATGTATTGGTGTGGTGCTTGAAGGGATGAAGAGATTAGAGAAGAAACAACTTGCCATACGCATTGCCTTACATGTTAATTAGTGGAGATTTATACAAGTTAGGCCATGATGATTTTTGTTGGTGTGTACTTGAACATGAGTGTGAAGCTATAATGGAGGAAGCTCATGGTGGGATTGCAGGAGGAGGACATTATGCAGGAAATGCTACATGCACAAGATTTTGTTAGCTTGGCCTTTGGTGGGAAACACTATATAAGGATTGTAAAGAGTATGCAAGGCATGTGATCATTTTCAACACCTTGGGAAGCCTGGGCATAGGGATGAAATGCCTTTGAGACCTATAGAGAGTAAAACCTTTTGAGAAATGGGAAATTGAATTTTATGGGTCCTATTTCCCCACGCATGTAGGACTGGATCATGTTATATTATTACATGTACAGATTATCTGACTAGGTGGGTGGAAGAAGCTGACACTATAAAGGATTACACGTAGTCTACACATAAGGTTCTTATGGGAGAACATTATCAGTAGGTATGGATGTCCATTGAGCTTGACAAGTGATAGGGGCACACACTTTTGAATGAGACTATCAGAATATTATTGGTTGAGTTTATGGTGGTGCATCACAAGACAACACCCTATCACCCACATAGCCAATGGGACTATTGAGGATTTCAACAAGATATTGGGACATACATTGACAAATATTTGTGATGTTGGAAGGAAAGACTGGGATGATAAAGTCTCTGTTGTACTTTGGGCATAAAAAAACTTACAAAAGATTGAACAAAGCCACACCCTTTTAGTTGGTGTTTAGCGTAGAGGTTG
The DNA here is from genome assembly GCA_018340775.1 of Taxus wallichiana var. yunnanensis. Lineage (NCBI taxonomy): Eukaryota > Viridiplantae > Streptophyta > Pinopsida > Cupressales > Taxaceae > Taxus > Taxus wallichiana. The sequence continues at coordinate 16,135,318 of CM031233.1, forward strand.
TTTTACCGGTGGAATTTATGTTACCCTCCCTACGTATTATGCATGCGTAGGAGGATTGGATGATGAACAAGCACTTGAAGAATGTATAGATAAACTAATGCAGTTGGATGAGAGGTGCCATCATCGCACGTTGGAGCTAGAAGAAGAAGAAGGCTAGGAAGAAGGCATGGCATGATAGGCATATTAAGAATAAGCAAGTTTGAGGTTGGATAGATGGTTCTACTTTATGACTCCAAGTTTTTGCACCACCTGGGAAATTGAAGGTGCATTGGTTGCATTGTTACGTTGATTCAGGTGCTTGTCGGTTGTAGGCCTTGAATGGGAGATATTTGCCATGTTATTTATGAGAGTAGGATAGCCCTACTATAAATTTAAGTCTTCTTGGTGTTTTAATGCGGTGGTGCCATTCATATTAGGTTTCCCTTTGCATTTCATTTATACTTCGGTTGTTGTGTTACTTTTCAATTTAGTTCAAGTTGTTCTAATGAAGCCCTACTATAAATTAAGATCTTCTTTTATTGTGGGGTGTTTGGGGTGAGATAATAAGGTGCATAAAGTGTGCATTCAAGTATATGTGTGGATAGAAAATTTGCTCCAAATGAAGACCACACATTGGACATGTAATTAACGCAATGGTATTTATATGTAATTTCCTTTGATATGTTTTACTTGATATGAAGGAATGATGACAAATCTGAAATATAAGTGTAAATTATAATATCAACATGAAATTGTTACAATCTCACCCATGAGGTACTTCAAGTGTTATCGACTTCACTTGCCTTCCAACAATAACTATGGGAGAAACTTCACAATGGATTCTTTAACACACCTTTTAAATGATGGTTTCCTTTACACACTTACTCATACAATATTTCTCACTACTTCTCTCTATGCTAAATGAGGGGGTGGCCTCTTTATTTATAGGAATTCAGGCTTATCCACCCTATCTCTAAGATAGGATAGGAAATCTCTTCCAGCCAATCATATTCCATGTTTAAACTCTTGTCTTTACATGTAGACTTATCTTCTAAGATAAGATAAACCTTATCATCTCACATGGGTTCCACCTTTTTAGACTTTTCCACAAATAAAATACACAAAATATTTATGACAACACTCTTTGTCCTTATTACAAATATAATATTTCTAATTCCTAATCATGTAGACCCTACTTCTCTACTTACCCCAACTTTGACATTTTAACATTATCGGACCACTTACGACAAATATTTACTTTTTACCACAACATTCCTATTATACTTTGACTGTTACCATACTCTACTTTATTGGCGGCACCATACTGATGGCGCCGTTATCTTCTATCAGATGCCACTACTAATCATACTTAACAACATCCTATACATAATAAAATAGAAATTACGGAGGAAAATTTTAACGTCGACATTTTCCCCCTTCATAACTTTTACTCCGTCCTCGGAGTAGACTATTCTGGTGCTTGGAAAATCTTTAACTTTTGGTTGACCCATTTCGTAATGGGAGTGCCATCCAATTCCTCTAGTTGATATATACCATTTTCATGCACAACCTGCTATTTTGTAGGGCCCCATCCATTTGGGAAGAAATTTTCTCTGCCTTCTTTTTTTGTATCGAGAATCATATACTAGAACCAAGTCATTCACATTGTTGTCTACTCAAAATTTCCCGCTCTGATAAGAGTAAAATTTCAAAATTTTGAGTTTAAGTGTTTCTCTCTGAAATGCCTAAGTCGTGAAATTGAAAAAATCTGTGTTTTGGGTCATTTTGTGTGATTTTCGGGCCTGTCGGAACTTTTTGTCCCATCTGTCCCAAGTACGAAAATGCACTCTGTTCCCCGATCGGCCGAAATCCCCGAAGCTGTCCCATTTTCGGGCCCGTCGGAAAATTTTGTCCCAAGTGTCCCAAAACTTATTTTGCGTGTTGTTCCAATTTCGGCCGAATCATCCTTCCCGCGTACTTCGCACTTTCCTGTCCCAAATGTCCCAAAGTTAAAAAGTGTGAGCTTTCCCATTTTCGGCCGATTTGCCCGAACCGCGTCCTTCGCGCAATTTTGTCCCAACTGCCCCATTTGAAAAAGTGCGAGCTTTCCCAATTTCGGCCGAGCCGGTCAAGTCGCGTACTTCGGAACTTTTTGTCCCGAATGTCCCAAGTCCAAACGGGCCCTTTGTTCCAATTTCGGCCGAAACACCCGAATCGCGTACTTCGCACATTTTCGTCCCATTTGTCCCAAATGCATTTGTGCGTCCTCTCCCTGTTTCGCCCGAACCGGCCGAGCCGCGTGTTTCACGCATTCGCGTCTCACATGTCCCAAGCGTACCAAGTGTCATTCACACTTAGTTTTTCCCGCTCACTCCGAGTATGATACTTTTCAAATTGGTGGTTGTGTATTCAATGCGCATTAAAGTCATTCTCTCTCCAAACGGCTATATAACGAGCATTCCCCTTTGCATTTTCACATTGCTTCCATGCTATCTTTTGCTCGAACCCTCGCCATTTGAAAACCTGCGCGATTCCCCCTCCATTTGCAAATTCCTTCCAGAAGTCTAGGTTGCAGCTCCGAGGCTATCAATATGAAGATCAAGTTCCAGGGACAGGAGCAAATTTCTCCGCTTGAGTCTGCTGTTAGCAATATAGGGGACAGCAAAGCTCGTCATCTCGACTTCGGTGATTTTGGGCAAGAATGAAAGATCAAACCCTACACCAATGGGCACAGATGATTAATGATAGTGGTTTAGCTTTTGCCGGAGGATTCCCAATCTCAGTACAGTGTGCTGATACAGTGCTTTCATGTGGAGCTCACTTCGACCCCGATTCGAGCGAATTGACAAATGTACATGGGGAACTCATTGCCAAGCTGGACGCTGCCGCCATTGGCGCTGCTCTGAGGATTCCGGAGATGGACAATGCTATAGTCATTCTCCCGAGGATCAAGCATGAGCCTATGTTCGACCAAGACAGTGACAAATATAAAGCTGAGTGGCGAAGTCTTGGTTGAAGAACCCTAAGAAAGGTACTTCTCACCTAACCAAAACCCTCTTCCGAGTAGATTTCAATGAAGAATTGTCAGATTTCATAATCCTGCTGGCTCGGGTTATGGGTTTGCCCTCCACCAATGAGTTTCATTTCTGGATGTGCCCGCTCATCAGCATGGTGTGCGAGGGAACACAAAATATCAACTGGGCAGAGATCATCAGTATGAATTTGGTGCGAGCAGCTATCCAACGTTCAAAGAAACAAAGAAGTTCTATATGACTTCATATCTAATGTATACCCTAGCAAACATCAAGGTAGTGGTTTGGTTTCTCCTATATAGATGCACACAAGGATGATCCAATGTATGCCTATTGCCGCGATTCACCCTAGAGACTAGAAATCGAATTTCGGAAGGGTCAATGATGCTTTCACCATGTACGTGATTGATTGCTCGAAGGTGATATCTTGCTAGAAGGTTTTGAGATGAAGCCATAAACACGATATCGCGAGTATGGAGCCTATTTCATTCAATTAGAAATTTTCCTATATCAAAGCTTGCTGCTGCTATGAAAGCACTCTCTCTGCGGCTTCCCATGTTCTCTCGCAATGAAAAAATGGCTTTGATAGAAATATGCAAGCAACTAGACAAGTTGCCTGAGAACTTGCGAGAGATAAGAAGATTTCGGCTTGCACTTTCCCATCTCTCTGGGAAACTACACATGCAAAACAGCTCTGGATGCTCAGAACATAGAAAGAGCCCTGGTCCCTATCACTGTTCATTTCTTCAAGCCAAGAACCTGTTTTGACTTGAAGAAGTTCATTGAACAGAACATCAAGATAGTCTATCATCATAGGGCAGATACAGAAGACTACTGGGCTGACTGTGCAGATGATTTTGAAGCCAGAAGAAGGCATTGTGGCAGGTTCTCCCTGCAATTGATCCAAGAACTCAGTCTGTACCAAGTTCCTGAAGGTCTCCAGGATGACAATTCTGATCTATACTCTTATGAGTATGAAAATGTGATTAAGCACACCCTCTGGAGGACCTGGATTGGAACAGAAAGAGAGAGATGATCGGCTGAAATTATTGCTCCAGTCTTAATCAAGACTAAGTCAGTTCGATAAGAAGATCCGAGAATTCAAGAGGCACTCGGGAGAATCTAGCTCCAAGGATGATTAGACACCCATAAGAGAGGCATCGGTTCAGTCCGGAACACCGGTGAAAACCCTCCTGCCTCGGCCTCGGGGACTGTAGAATCTACTCCTTCTCCATCTACCCAGGTATACAGGAAGAAACTCAAAGAGGTAAAGAAGGAACTGCGAGAGAATGATCCTCCAAGAAAACAGGTAGAGTTGCCTATAGGGCCAGAGAACATCATTGTTCTCAGTGAAAGTGAAGAAAGTGAGATGCCCACTCCTGCAAATGTTCCTGAAGACCCAGCAGATAAGGACAAAGAGGTCCAGAGCACTGAACTTCTGAGGTGCTATTGATTCTTCTACTGCCATTGCCTCCAGTGCTCTACTCACATCTCAGCTTGAGTCAACAGCTGCGCAGACCCTGAGTGTCATGAGCTCCCTGTCTCTTGGTCCCCTTGCCCCTCCTACAGATTCTTCTTCCTCTTTTGCTTGGGTGCAACCTCTGGTTGACAAAAGGAAGAGGAAATCCTCCTCTCAAAGCTTGGGACCAAATTTTGATGCTGTAGCAGCCTTGTTGGGCACCACTCCTTCTCGTGCCAAGAAAGCCAGAACCACCTCCAGAATTGTGTCTGATGCCCAAGGTCAGCAATTCTTGGAGATTGCTAAGCCTACAGTAGACAAATCAGAATCAGACTTGCTGACATCTGACTTAGAGCTTTCAAGGATCCCTATGGGAGAGTCTACTCCTGAAGGTGAAATTCACAACCTCCAGGAAACAGTCACAAGAGTCATTGGAAGGGTAGAGAAAGGGCAGCAGACTATTGAACAGTTGGAAGAACAAGCCCAAGTTCTCACAAGTTTTATCAAGTCACTCTTGTCTAAGGACAAAGTTTTGGACCCTACCCCCTTGACCGCTCTACCGCCTCCTGTAATTCTAAGCCAAGATGAAGTGCAAAGTATTAAAGATATGCACAAGTATTCTATCTATGGCAGAGCTATTGAAGCCATGGTGGATGACATGCTTGTTGCTGGGCTAAACTTCATCGATGAAGCTTTTAAACTACATGGAAAGGTAGACAATTTGCAACAGAAGCTATCCTCTGCTATTGGGGTTATGGATAAAGAGCTTAAACTCTGGGGCAGTTGCATTGTAGACCTTCGCCTCATGGGACAGACAGATGAGAACATCTTACTAGCGAATAAGATTTTCGATGATGCCAAAGACAATCTATCAAAATCCTGGGTCTATAGCGTAGAGTGGAAAATCAAAGTCTGGAGGAAGCTGTGGGAGAAATGAAGAACAGTTGGCAGAAGGAGAAGCTTCCAAGACACCGGCATTCTTTGCTTTCAAAGATATACATTGTCATCTTCAAGATGAAAACTCTGGTGCTTCCTTGTCCTTGCAAGAAATCAAAGCTCAGTTCAGAGCTTTTGTCAAAGATCATCTATTCAAGGAAAGCTCCATCTCTAAGGAAAAGATGAAGGAAATTTGTTCTCTTGATCGCCATTCAAGAAAAACAAAGATTATCATACTCACGTTGAGTTTGATAAAGAGATGGAGAAATGTCTGGGATTTTGGACTCAGTCTGCAGCCAACACGTCAGTCCCTCGTGGCAGAGATATAGCTGAGTCATTGAAGAAATTCAGGCAGCGGATTCTGAAGACAGTGGGTCCCTCCCAATAGCTGGCCACCTGTCTCCTTCTCCTTTCTTTTCTCTTCTTCCCATTCTTTTCGTATTCCTTGTAATTAGTTAAGGTATCGCAATGGGCGATCTTTAACTATTCTTTAATTAAAAGAAACGGTTACGAAGAGTAACTGACTTGTAAGCTATATAATGGCCTTTCCACGCCATTTTGAGAGGAGGAAGAACTTGGAATATTTGCTGAAAGTGTAAATAGATCTTAAAGAAATCAATACAAAAGGGCTTTTCATTCTTTGTCTATCTAATTCTTGTTATCTCTGTGTTTTCCTTTAATATTGTGGAGATCATTTTGTTCCTAACTCGTTAGTCTCTCTGATTGCATACTGTTTAGTTTTGCAAATACAGTGATCTTGTACAACCAAGAAGGAACTTTGTGTCCTTGATTAATAAATCTGAAGAAGGTTATTTATGGAACTTTGTGTCTTTAAATTTAATCTCATTCAGCCATCGCAAATGATCTTGTCTTGAATTCTTTGAAGCTTCACATACACGAGGAATTATTCTGCTATCTATAATTCTGAATGTTGCTATTCTCGCTCATCTTCTTATTCCCTTCCTCGGTCCTTGTGTAATTGATGATCCTTGTGGAAAACACTTTCGTAAAATCCAAGTTTGACCATAAAACAATGTTCGTACATTTGTAAATAAGTTCGTTTCGAATAAGGGAACCTCTCCCATTAAAGAGGAGGACTTCTTGTCCCCGATTGTTGCTCTTCTAAAAGTCCTATTTGACGACCAACAGCTTTTTTGGCGACTCACTGGGAAAATCGCATTCGAAGACTATAATTTTTGATCATCCTTTGATCTGGCAACTCCGTGTTTCACTCGAGGAGAAAGACCCTTGGTATCGAAGATTCTCGGCCACTTTTGGAGCAACAGGTTTTCCTTTCCCTTCAAATAGAAGAACTCGTTCGACGAGCACTCCGCCTGTTCAAGATAGAAGTCCTACGGGTGGTATTCCTTCAGAACCTGCTAGTCCCAATCTACGAGCTTTGATCCTAGCTGGTGTTACAGTTCCCTTCCAAGCCGTATTTCCAAGAATGGCGGCACAATTGCCATGGGGTCAACGTGTCGGGCCCCTGGCCCTTACTCAGCCTTTGCATGAGTTACCTAGAGGTAACCGAAAGAACTTCCCCAAGTTTAGAGGAGATGGCAAAGTACACCCTGATGAACACATTGCAGCCTTCATAGTTGCATGTGGAGTCTTGGGAGTTGAACATGAAGACGTCTCAGTAAGGCTGTTCGTTGAGACGTTACAGGATAATGCTGCTGACTGGTTCTATCACCTTCCGGCTGGTGCCATCACCGACTGGAATACAATGAGAACTTAGTTCAAAAGCCATTTCAAGCCGGCAGAAGATGTGCATGCCTGCTTGCCCAAATTTCTCAGATAAAGAAAGATCCATCAGAACCCATGAGAGAATTTGTGGCTCGGTTCAATAGACTGATCAACAAAATTCCTGTAAATACTCGACCGGTTGATCAAATTCAAAAATGTTTCTTTCTAAATGCTCAAACACCCAAAGTCAGTTATGCTCTAAGAAGGGCTAATCTTGGAACGTTAATTCTGGATCAAGAACTGGCTGTTAGTGTCGAGGATGACCTGATCATGTCAGGGAAGTTGAAGAGAGATCCTCCCAAATCTAAATCTGCTGCTTCTTCCTCCTCCACCTCTGGACCCAATACTGATCCATTAGTCCAGAAACTTGCAAATGATCTAGTAGCTATAAAGAAACAATTGGCTCAGCATGCCCCGTATGCAGATGTTCCAAGAAGAAATTTCCAGCCCAGAAATCGTTTGCCTGCTCCTCACACAAGACTAGCACTTGAAGGTCCTCCTGTCAAAGTTCCTGTGAATGCAACCTGTGAAGTTGAAGAGCCAGATGATGATGTGGACGATGAAGCTCGTGAGGAGTTCCTGGAGGAATTTGATGATGAGGCGGAAGAACTCGAAGGATCTCGGGTTAATTTCTTTACCACCGAAGGCACTGATGATGGAGATGACTATGATGAAGTGGTAGCAGATATGAACAGTGAATCATTTGCTGTCATGACTCGAGAACAGACAAGGCAGAAGGAGAAAGTAACACAGCCCATGAAGAAATCTAAGGAGCAGCCAACAACTATTCCTGTAATTGCCAGAAGAGGATCTCCTATCCCTACCTCATCTGCACCAAAGGTAAGTCCTGTCAATCCTACTAGCAAAGTTCCTTCTTTTTCTCCTAAAGTTGATAAGCCTAGAATTCCAAATGATGATGGTCCATCCACCTCTGGATCCTTTGATATTGTTGATCACCTAAAAAGGACCAAGGTTCAAATTTCAGAAGCTGAGTACTACCAAACCCATCCCAAAGCTTTTGCCAAGATGATCCAATTTGTAAATTCCCATTCCAAGACCACCTCTAAAGGCCTTTTGCCCACTCCTCCTTCTATACCATAGCCTAGTCTGGTAGCTGCTGTCACCTCACCTGGTGACAAAATCAAGCCTTTTTATGTAACACTTCTTATAGCTGGCCATAGGCTCAGTAACTGTGTCATAGATTCCGGAGCCTCAGATAATGTGATGCCTGCCTAAAGTAGCTCATGCTTTAGGCTTGACCCTTACTCATACTTATGGATCTTGCTACTCCATGGAAAGTAAAGAAGTGCCTTTGGTTGGAAGGATTAAAGATGCACAAGTGGCTTTTGCTGCTTTACCTGAAAAGAAAGTCTTGGCTACCATCCTAGTAGCAGACATTCCTCCTTCTTATGGAATGTTGCTAAGTAGGAACTTCTGTAAAGATGTGGGTGGGGAGATTCAAATGGATTGGTCACACGCCCTCATACCTGTCAATGGACACATGAAGAAGTTACTGCCTGAGAAACAATCTGAGTATATTGTGCAGAAAACGGATGATCCTAAGGCACAAATACTCTATGAGGACATAGGTCATGGTAATTACATGATTCTGTCCCCTGATGAAATCCAATCCTCCAAAGTATCACCCAAATATCCCAATGGTGTTTGGATTTTTGAATTTGATGGAAGTTGTTCCTCGGTGGTTCGGAGAGTGGTGTCCTGCTAGTGTCACCTGAAGGCTGCCTACACCCTTTTTCATTTAAGTTGCAGTTCGAAAACACTAACAATACACAGCAGAGTATGAGGCTCTCATTCTTGGACTACAAGTGGCCAAAGAACGAGGTGTAAAAAATCTTCTGGCTCGTGGTGATGCAGAGCTGATTGTGAAGCAAGTCAGAAGTCTTTTTCAGGTAAAAAATGGGAGGCTGAAGCATTATCGGAATCAGGTTTGGGATTCAATTGAATTCCTTGACGCTTTCTCTATTGAAGCAATACCTAGAGAAAAGAACAGCAGGGCTGATTCACTGGCTGTCTCAGGGTCACTACTGATTCCCCATCCTGAATTCTCTCAGGATAAGTTCACTATTGAAATGGTCCACCGGCCTAGTGTACCTGACAATACCAATAACTGGCAAGTTTTCAACGATGACCAGCATTTGCTTTCCTTCCTGGAACTCAAAGGTAATTTCGAACAACTGTATTTTGAGGGAAGTGACAACCTGCCTCGTGAGAGTGTGTCCTCTGACCATCCCGAAGAAACAGATCAGGAAGGATGCATTAAACTCAAAGGAAACAAGATTCCCAAAGGTTTGGTGAGTTTGGAGGAGTTGTTTGATAAACATGACAGATATGTAAAATCTAAAGCTTCTACTGGACCTCAGCAATCAGCTGAGTATGATAAGATTGATATAGGGAGTTCTACTGATCCCAAGCTGGTAAATATCGGAAAATGTTGCACAACCGATGAGAGGAGAAGAGCAATTGATCTTCTAAGGAAGTATAAGGATGTTCTTGCATATTCTTATGAGGATCTAAAAGCCTTCAAGCCAAAAGACATGCAGCACTCTATCCCTCTCAAACCAGGAATCAAGCCTTTCAAGCAGAAACAAAGGCAGTATAATCCCAAAATAGCCGACACTATATTTCAGGAGATTCAGAAATTGTTGAAGGCTAAAATCATTTTTCCCATTCACCATTCAACATGGATTGCAAACATTGTGCCTGTTAGGAAGAAGAATGGTGAGATCCGCATCTGTGTTGATTTCAGGAACCTGAATCAGGCTTCTCTGAAAGATAACTACCCTCTGCCTATGATGGATCAAATATTGCAAGCAGTAACAGGATCTGAAATGTTATCTATGCTTGATGGATTCTCGGGATACAATCAGGTAGAGGTTGATACTACAGATCAACACAAGATAGCCTTCACCACTCCTTGGGGTACCTTCACCTACAAGAGAATGCCTTTTGGGCTGATTAATGTTGGTGCCACTTTCCAGAGAGCTATGGATTTGGCTTTTGGAAGCTTGAAAGGGAAATGTATTGTCATATACCTTGATGATCTGACAGTGTTTTCAAAGACAAGAGCAGATCACTTCGACCACCTGGAAATAGTTCTGTGAAGATGCCGAGAGCATGGGATTTCTTTAAATCCTAAAAAATCTATCTTCTGTGTTACAGAAGGAAAACTATTAGGGCACATTGTCTCCAAGGATGGTATTAAGATTGATCCTGAATGAGTTCAAGCCATCCAGCAAATTCCTCTCCCAACTAGCAAAAAAGGCGTGCATTCCTTTTTCGGTAAGATCAATTTTTAAGAAGATTCATCCCTGATTTTGCTGAATTAACTTTGAACATCTCTCAGATGATGAAAGGGAAGCAAGCGTTTGGTTGGTCTTCTGAAGGAAAGGAATCCTTTGAGGGTATCAAGAAAGCTATTGCTAAAACTCCAGTTTTGGCCTGTCCTGACTTCAGCAAAGATTTCATCATCTATTGCTATGCTACAGATAATACCCTGGCTGCTGTCTTAACCCAAGAAGACTCTGATGGACATGAGCTACCAATTGCCTTCATGAGCTATATCCTGAAGAATCATGAGCTGAAATACACCATGATGGAGAAGCATGCTTTTGCAGTAGTCAAAGCTGTCAAGCAGTTCCGTTTCTATATCCTCAACTCTCACTCTATGGTGCTGGTTCCAGATACGACTGTTAAGTCAATTCTTACACAGCAAGAATTTGGGTCCAAGAGAGGAAACTGGGTGGCTAAAGTCCAGGAGTATGACATTGATATCAAACCAACCAAGCTGGTTCGTGGAAAAGGTCTTTGTGAGCTCATTGCTGAAGGAGCCAAACATGAGTTGCTGGAGGAGAAAGCTGACATTCCTACTGTTCTATTCCTTAGTTCAGTCGATGAATGGTATTCTGACATCGCCCATTTTCTCACCTATGGGGAATGCCCCTCTCATTTAACTACCAAGGAAAAGAGGACTGTTAAATTGAGATCAGCGCAATATGTACTATGGGAAAATGCCTTGTTCAAGCGTGGTTTGGATGGGAGATTTCTGAAGTGTGTGGACAAGGAACAACAGAGAAAGTTGCTCTCAGCTTTCCATGATCAGGCATGTGGAGGGCACTATTCATCAACAGTCACAGCTCACAAGATACTCCGGGGAGGATATTACTGGCCTTCCTTGTTCAGAGATGCATCCAAGTGGGTGGATAAATGTGAAGCTTGTCAGACCTTTGTGGGAAGACCTAAATTGGCATCTTTACCTCTCAAGCCGGTTGTGATCGAGGAACCATTTCAACAATGGGGTCTAGACTTCATTGGTACACTGAATCCTGTTTCTAGTGCTGGTCACACGCATGTGCTAACTGCCACTGACTACTTCACCAAATGGGTGGAAGCTATTCCAGTCAAGAGCACTACTTCTGAAGTTGTATGCAACTTCATCAAAGAGAACATCTTGGTAAGGTATGGTGTACCTAACAAGATTGTAACAGATAATGCTTCGAACTTCTCCTCAACTGAGATAATGGATTTTTGCTACGGGTATGGCATCTCTCTGGCTCATTCTTCAGATTATTACCCACAGGGAATGGACAAGCAGAATCCACCAACAAAAATCTGGTGACTATCATAAGGAAGTTGGTCAATGAGTCTCAGCGAAACTGGCATAAGAAGCTTTATGATGCTCTTTGGGCAGACAGGATCACACCTAAAAGAGCCATTGGAATGTCTCCTTTTCAAGTGGTGTATGGAGTGGAAGCTCAATTACCAGTGACAGTGGAACTGCCAGCCTTGCACCTGATGAAGGCCATTGAAGATACTAGTTTCAGTGATGCTCTGGATAAAAGAATCATGTACCTGCACAAACTGAACGAGGACAGATTGGAGGTTGCTGACAGGATATCTGCTCACCAGCAGAAGGTAAAGGTTCTATTTGACAAGAAAGCTAGGTTCAGAGAGTTCCAAGTTGGAGATACCGTGCTGTTATGGGACAAAAGACATGAACCTCGTGGCAGCCATGGAAAATTTGATTCCCTGTGGCTCGGACCATTCAAGATAAGACACTTTGCTGGTAAGAACTCTTTCTATCTTGATTACATGGATGGTTCCCCTCTCCCACTTCCTTATAGTGGGTAGTATTTGAAGTTGTTCAAGTCGTAGGTGACTAGGGAGTCCCTTTGTATATTCTGTACAGTGTTTTTGCTTTTCTGCTTTCGGTGTGTTTCCCCTTCTGTTGTTGTGTGTGTTGCCCTCTGTGTTGGTTTGTTTTTGACTCCTTTGCCCAATGGATAAGGCACTGGTCTGCTTCACCGAGTTATCTAAGTTCTTGCCTTGTCTCATTCCATGAATTTATACCAAGTCATCCCCAGAAGGAGCCAGCTGTTGTCCACTCAAAATTCCCCGCTCTGATAAGAGTAAAATTTTCAAAATTTTGAGTTTAAGTGTTTTTCTCTGAAATGCCTAAGTCGTGAAATTGAAAAAATCTGTGTTTTGGGTCATTTTGTGTGATTTTCGGGCCTGTCGGAACTTTTTGTCCCATCTGTCCCAAGTACGAAAGTGCATTCTGTTACCCGATCGGCCGAAATCCCCGAAGCTGTCCCATTTTCGGGCCCGTCGGAGAGTTTTGTCCCAAGTGTCCCAAAACTTATTTTGCATGTTGTTCCAATTTCGGCCAAATCATCCTTCCCGCGTACTTCACACTTTCCTGTCCCAAATGTCCCAAAGTTAAAAAGTGCGAGCTTTCCCATTTTCGGCCGATTTGCCCGAACCGCGTCCTTCGCACAATTTTGTCCCAACTGCCCCATTTTAAAAAGTGCGAGCTTTCCCAATTTCAGCCGAGCCAGTCAAGTCGCGTACTTTGAACTTTTTGTCCCGAATGTCCCAAGTCCAAACGGGCCCTTTGTTCCAATTTCGGCCGAAACACCGAATCACGTACTTTGCACATTTTCGTCCCATTTCTCCCAAATGCATTTTGTGCGTCCTCTCCTATTTCGCCCGAACCGGCCGAGCCGCGTGTGTTTCACGCATTCGCGTCTCACATGTCCCAAGCGTATCAAGTGTCATTCACACGTAGTTTTTTTCCCGCTCACTCCGAGTATGATGCTTTTCAAATTGGTGGTTGTGTATTCAATGCGCATTAAAGTCATTTCTCTCCAAACGGCTATATAACGAGCATTCCCCTTTGCATTTTCACATTGCTTCCATGCTTATCTTTTGCTCGAACCCTCGCAATTTGAAAACTCGCGTAATCCCCCTCCACTTGCAAATTCCTTCCGGAAGTCTAGGTTGCAGCTCGAGGCTATCAATATGAAGATCAAGTTCCGGGGAAGGAGCAAATTTTCTCGCTTGAGTTTACTTGTTAGCAATATAGGGGACAGCGAAGCTCGTCATCTCGACTTCGGTGATTTTTGGGCAAGAATGACAGATGCAAACCCTACACCAATGGCACAGATGATTAATGATAGTGGTTTAGCTTTTGCCGGAGGATTCCCAATCTCAGTACAGTGTGCTGATACAGTGCTTTCATGTGGAGCTCACTTCGACCCCGCTTCGAGTGAATTGACAAATGTACATGGGGAACTCATGCTAAGCCGGGACTGCGCGCCATCAAGGCGCTGCTCTAAAGATTCCGGAGATGGACAATGCTATAGTCGTTTCCCGGGATCAAGCACAGGCCATGTTCGACCAAGACAGTGACAAATATAAAGCTCGAGTGGCGAAGTCTTGGTTGAAGAACCCTAAGAAAGGTGCTTCTCGCCTAACCAAAACCCTATTCCGAGCAGATTTCAATGAAGAATTGTCAGATTTTATAATCTTGCTGGCTCGGGTTATGGGTTTGCCCTCCACCAATGAGTTCCATTTCTGGATGTGCCCGCTCATCAGCATGGTGTGCGAGGGAACACAAAATATCAACTGGGCAGAGATCATCTGTATGAATTTGGCGGAGCAGCTATCCAACGTCTCAGCAAACAAAGAAGTTCTATATGACTTCATATCTGATGTATACCCTAGCAGCATCAAGGCAGTGGTTTGGCTTCTCCTATATAGATGCACACAAGGATGATCCAGTGTATGCCTATTGCCCGCAGTTCACCCTAGAGACCAGCAATCGGAATTTCAGAAGGGTCAATGATGCTTTCACCATGTACGTGGTCAGATTGCTCGAAGGTGATACTGCTAGAAGGTTTTCAGATGAAGCCATGAACCTGATATCGCAGTATGGCGCCTATTTCATCCAATTCAGAAAATTTTCCTATATCAGGCTTGCTGGCTATGAGAGCACTCCTCTGCGGCTTCCCATGTTCTGCAATGACAAAATGGCTTTGATTGAAATATGTAGGCAACTAGACAAGTTGCACAGAACTTGCAGAGACAAGAAGATTTCTGGCTTGCACTTTCCCATCTCTCTGGGAAACTACACATGCAAAACAGCTCTGGATGCTCAGAACATAGAAAGAGCCCTGGTCCCTATCACTGTTCATTTCTTCAAGCCAAGAACCTATTTTGACTTGAAGAAGTTCATTGAACAGAACATCAAGATAGTCTATCATCATAGAGGCGATCGTAAGACTACTTTGGCCGATGCAGATGATTTTGAAGCCAGAAGAAGGCATTGTGGTAGGTTCTCCCTGTAATTGATCCAAGAACTCAGTCTGTACCAAGTTCCTGAAGGTCTCCAGGATGACAATTCTGATCTATACTCTTATGAGTATGAAAATGTGATTAAGCACACCCCTCTGGAGGACCTGGATTGGAACAAGAAAGAGAGAGATGATCTGGCTGAGATTCTTGCTCCAGTCTTAATCAAGACTAGGGTGCGGTTCGAGAAGAAGATCCGAGAATTCAAGAGGCACTCGGAGAATCTAGCTCCAAGGACGATTCGACACCCATAAGAGAGGCATCGGTTCAGTCCGGAACACCGGTGAAAACCCCTCCTGCCTCAGCAGCTCAGGGACCTGTAGAATCTACTCCTTCTCCATCTACCCAGGTATACAGGAAGAAACTCAAAGAGGTCAAGAAGGAACCTGCAGAGAATGATCCTCCAAGAAAATAGGTAGAGTTGCCTATACGGCCAGAGAACATCATTGTTCTCAGTGAAAGTGAAGAAAGTGAGATGCCCGCTCCTGCAAATGTTCCTAAAGACCCAGCAGATAAGGACAAAGAGGTCCAGAGCACTGAATTTCTGGGTGCTATTGATTCTTCTACTGCCATTGCCTCCAGTGCTCTACTCACATCTCGGCTTGAGTCAAGCAGTGCTTGCAGACCACGAGTGTCATGAGCTCCTGTCTCTTCGTCCCCTTGCCCCTCTGCGGATTCTTCTTCCTCTTTTGCTTGGGTGCAACCTCGGTTGACAAAAGGAAGAGGAAATCCTTCCCTCAAAGCCTGGGACCAAATTTTGATGTAGTAGCCTTGTTGGGCACCACTCCTTCTCGTGCCAAGAAAGCGAACTACTTCCGAGAATAGTGTCTCGATGCCCAAGGTCAGCAATTCTTGGAGATTGCTAAGCCTCTGTGAGACAAATCAGAATCAAACTTGCCGACATCCGACTTAGAGCTTTCAAGGATCCCTATGGAGAGTCTACTCTCGAAGGTGAAATTCACAACCTCCAGGAAAGCATCCACAAGAGTCATTGGAAGGGTAGAAAAAGGCAGCAGAGACTATTGAGAATTTGGGAAGAACAAGCCCAAGTTCTCACAAGTTTTATCAAGTCACTCTTGTCTAAGGACAAAGTTTTGGACCCTACCCCTTGACTGCTCTACCGCCTCCTGTAATTCTAAGCCAAGATGAAGTGCAAAGTATTAAAGATATGCACAAGTATCTCCGTCTATGGCAGAGCTATTGAAAGCCATGGTGGACGACATGCTTGTTCTTCTGGGCTAAACTTCATCGATGAAGCTTTTAAACTACATGGAAAGGTAGACAATTTGCAATGAAGCTATCCTCTGCTATTGGGGTTATGGATAAAGAGCTTAAACTCTGGGGCAGTTGCATTGTAGACCTTCGCCTCATGGGACAGACAGATGAGAACATCTTACTGGCGAATAAGATTTTTGATGATGCCAAAGACAATCTATCAAAATCTTGGGTCTACAGCGTAGAGTGGAAAATCAAAGTCCTGGAGGAAGCTGTGGGAGAAATGAAGAACAAGTGATTGGCGAAGGAGAAGCTTTCAAGACACTGGCAGTTGCTGCTTTCAAAGATATACATTGTCATCTTCAAGATGAAAACTCTGGTGCTTCCTTGTCCTTACAAGAAATCAAAGCTCAGTTGAGCTTTTGTCAAAGATCATCTATTCAAGGAAAGCTCCATCTCTAAGGAAAAGATGAAGGAAATTTGTTCTCTTCAGTCTGCCATTGAAGAAGCAAACAAAGATTATCATACTCACGTCGAGTTTGATAAAGAGATGGAGAAATGTCTGGGATTTTGGACTCAGTCTGCAGCCAACACGTCAGTCCCTCGTGGCAGAGATATAGCTGAGTCATTGAAGAAATTCAGGCAGCGGATTCTGAAGACAGTGGGTCCCTCCCAATGGCCACCTGTCTCCTTCTCCTTTCTTTTCTCTTCTTCCCATTCTTTTCGTATTCCTTGTAATTAGTTAAGGTATCGCAATGGGCGATCTTTAACTATTCTTTAATTAAAAGAAACGGTTACGAAGAGTAACTGACTTGTAAGCTATATAATGGCCTTTCCACGCCATTTTGAGAGGAGGAAGAACTTGGAATATTTGCTGAAAGTGTAAATAGATCTTAAAGAAATCAATACAAAAGGGCTTTTCATTCTTTGTCTATCTAATTCTTGTTATCTCTGTGTTTTCCTTTAATATTGTGGAGATCATTTTGTTCCTAACTCGTTAGTCTCTCTGATTGCATACTGTTCAGTTTTGCAAATACAATGATCTTATACAACTAAGAAGGAACTTTGTGTCCTTGATTAATAAATCTGAAGAAGGTTATTTATGGAACTTTGTGTCTTTAAATTTAATCTCATTCAGCCCATAGCAAATGATCTTGTCTTGAATTATTTGAAGCTTCGCATACACGAGGAATTATTCTACTATCTATAATTCTGAATGTTGCTATTCTGCTCATCTTCTTATTCCCTTTCCTCAGTCCTTGTGTAATTGATGATCCTTGTGGAAAACACTTTCATAAAATCCAAGTTTGACCATAAAACAATGTTCTGTACATTTGTAAATAAGTTCGTTTCTGAATAAGGGAACCTCTCCCATTAAAGAGGAGGGACTTCTTGTCCCCTGACTGTTGCTCTTCTAAAAAGTCCTATTTGACGACCAACAAGCTCCTATGTGAGCTTAAGGTGAACTGGAAAGGCATACTATCGGGTGAGCTCCTAGGTGAGTTTTTAGGAAATCTACTCAAAAAAATCTGAGCTGAGCTACCTTTCGAGCTCAAGGTGAGTTAGCAAGGTGAGCTCCTCAATGAGATCAAGGTGAGTTGGCAAGGTAAGTTGATAGGCGAGCTTCCATGTGAGTTGGTAAGGTGAGCTGTTAGGTGAGCTTCCATGTGAGTTTTTGGGTGAGCTTCCTGACGAGATCCCAGGTGAGCTCAAGTCAAGCTACTCGGTGAGATCCTGGGTGAGCTCAAAGCCAGCTACCAAGCAAGCTATCATGTGAGTTCCCAGGTGAGTTTCTAGTAAAGCTCAAGTTGAGTTGCTTGACAAGCTCCTGGGTGAGCTGTTTACTAAGCTCCCAACTAAGCTCCTAGGTGATATGCTTGTTGAGATCCCAGGTGAGCTCAAAGGTGATCTTGTCGGCTATCTCTTAGGTGAGCTTACATGTGAGCTACCAAATGAGCTCCAAGTGAGTTGGCAAGGTGAGCTCAAGGTGAGTTGGCATGACAAGATAACCGGTGAGCTCCCGGGTAAGTTCCTAGGTGAGTTAATCGATAAGCTCCCAAGTGAGCTATACTTAAGTTGATCGAGTGAGCTCCCAGAAGACCTCCCACCCGAGCTACTTGGTGGGATACTTGGTGAGCTCCCAGAAATGTCCTTGGTGAGCTAATCGGTGAGCTCCAACGCGAGCTCAATTCAACCTACTCACCAAGCTACTCGGTGAGCTCCAAGGTGAGCTATTTGGCGAGATCCTAGATGAGATGAGATGATATTAGGCGAGATACCGGGTGAGCTACATGGTGAGCTACTCAAAAAAATTCAAGGTGAGCTACCAAATGAGCTCAAGGCTAGTTGGAAAGATGAGCTCCTCGGTGAGATCAAGTGGAGCTTATAGGTGAGCTCTCATGCAAGTTGGCAAGGTGAGTTTTCAAGTGAGCTCCCATGTGAGTTTTTCGGGCAAGTGTCAGGTGAGCTCCTAGGTGAGCTCAAGGTGAGCTAGCAAGGTGAGTTTTCAAGTGAGCTACCGGGTGAGCTCCGGGTGAGCTCAAGGTGAGCTACCATGGTGAGTGTTAGGTGAGCTGCTAGGCATGTTTTTGGGCAAGATCAAGTCGAGATGCTCGACGAACTCCGGGTGAGCTCAAAGGTGAGCTTGTTATATCAATCTCCGAGGTGAGCTTACATGCGAGCTAAGAGATGATCTCAAGGTGAGTTGGCAAGGTGAGATCAAGATGAGTTGATAAGGTAAGCTTAATGAAAGTTGGCAAGGCAAGCTATCGGTGAGTTCCGGGTGAGTTACTTGATGAGCTCTTGGGTGAGCTCAACTCAAGCTTATAAGTAATCTCCTAGAAGAGCTCCTAAATGAGCTACTTGGTGAGCTATTCGGTGAGATCCTAGGTGAGCTACTAGGTGATCTCCTAAGTTAGCTACTTCAAGAGCTCCCATGTGAGGACCCCAAAGTGAGCTTCTCGGCAAGCTCACAAGGGAGCTCAAGTCAACCTACTCAGCAGCCTTCTCGGTGAGCTCCTATGTGAGTGTTAGGTGACCTCCCAAGTGAGTTGTTAGGTGATTTTGTTGAAAACTTTCTAAGGTGAACTCCCATATGATTTGGCAAGGTAAGATGCCAGGTGAGCTCCCATGTGAGTTTTTGGGTGAGCTGCTTGATGAGATCCTAGGTGAGCTCAAGTCAAGGTGCTCGGTAAGCTCAAGTTGTACTTTTCGATGAGTTCCTAGGAGAGCTGC
Organism: Taxus wallichiana var. yunnanensis; assembly: GCA_018340775.1. Classification (NCBI taxonomy): domain Eukaryota; kingdom Viridiplantae; phylum Streptophyta; class Pinopsida; order Cupressales; family Taxaceae; genus Taxus; species Taxus wallichiana. Next base: position 16,154,569 of record CM031233.1, read on the forward strand.
TTGCGGAGATCTCAGCCAAGTTCCTAGGTGAGCTTACATGTGAGGTACCAGATGAGCTCAAGGTGAGTTGGCAAGGTAAGCTCAAGGTGAGTTGGAAAGGCGAGCACAAGGTGAGTTGGCAAGGTGAGAGGTGAGCTCAGGTGAGCTCCTATGCGAGTTACTTGACGAGCTCCCAGGTAAGCTCAACTCAAGCTAATCCATGCAAAAATATCATTCCTCTTCATGCCCAGTTTACAAGAATACTTCTTCATCCGATGAACCTTCCTGTCTCCCTTCCAATGTTATCTTCCCAAAGAATGTTCCATATGATATAGCCCATGTTTTGAGCCAAATTAAAGTGAGTGTTCAAATTATTGAATTGCTTAGAATTCCTGAGCATAAGAAGAGATCATTCAACTACTTGGGATTGAAAGAATAAAAGATTACCCCAATCAGAAATGTAAATGTTGTTGAGAATCCTCTTCAAAGTATTGTTGGCCTTGAAACACCACCACCAATGGAAGATTTTGGAGAGTTACCTAAAGTATATTTGGGAACATCCTTGGTTGATTCCTAATTGAATATTGATCCATTCTTCAGAACTTTTCTCATAAAATATAGGTTACTTCACAATTACATGTATGATTTTGCGTGCATCATGTAATGTCATGCCTCTAGAAATCATGAATGAGTTGGATATAAAGGTTACATTAGCATATGGGAAGTGTAAAGCCATGGATTCAAGGAAGTCCTGGTTGTTGGATGTGTGAAGGGTTTAGTAGTGCAAATTGCAGCCTATTCGGGTAAGAATTTAAAACTTGATGTTGTAATTATTGATTTCCCTGCCAAATGGGGTATGCTTTTGTCAAGAAAGTGGGTTGTGAGTGTTGGTGATAGTGTTCAAATGGACATGTCTTTTCCACCATTCCCATTGAGGGAATCCTTTTCAAACTCTATGATGAAAAGAAGATGTTACACTTGATTGAAGATCCCAAAAATACTTCTTATGAAGTGTTGTTTGCTGATGTAGATGTTGACAACTTCATTGGTTTTTCTGATGGAAATGAGAATAAGATGGACAAATCAGAGTGCCTTGGTATGGTAGGTCCTCCATGGACATTACTATTTGATGGAGCTTGCTCCAAATTTGACAATCGTGCTGGTATAGTGCTGGTTTCTCCTAGTTTGGAAGAGTTTCCTTTCTCCTTCAAACTCAATTTTGAATGCACTAACATTGCTGAGTATGAGGCATTATTATTGGGATTAAGGATTGCATATAAATATGGAGTGAAGGATATTGTTTCTAAGGGGGATTCAGAGTAGGTTGTCAAGTAAGTAAGAAAGTTATATGCCACAAAAAATTAGTGTATGAAACAATATAAGCATGTTGTTTGGGACTTGATTGAAATGTCGATTCCTTTAACATTGTTTACCATGATAGAATTCTTAATGTTGTTACTGATAAGCTGGCTTTCCTTGGTTCTAGATTTGATAGTTGACCGTTTCACCTTTTTGTGAATATGACATTGAAGTGCTAACAAGGCCAATTATCCCAGATAATGTGAAACATTAGTAGGTTTTTGATAATGATGCCCAAGTGTTAAGATTCTTACAATGCCAAGGTGAGTTTTCTGGTCAAAATATTGATTGGGAACTAATGGTATGCATGCATGAAGGTAGAGAAACTTTGTTTGACAAGGATATTATACAATTGAAGACAAACACCATTCCCAAAGGTCTTACTACACTTGAATCCAATTTTAACAATTTTGATTTAATCATAAATAGAAAGATGTCTACCTCATAGGATGTGGAAGAGCACAACTTGGGAACCAAGGATAAACCAAGGAAGATCTGGTTGGGTAGCCATCTCAGCAAAGAGGAAAAATAGTCCTATGCCTAAGTTTTAAAGAAGTATCAAGACTACCTTGCCTAGTCTTATTCAGAGTGAAGGCATATAGAGAAGATTTATTTCAGCATGAGATTCCTCTTGAGGCCAAAACCAAGCCATTTAGACAAAAACAAAGGCCTATTAACCCACTACTTTCCATGAAAATGCAAGAAGAATTGAATAAATTGAGAGATGGTGGCATCATTCAGCCTACTAGATACTCATCTTGGGTGGTAAACCTTGTGCTAGTTAGAAAGAAGAACGGAGATATCAGACTTTGTGTGGATTTTAGGAATCTAAACAAAGCATCTATGAAGGAAAATTACCCCTTGCCAAACATGGAGAATATGTTGTAGCTTGTAACAAGGTCAGAGATGCTTTCTACTTTGGATGGTTTCTCTGGATACAATCAAGTAGTTGTCAAAGAATTAGAAAGACTTAAGATAGTCTTCAAGTACTCCTTAGGGGACTTATGTTTTTGTAAGGATGCATTTTGGATTGATGAATTCTAGTGCTACTTTTCAAAGGGCAATGGATGTTGCCTTTGCTGGTTATATCAATGAATTTATTGCAGTTTACCAAGATGATGTGACTATTTTTTCAAGGCAGCGAGCAGACCATTTGCAACACCTAGAGAAGATGCTAATCAGATGTAGAGAGTATGGAATTTCACTTAATCCAAAGAAATGTCATTTTTGCATACAAAAGGTCAAGATGTTGGGGCATATTGTCTCTAAAGAAGGTGTTTTGATAGACCCTAAGAGAGTGGAAGCAATCAGCAAAGTGTCCACTCCAAGAACCAAGAAAGGTATCTAATCTTTCTTTGGCCAAATAGATATCATTAGAAGTTTTGTTTCCAATTTTACTGAGCTAACTATTCTAATCACAAGCATGCTAAGAAAGGATCAAGTTATCAAGTGGGAGGAGGCTGTCATTCAAGATTTTGAAGGAATAAAGGATGTACTTAAGCATGTACCTATTTTAGTAGCCCCAAACTACAAGAGACCTTTCCAAATCTTTTCATTTTAAATCGAATTCACTATTGCTTCAGTTTTGTTAAAAAAGGATGAGAATGGAGATGAGAGGCCTATTGCCTTCTATAGCAAGGCTTTACAAGTAGCTAAATTGAAGTATACAATCATGGAAAAATAGGAATTTGCATTGGTAAAAGCAACAAAGATTTTCAGCCCTATATACCGAGTTCAAAATTTGTTGGTTATGTTCCCACACCATGGTTAAAGACATCTTATCAGACATGGAAATATCAAGAAAGAGATGTATATGGGTCAACAAATTACAAGAATATGATATAGATATACAAACAACAAAGTTGGTAAGAGGTTTGGGTCTTTCCAAGCTCATATTGAGAGTAATTTGCAAGATGTAGAAGTAAATCAGTTGGAGGAAGAAAGGGATGATTTTCTTGACAAATTGATGAGGTATGAGTGGTACAAAGATGTGATATTCTACCTCGACACCTATGTTTTCCTAATCGTTGAATAAAAATCATAAAAGAGCCCTCAAGTGGCTTCTCGAAATATATTATAACAGACCTTGGGCTGGATTAGAAGAACCTTGAAGGTGTCCTCTTGAAATGCATAAGCGAAGATGAAGCTCCCAAGTTGATTGTTGATTTCCATGGGGGAGTTTTGGAGGACATTTTCTAATTGCTGATTTTCATGGAGGAGTTTTGGAAGAACCTTGATTGCTGATTTCAGGCAAGATCAAGTCGAGATGCTCGACGAGCTACTAGGTGATCTCTTCTTTGAGCTCCTAGCCAAGCTCTAGGTGAGATGCTTAGTGAGCTCCTGTTGAGCTGAAAGGTGAGATCAAGGTGAGTTGGCAAGGTGATCTCAAGGCAAGTTGGGAAGGTGAGCTCAAGGTGACTTAGTAATCCTGAGCTATCAATCGAGCTCCTAGGTGAGTTACTCGATGAGCTTCTGGGTGAGCTCAACTCAAGCTAATAATTGAGATCCTAAAAGAGCTCAAGGAAAGCTACTTGGCAAGCTATTTTGTGACCTCCTAGGTAAGTCGTTACATGAGGTCACAAGTGAGCTACTTGGTGAACTCAAGGTGAGTCCCAGTGAGTGATCGATGAGCTCACAAGTGAGTTCAAGTTAAGCTACTCGGTGAGTTACTTGGTGAACTCCTAGGTGAGCTCCATGGTGAGCTATTAGGTGAGCTCCTAGGTGAGCTACTTGGAGATTTACTCAAAAACTCTTAGGTGAGCTACTAGACAAGCTAAAGGTGAGTTGGCAATGTGAGCTCCTCACTAAGCTCAATGTAAGTGGCTAGGCAAGCTCCCATGAAAGTTGGCAAGGTATGCTATTAGGTGAGCTCGATGAGAGTTTTTAGGCAAGATGCTTGACGAACTCATGGGTGAGCTCAAGTCATGTTGCTCGAAAATCACCTAGGAAAGCTCAAGGTGAGCTATAAAGCAAGCTCCCTGTAAATTTTTGGGTAAGCTCAAGTCGAGTTACTCAATAAGCTCATAGATGAGCTTATATGTGAGCTACCAGATGAGCTCAAGGTGAGTTGGTAATGTGAGATCAAGTCAAGTTGTACATGTGAGCTCAAGGTGAGTTAGAAAGGGGAACTGTCAAGTGAGCTCCCAAGTGAGTTCCCAAGAGAGTTACTTAACAAGCTCCTAGGTGAGCTCAACTTGATCTCGATCGCGAGCTCCCATGGTGAGCTACTTGGTGAGATGTTCGGTGAGCTTCCAGGTGAGCTGATAGGTGAGGTTCCATGCGAGGTACTTGGTAAGCTCCCGGTGAGGTCCCTACAAGCTACTCGGTGAACTCACAAGTGAGCTCAAGCCAACCTACTTGAGAGCTACTCAGTGATATCCCGGGTGAGCTACTTGGTGAGCTACTTGAAAAAATCTGAGGTGAGCTACCAAATGATCTCAAGGTGAGTTGGCAAGGTGAGATCCTTAGCGAGCTCAAGGTGAGTTAGTAAGTTGAGATTCCATGTGAAATTTTTGGGTGAGCTATAAGGCTAGTTTCTAGGTGAGCTGTCAGGTGATCTCCGAGGTGAGGTTCTAGACAAGCTCAAGTCAAGCTGCTAGTCAATCTCCCAACTGAGCTCCTAGGTGAGCTACTTGATGAGCTCCCATGTGAGCTCAAAGGTGAGATTGTTGGAAATCTCTGAGGTGAGCTTACATGTGAGCTAATAGATGAGCTCAAGGTGAGTTGGCAAGGAAAGCTCAAGGTGAGTCGGTAAAGTGAGCTCAAGGTGAGTTAGTAAGGCAAGTTATCGGTGAGATCCTAGGTGAGTTCCCGGGTGAGTTACTTGATGATCTCCTTTGCATGAGCTCAACTCGAGCTGATCGGTGAGCTCCGAGAAGATATCCCAAGTGAGATACTTCACGAGTTGTTTGGTGAGAACCCAGGTGAGCTGTTAGGTGAGCTCCCAAATGAGCTACTTTGCAAGCTCCCAACCGAGGTCCCAGTGAGCTACTTGGTTAGCTCATAAGTGAGCTCAAGTCAACCTACTCGGCGAGCTTCTCGGTGAGCTACCAAGTGAGCTGTTAGGAAAGCCCCCAAGTGAGCTACTTAGTGAGCTACTTGATGAAATCTAAGGTGAGATACTGACAAGCTAAAGGTAGGTTGGTAAGGTGAGCTTCGAGTGAGCTTAAGGTGAGCTAGTAAGGTTAGCTAATAGGTGAGATCCCATGAAAGTTGGTAAGGTGAGCTCCCATGTGAGTTTTTAGGTGAGCTACTTGATGAGGTCCTAGGTGAGCTCAAGTCAAGCCGCTTGGTTCTCTAGGTGAGCTCTAGGTGAGCTAGCAAGGTGAGTTATCGGGAGAGCTTCTAGGTGAGGTGCTTTTGAGCTCCCAACCGAGCTCCTATGTGACCTACTCGGTGAGCTCCCATGTGAGCTCAAAGGTGAGCTTGTCAAAAATCTCTGAGGTGAGATTACATACAAGCTACCAGATGAGATCAAGGTGAGTTGGAAAGGTGAGCTTAAGGTGAGTTGGTAAGGTGAACTCAAGGTGAGTTCGTAAGGTGAGCTTCTAGTTGAGTTCCCGGGTGAGTTACTCAACAAGCTCCCATGTGAGCTCAACTCAATCTGATCGGTGAGCTCCTAAAATAGATCCCGAGATGAGCGACTTTGTGAGCTCCCAGGTGAGATACTATGTGATCTCCCAATTGACCTACTTGATGAGCTCCTATGTAATACCCTGAATCTGTTGTTACTTTCTCCCGAGCATATAAGTGTTGATATGTGATTTCTTGTAAAAGGATGTGTTCCTCGATTTAGAAATCATGCTTGATATGTACTGTAATTTCTTTACAGATCCTTGACTGAGTCAGAATATGATTAGACTCTTTTATTTATTTCATTTTGCATCTGAGTTTAATCTGATCTCGGAATGAATTATAGAGTTATCCATCTATAAGATCTAATCTTGGATCAGTGGAATTGATCCAAGTATTGCTCTAAGTCTGTTCGTGATGAATTAAAATCACAGACCTTGAACAGGTTGCAAGGTCTAGAAGCATTGAATAAGCTGGTCCGGAGTATGACTCAGGCTGATCATGTGAAATGGATTGGTTCCCGATATGGAAGTATATCTGGAAGGTCTCGATCGTGGACCAGGTAATAATTCGGTTACATACGATTCTGTAGCTCTGAGGCATAAGAAGAGCTAACCCTGTTTAAGAAGGTATGATGTAGGTCTTTTTTTGAGTGTACAGAATGTAGACCTAACTGGAATTATTAATGGTTAGTAACCTAAAACTAAACCTAATCTAGGGGTTAGATTAGTGTTAATCTAACCTAGACCTAGGCTAAGTGCTAAATGTCCTAAGTTAGTATCTATGTGTATTGTGGTTAGAAAGTATTATCCTAAATTCTAACCTAAGATACTAACCTAACTATTGAACAAAATGTATGGGGGCCTATGGAGGGGTGCGAACCATGGGCGGCATTTTCTATGTCTTTAAATGCTAAGGATAAGTATGAAGGACAGGTCTTGGCAGAGGTTTTAGGAACGGCTAACTTGTGCCGACGTGGCAGGTCGCCAAAATTGAAAATGAACTAGAAATTTTATTTGACTGTCGCCAATTTTGGTGGTTGGTGACAGTGGAGTTTGAGTGGGAAATTCGGTGTAAATGCATTCAATGTGCTTGGTAGTCGAGCTCGGAACTCGCGTGAAGGCATGCAAACTGGGAAGTTGTTGGTTTGTTTGGCTTGTCGCAAATTTCGGTTTTCCTTCTGCCTGTTCACTGGTTCTTCGCACAAGTTTTCTTGGTGTTGCATGGCGAGTATGAGCATATCTAGCTCTTTTCTTTGTCAAGGGGAATATATATGTCATGGAGATAGCAAAATTTTGTTGGTCGCTCTAACTTGGAAAAGGAAAAGGAAGTCTGAGCTCTTCCAGTGGTCTGCTTCGGAATTTTGAGCAAAAATCCAGGCATGTTAGGCCCTAACCTTTAAATATCTTGCTGTCTTTCAAGTGATTTCATTAGAACAACTCTGTTCAAATGATTTATGGAAATAGATGATTTTTCCTTGGTGGTCTTGTGTGATTTTTGGTACTGTATCTCTTCTGGTTCGATTTTTCGTTTATCCCTTGATGGGTGTTGATATAATCGAACGGTTGCTATATATTTCTGGGTGTTTTGCATTCTGGCTTTTATATGTGAAAATATGGCAAGATTTTGTGCTAGGCCTGCTCTGTGTGAGTCCATGAATTGTCCTCCCGATGGGTGCAGGCTATTGATGCATGTTGGTATATATAAATGTATATAAATATTTTGTTAATACTTGTTGTGGAAATTGTTAGAAGGGATACTGATGGATAGTGTTTGATTGTTCAGTTTTATTGAATCTTTGTAAGCTCTGTCGTGGGTTTTGATGAAGGTAGTTATTGATACTGTTGGGTTTCGTTTTGTCTTGAAGGTTGTTTGAGAATAAACATCTTTCGGTGTGACAGTATCTTATTGCAACTCTTTTGGAATTGTTTTCCTTTTTCGTTGGGGTAACGAGATTTAACCGTTACAGTATGCATTATGGATATATGTATATTATATATTGGAACGACTCTGTAGAGTCCATTGAATGACTTGTATAAATGGACCACTGTGGAAGCTATACATTTATATATTTGAATGTTGGATATTGATTTGTTTGAAGTCTTGAAGAAGTGTAACAGTCTTTCGACTCTCGTTAACTATAGTAAATTTTGGGTATAGACTCCCGGTTATCTTTTTCGTTTCCTTCGTGTAAGATTGTTCAAAAATATTGAAGAAGGTTCGGATTGGTTATTTTTATGAAATTAGTAATTATTGAATCCTATTCTTTTATGTTTATCATTATCGGAGTAGATGGAATCATTAATGATTCATCTTTATTATCTTGAATATTGTTGTATAGACTCGGATTGAATTCTTGATAAATAACTTGTGTGATCGCTTGAAATTAGGACTGTTGGGTTTATCTTATTGTTTGACCCTGTGGAGGATATCTTGTTTCTTTTGGCTTCTATATAAGCCTGAGATTGAACATGTGATGTTTATTTGGCCTTGATGGATTTCTGTGAATAGCTTGACATCTTGTATAACGGCTTTATGAAGTAGGTTATGGATACCATACTTTCTACTCTGATTTCATTCAGATGTAGCTACGATATTCTATGTTGTGTTTTCTTTAGATTTCATGCCAGTTGATGTGGCTGTGTGTGATGCGTGGGTTTCATTTAAACTTCTCTCTGCTTAAGTCGTAGGGAGATGTCATTGTTCAAAAGGAGTTCGAGTTTCTTATTGACTGTGGCAACAATTGAGTTCCTTTGAATTCGACCTTGGGAACAAAAGCCTTACAGTGTTGAAAAGGATTGAAGAGGCTGTAGATTGTATTGGGATTGTAGGCGTGTTACGCATTCCTTGCCTTGATATCCATTTATGTGTATGAATGAATTTAGGAGTTAACTGTACCTAAATAGGCAACGGCAGTAGTTGTCTTCTTGCCTGTCGCTTCTTGCATGAGGTCATTCTGAGTCTGTCTGGTAGAAAGACCATGTTGTTCGGCATGGGGGCTACTGTACTGTAGTTGCTTTATTGTAACAGTGTGCTGTTGATGGACTCGACTGATTTATTTGCTGTGTTTTATTTCTTTATTTAAAACAGCGATTCTTCTTGTGGCTTGTCGGACTTGTTCGTATACTTACCGGATGAATGCTTTCCATATGAGGAGACGGTACAGTAGTGAACTTGTTTGAAAGGAAGTTTGAATGATTTGTTCCTTTCTCTTCTATTATTATAATACATGTTGATATCTATAACAGTAGGAGCTGTTTTTAACATATTGATATACTCAAGAGTTGTTATGATATTTCCATTTCCTGATGAAATTAATGATCTGTCCAATGTTGCTGATCTTGGATTTAAGATAATTGTTTTGGATACTTTCGTTCTTTGATTCTTAATATTTGATGACATAATTGAGAAGTGTTTAGGACTATTCTCAGAACGATGATAGAGTTACACGTTTGTAGTCATTTTTATATTACAAGGGCACGTCCGAATATGTTTACTTGTTTGGATAATGGAACTCATTTAAACAGGGTGTTTAATGAAAACAATTAACGGATTGCAATTCTTTTAAAAGTTAGTGCTTATCATGCTCAGTTCATCGAACTGACTCATGTTGACTATTTTTGCAGATGGTTGCCGTAAGTGGTAAAAGCAATGCAGATCTGACAGGATGATCAGATTGTTTAATTTGATTTATAATGAATTACAGCTTGATTTTCTAAATGTACTATATGTGGAAAGATGTTTCTTTTCCGTTAAGCATTGTATCAAGTATGCTGCTTGCATAAAATGTATTTGTATAGTTATGAAAGGAATGAAAATAAGTATTTGATACTTATGTGTTGTATTCTTAATTCTGATAGTTGACCTTCTTCGGTTTATATACCAGAGTGGCAATGTTATCTTTGTGTAATTGGATGCTTTTGTGATTGACAATGAAAGCTTAAAGAAAATGTGATTGAATTCTTATGAATGTTTAGTAGTTCTAATTGGTTCTATCGAAAGCTAAATTGAAATTTAATCATTGACTTTCGAAAGGATAGGGTTAAAATGAACCTAAGCAGAACACTAATCAAGCTGAATTAAATTACTAATCCCTAGTCCTGAGCATGACAGGACAACATTAAATTGGATTCTTAATCATTTATATCTTGATGCTAATAAGTATGATATAAATTCAGTTAAGAGAACTGAAATAAATCTAATGGGGTTCAGATGGCAATCTCATATGAAGGTAATGAGATAATGTCCAATTCTGTTGTTTTAGAATCATGTGTATTCTAATGACTCCTTGATGAGAGCTTGACCTTAATACCTCTACCATGTAATGGGTTTTATTGAGAAAGGTCGTCTTAAGATGAAGAATCCAGGGATTGGGAAAGGCTAACCTATGGGGAAAGTCTTTAAAGTAATTTAAAACTCAACGTGCGTAACGCATATTAGTAAGTAGATCTTTTCGAGGTGGATTTAAAGGTTGACGGCACAAGACAACTGCAGGGTTGTACCTCCGAGAAGATTAGGATCTTCTCGAAGTTACAACAATGCAGGTGACTTATGACGACACCCTTTGCATTGATCGCTAAGATTTACACTTTGATCTCGACGAATTACTCAGGGACCAATTAGGAATGTGGCCATGTTATAAGGCTACCTAGGAGGTTCGGGGTATCTTGACACACTGGTCTAACTGCAGGGTTAAACCAGTATGTCATCGTATCCCTAATACTCATGGGCATCCATATAACATTATCACCTTGTTAATCTGTCTCCGAGTGATTAAGTTGTGAAAGGAAGGACTGACAGTAGTCAGTGTAAGACATTCTATATAACATAAGAATGGGGTGAAGGGCGTATTCCAGATTGACGAGTATGCCGTTAAGGAATACTAGACATAACAGTATGTTTCAAATCTTTGGCCAAAGTATCGCAAGATGCTGATTGCATTGTCCTAATTCACCTAGTCTAAGGGATGAGATGCCGATGAATAATGGTAACAATTATTCAGTTAGGTTCCTTGGATAGAACATTCTGAATCCCAGAATAGGGAAGAGAACCATGAGAGTGAAGTGTTAAATAAAAATGCCATCTCTTATTACTCATGAATAGATCGGTAGATTACCGAGTCATGGAATGAATAGATCGGTAGATTACCGAGTCATGGAATGAATAGATCGGAGGTACTCCGAGTCATTACAGCTGCATATGGTTGTCTGTTATATGAATGGTTATTTGATTTGTGAGTTGTAAATTATGTATTTAGAACCGGGATGTAAATATCAAAAAAATAAAAAATTCACTTGTTCTAAGGTATTAATTGAGGATGTTACATCTTGGTATCGAGTGGAAGGTTACTGCTCTTGGACCTATTGTGTCCATAATCGATAAAAACATGAATTTTCTTATAACAAAAATGGTTAGAACAAGGGGAATGTTGCGAATAATGCTCCACCTGAAGGAGGAGCGGCAATAACCTGAAACTTGATGAGATCCTTGCTGCCTGTTGGACACAAGAGATCGCTTAGCTGTACTTGAACAAAGCAGGTGATGGGAAATGAGGAGGATGAAGAAGCTGATAATAATAATCAGCAACCTCCTGAGGACAACCCCAATATGGGTGTTGATGTTAATGTTGTGAATGCACCTGTCCAACCGAGAAAACAAAAAGGCCAGATTAGGAAGCAGAAATCACTATTGATATAAAAGGATAAGTCCACCTAAGTATGATGGCACCACATTAGGAGATGGAGCCGAGAACTGCAGCAAATGAAATGGAGAAGTACTTTTCAATAAGGAACTTCTCGAGAGGAAACCAAAGCTATTTGGTGAGCCTATCAGCTTTCACACGAAGCATCTTCGTGGTGGGATAGCCGAAAAGCTGAACTAAACATTGATGAGACCAATATTACTTGGGATCAATTTAAAGGCTATTTTAGGCAACGGTGGCTGCCACAACTTTTCTATGATCAGAAAATGACAGAATTTCAGAACTTAGCTCAAGGGAAGCTAACGGTAACTGAATCTGGGAGCGGTTTACAAAACTCCTCAAGTATGTACCGTAATATCAAACCGACGAGAAGTTCGAATATGGAAATTCATCATGGGATTGAATCCGTGATAGGGGAGAGGTCGATGTTCACACCCAACCACTATGGAAGGAGTTGTTGAGAAGGCCATAAGACAAGAACAGAAATTAAAGGCTATTTTTGCTCATAAGGAGGAAGTGCGGAAGAAGACTGCAAACCCTTCTTCAACCTCTCTTGCACCTAGAAAAGGACCATGGAAAATTTTTGGAAACAAGAGTAAGTTTCCAGGAGATAACAATAAGAAAGTAGCAGTAAATAAGCTCTTTGAAATGCAAAGGATAATTTTGTTAAAAATTATAATAATGGGCAGAAGCCCTATGGAGGACAACGTGACAATTACAAACTGGAGGCAACTTTGAGCCTAAAAAGGGACCTGTAGGAGGCTGCTACAATTGTGGCAAAGACCACTATGCTAATCAATGCCCTTTGAAGAAGGATGATCGTAATCAGCAGCATAAGATACATGCTGCAGTAGCGGACAAGCAAGCTGAAAAGCAAGTGACACCTATAGAAGTTCGGGTAAGTTATTCGGCATACCTGTCACTATTATTTTGATACAGGAGCTACTGAATGTTTTATATCTAATAAACTTGCTTCTAAACTTAAAAGAAAAGCTGGAAAAATGGATAAATCTTGGACTATACAGTATGGTAATAATTCTGTTCATACAGTGAGTATGTGTCTTTTTGGGGCAGTCCTTGACTTACCTAACTTTTCCATGGAAGTTGATCTCTATGTTGCACCATTGGGATCATATGACATTGTCATCGGTGTCAATTGGTTAGCTGACCATAAAGCAAAAGTAGACTATTATGAAAAGAACATAAAATGTTTAGATGATCAGTTGGAATCAGTAGAGATTCAAGGTGTGAAAAGAGAAATTTCAGTTAGAAAAGCTGTAGCTATGCAGCTTAAAAGGCTTAAAATAAAGGATGTACCCTTTATGTGGTAAAGATATCTGAATCTTGAGAAGAAGATGATGATTTCATGAAACGATTCCCTCTTTTACAAGGTTTTGAGGATGTTTTCCGAGGAATTACGAGGTTACCACCCAAGAGAGAATTTGACTTCACCATTGAAATCAAGCCAGAATGCAGAACCTATATCCAAAGTGCCCTATCGATGACTACTACGAGTTAGTTGAGCTTAAGGCACGATTGCAAGAGCTTTTGTCTAAAGGTTTGATCAGACTAAGTGTTTCACCTTGGGAGCACCTATAATATTTGTGAAAAAGAAGGATGGAACACTAAGGTTGTGTATTGATTATCGGATGTTGAACAAAGCAACAGTCAAGAACCGATATCCACTTCCTAGGATCGATGATCTGTTTGATCAGATGCGTGGAGCAGCGGTTTATTCTAAGATAGACCTTCGATCTGGTTATCATCGATTAAGGATTAGAGAGGAAGATATTCATAAAAGCGACTTTACGAACAAGGTACGGACATTATGAATTCACAGTTCTACCATTTGGATTAACTAATGCACCGCAGCCTTTATGAATTTAATGAACAATATTTTTCAAGAATACCTGGACAAGTTTGTACTTGTATTCTTGGATGATATTCTCATTTATTCTAAAACGCGTTGAGGAGCACAATGAGCATTTGAAGATAGTTTTGGGAATTTTGAGAAAGAGAAAGTTGTATGGTAAGTTATCCAAATGTTCTTTCTTTGATTCAGAAGTTCACTATTTGGGTCATGTTATAAGTAAAGAAGGAATTGCTATGGATCCTTCAAAAATAGTGGCAATAACTGAGTGGCCTGCACCAAAGAATGTGCATGAAGTAAGAAGCTTCATGGGTCTTGCTTTGGTTACTATAGAAAATTTGTAAAGGATTTTTCTAAAGTAGTTGCACCAATAACTTCTTTGCAGAAGAAGGATAAGAAATTCATGTGGAATGACAAGTGTGAAGCGGCTTTCAAAACTCTGAAAGACCAGTTGACTTCTGCACCTATATTAGCTGTACCAGACCCTAATGGGAATTTCTTGTTGTAACGGATGCTTCTGGGGAAGGCCTTGGAGGTGTATTGCTACAAAATGATCAGGTCATAGCATATGAAAGTAGAAAACTTAAGTTACATGAGCTGAATTATGCCCCTCATGATTTGGAACTTGCTGCCATTGTTCATGTACTTCAAGTCTTGAGACACTATTTACTTGGGAAACCTTTTGAGTTGAAGGCCCGACCACTTAGGACTGAAATATATTTTTACTCAGCCCAATCAATGCCAAACAGAGAAGGTGGTTAGAATTTTTATCACAATATGACTTTGATATTAGCTATATCAAAGGGAAGGAAAATAGAGTAGTGATGCTCTAAGTCGTAGGAGGCACATTTCTGCTCTTATAACATTAAGAACTTAGTTTAAAGATGAGGTAAAAGTGCCTCGAATTAGATGCATACTTTAAAGCAAGTAAAAGCAGCGCTTGCTACAGAACCTAAGGATATAAGGTATAAAGGTTTTCATTTTGATAATGAAGGAATCTTGCGTTATGAAAACAGGGTATATGTACCTATGCTGAACGATTTGAGAAAGAAGTTGTTAGTTGAATTTCATAATTCACCTTTCTCTGGACACCCGGGCATCACAAAAATGCTTGCTGATTTGAAACAACAATACTTTTGGAAAGGTATGAAAAAGGATGTAATTAATTTTGTGACTCATTGTCTGGAATGTCAGCGGGTGAAGGCAGAACATATGCACCCTGCTGGATTGTTATATCCTCATAGCATACCGCAGTACAAATGGCAAGTAATAACCATGGATTTTGTACAAGGACTGCCTATGTCCAGGAATAAACATGATGTTATCCTGGTAGTTGTTGATAAACTGACCAAGGTAGCTCATTTCATCGCTGGAAATCTAAAGGATGATTCACCAGTGCTAGCCAAAAGATTCGTACATGAAATTTTCAGATTACATGGTGTGCAGAATTGATTATATCTGACAGGGATCCTAGAATGACGTCAAGGTTTTGGCAAACGCTTAACGCAGCTCTTGGAATGAAACTAAACTTCAGTTCTGCATATCATCTGAAAACAGATGGACAAACTGAGAGGGTAAATCAAGTGTTGGAGGACATGTTGCGAATGTATTGCATGGATCAACAATATAAATGGGAAGAGTATCTTCCATTAGTTGAGTTCGCATACAACAATACTTATCACTCATCTCTTAAAATGGCACCATTTGAAGCGCTTTATGGAAGAAAGTGCAGAACCCCTGTAAGTTGGGACAAAGTGTTGAGGATAGAGTGGTAATTGGACCCGAGAGATTCTCACGAAATGGAGCACAAGTTAAGCTGATTTGTGAACGACTAAAGGAAGCAGCGGATAGACAAAAGAGCTATGATGACCTTAAGCGGGTTGATAGAAGGTTTGAGCTTGGTGATAAGGTTTTTCTTCGTGTTAAACCTAGAAAGAGTTCTATAACTTTTGGCAAGGCTGCCAAGTTGTCACCTCGATTCGTGGGACCTTTCGAAATTGTCGAAATAATCAATCCTGTAGCTTATCGTTTAGCATTACCACCTGCTTTATCTCGCATGCATGATGTTTTTCATATTTCTTTGCTTAAGAAATATGTTTCAGATCTATCACATGTTTTAAATTGGAATTCCTTGCAGGTCCAAGACCCGGGAATAATCGTGGTTAAACCCACACGAGTCTTTGAAACTCGCCAATTGCATTTAAGAAATCGTGAAATACAAGAATGTAAGGTCCAAAGTGGGACCCAGTTTAATGAAGAAAGAAAGTGCAACTTGGGAAAATCTGGAAGAGATGAAAATTGCTTTTCCTTCTCTTTTTCAACAGAATGAAATCTATTGACAAAACATACTTTTATGAACTTATTGTTTTTAAGTATTTATGAAAGCCAGATGAAGGAAGACATTATTCAGGTTGAATAAAATGTGTTGTGACATTGATTTCTGGAACTATTCAAATATGAAATAGTCACATTATTTGTGTACTGATAAATTGATTGACCTGAAGGTTAATTTAATATGTAATTCATCGGGACGATGAATCTTTTTAGGAGGGAAGCATGTAACACCCTGAACTGTTGTTACTTTCTCCTGAGCATACAAGTGTTGATATGTGATTTCTTGTAAAAGGATGTGTTCCTCGATTAAGAAATCATGCTTGATATGTATCTTGTAATTTCTTTACGAGATCCTTGGTGAGTAAGAATATGATTAGAATATTTTATTTATTTCATTTTACATCGAGTTTAATCGATCTCGAATGAATTATAGAGTTATCCATCTATAAGATCTAATCTTGGATCAGTGGAATTGATCCAAGTATTGCTCTAAGTCCTTCGTGATGAATTAAAATCACAAACCTTGAACAGTTGCAAGGTCTAGAAGCATTGAATAAGCTGGTCGGAGTATGACTCGGGCTGATCATGTGAAATGGATTGGTTCCCGATATGGAAGTATATATGGAAGGTCTTGATCATGGACCGAGTAATAATTCGGTTACATATGATTCGCGGCTGAGGCGTAAGCGAGAGCTAACCCCCTGTTCAAGAAGGTATGATGTAGGTCTTTTTCTGTGTGTACAGAATGTAGACCTAACTGGAATTATTAATGGTTAGTAACCTAAAACTAAACCTAACCTAGGGGTTAGATTAGTGTTAATCTAACCTAGACCTAGGCTAAGTGCTAAATGTCCTAAGTTAGTATCTATGTGTATTATGGTTAGAATAAGTATTATCCTAAATTATAACCTAAGATACTAACCTAACTATTGAACAAAATGTATGGGGGCCTATGGAGGGGTGCGAACCATGGGCGGCATTTTCTATGTCTTTAAATGCTAAGGATAAGTATGAAGGATAGGTCTTGGTGGAGGTTTTAGGAACGGCTAACTTGTGCCGATGTGGCAGGTCGCCAAAACTGAAAATGAACTGGAAATTTTATTTGACTGTCGCCGATTTTGGCGGTCGGTGGTAGTGGAGTTTGAGTGGGAAATTGGTGTAAATGCATTCAATGTGCTCGGTAGTCGAGCTCGGAACTCGTGTGAAGGCATGCAAACTGGGAAGTTGTTGGTTTGTTTGGCTTTGTCGCGAATTTTGGTTTTCTTCGCTTGTTCTTTGGTTCTTCGCACTTTTCATTTTCTTGGTGTTGCATTGTGATTATGAGCGTATCTAGCTCTTTTCTCTGTCAAGGGGAATATATATGTCATGGAGATAGAAAAATTTTGTTGGTCACTCTAACTTGGAAAAGGAAAAGGAAGTCTGAGCTCTTCCAGTGGTCTGCTTCGGAATTTTGAGCAAAAATCCAGGCATGTTAGGCCCTAACCTTTAAATATCTTGCTGTCTTTCAAGTGATTTCATTAGAACAACTCTGTTCAAATGATTTATGGAAATAGATGATTTTTCCTTGGTGGTCTTGTGTGATTTTTGGTACTGTATCTCTTCTGGTTCGATTTTTTGTTTATACCTTGATGGGTGTTGTTATATTCGAACGGTTGCTATATTTCTTGGTGTTTGCATTCTGGCTTTTATATGCGAAAATATAGCAAGATTTTGTGCTAGGCCTGCTCTGTGTGAGTCCACGAATTGTCCTCCCGATGGGTACAGGCTATTGATGCATGTTGATATATATAAATGTATATAAATATTTTTATACTTGTTGTGGAAATTGTTAGAAGGGATCTTTTGATGGATAGTGTTTGATTGTTCAGTTTTATTGAATCTTTGTAAGCTCTGTCGTGGGTTTTGATGAAGGTAGTTATTGATACTGTTGGGTTTCGTTTTGTCTTGAAGGTTGTTTGAGAATAAACATCTTTCGGTGTGACAGTATCTTATTGCAACTCTTTTGGAATTGTTTTCCTTTTTCGTTGGGGTAACGAGATTTAACCGTTACAGTATGCATTATGGATATATGTATATTATATATTGGAATGACTCTGTAGAGTCCATTGAATGACTTGTATAAATGGACCACTGTGGAAGCTATACATTTATATATTTGAATGTTGGATATTGATTTGTTTGAAGTCTTGAAGAAGTAACAGGTCTTTCGACCTCTGTTAACTATAGTAAATTTTGGGTATAGACTCCCCGGTTGTACTGTTTCGTTTCCTTCTGTGTAAGCTTGTTCAAAAATATTGAAGAAGGTTCAGTTGGTTCTTTTTACGAAATCAGTAATTATTGAAGCCTATTCTTTTATGTTTATCATTACTGGAGTAGATGGAATCATTAATTATTCTTCTTTATTATCTTGAATACATTGTTGTATAGACTCGGTTGAATTCTTGATAAATAACCAGTGTGATCACTTCAAATTAGGACTATTGGGTTTATCTTATTGTTTGACCTGTGGAGGATATCTTGTTTGTTTTGTCTTCGTATAAGCTTTGAGATTGAACATGTGATGTTTATTTGGCCTTGATGGATTTCGTGAATGGCTTGACATCTTGTATAACGGCTTTATGAAGTAGGTTATGGATACCATATTTTCTACTCTAATTTCATTCAGATGTAGCTACGATATTCTATGTTGTGTTTTCTTTAGATTTCATGCCAGTTGATGTGGCTGTGTGTGATGCGTGGGTTTCATTTAAACTTCTCTCTGCTTAAGTCATAGGGAGATGTCATTGTTCAAAAGGAGTTCGAGTTTCTTATTATTGAGCGTGGCAACAATTGAGTTCCTTTGAATTCGACCTTGGGAACAAAAGCCTTACAAAGTGTTGAAAAGAATTGAAAAGGCTATAGATTGTATTGGGATTGTAGGCGTGTTACGCATTCCTTGCCTTGATATCCATTTATGTGTATGAATGAATTTAGGAGTTAAGCGTACCTAAATAGGTAGTGGAAGTAGTTGTCTTCTTTCTGTCGCTTCTTGCATGAGGTCATTCGAGTGCATGCAGTAGAAAAACCATGTTGTTCGGCATGGGGGCTCTTGCATCTTGTAGTTGCTTTATTAAGTGATGTCTTTGTTGATGAACTTAACCGATTTATTTCTTTGTGTTTTATTTCTTTATTTAAAACAGCGATTCTTCTTGTGGCTTGTCGGACTTGTTCGTATACTTACCGGATGAATGCTTTCCATATGAGGAGACGGTACAGTAGTGAACTTGTGTGAAAGGAAGTGTGAATGATTTGTTCCTTTCTCTTCTATTATTATAATACATGTTGATATCTGTAACAGTAGGAGCTGTTTTTAACATATTGATATACTCAAGAGTTGTTATGATATTTCCATTTCCTGATGAAATTAACGATCTGTCCAATGTTGCTGATCTTGGATTTAAGATAATTGTTTTGGATACTTTCGTTCTTTGATTCTTAATATTTGATGAAATAATTGAGAAGTGTTTAGGACTATTCTGTAATGATGATAGAGTTACACGTTTGTAGTCATTTTTGTATTACAAGGGCATAGTCTGAATATGTTTACTTGTTTGGATAATGGAACTCATTTAAATAGGGTGTTTAATGAAAACAATTGACGGATTGCAATTGTTTTAAAAGTTAGTGCTTATCATGCTCGGTTCATCGAAGCCCGACTCATATTGACTATTTTTGTAGATGGTTTCCGTAAGTGGTAAAAGCAATGCATCGACAGAATGATCGATTGTTTAATTTGACTTATAATGAATTACAACTTGATTTTTAAATGTACTATATGTGGAAAGATGTTTCTTTTCCGTTAAGCATTGCATCAAGTATGATGCTTGCATAAAATGTATTTGTATAGTTATGAAAGGAATGGAAATAAGTATTTGATACTTATGTGTTGTATTCTTAATTCTGATAGTTGACCTTCTTCGGTTTATATACCAGAGTGGCAATGTTATCTTTGTGTAATTGGATGCTTTTGTGATTGACAATGAAAGCTTAAAGAAAATGTGATTGAATTCTTATGAGTGTTTAGTAGTTCTAATTTGTTCTATCGAAAGCTAAATTAAAATTTAATCATTGACTTTCGAAAGGATAGGGTTAAAATGAACCTAAGCAGAACACTAATCAAGCTGAATTAAATTACTAATCCCTAGTCCTGAGCATGACAGGACAACGTTAAATTGGATTCTTAACCATTTATATCTTGATACTAATAAGTATGATATAAATTCAGTTAAGAGAACTGAAATAAATCTAATGGGGTTCAGATGGCAATCTCATATGAAGGTAATGAGATAATGTCCAATTCTGTTGTTTTAGAATCATGTGTATTCTAATGACTCCTTGATGAGAGCTTGACCTTAATACCTCTACCATGTAATGGGTTTTATTGAGAAAGGTCGTCTTAAGATGAAGAATCCAGGGATTGGGAAAGGCTAACCTATGGGGAAAGTCTTTAAAGTAATTTAAAACTCAAAGTGCGTAACGCATATTAGTAAGTAGATCTTTTCGAGGCGGATTTAAAGGTTGACGGCACAAGACAACTGTAGGGTTGTACCTCCGAGAAGATTAGGATCTTCTCGAAGTTACAACAATGCAGGTGACTTATGGCGACACCCTTTGCATTGATCGCTAAGATTTACACTTTGATCTCGACGAATTACTCAGGGACCAATTAGGAATGTGGCCATGTTATAAGGCTGCCTAGGAGGTTCGGGGTATCTTGACACACTGGTCTAACTGCAGGGTTAAACCAGTATGTCATCGTATCCCTAATACTCGTGGGCATCCATATAACATTATCACCTTGTTAATCTGTCTCCGAGTGATTAAGTTGTGAAAGGAAGGACTGACAGTAGTCAGTGTAAGACATTCTATATAACATAAGAATGGGGTGAAGGACGTATTCCAGATTGACGAGTATGCCGTTAAGGAATACTAGACATAACAGTATGTTTCAAATCTTTGGCCAAAGTATCGCAAGCTGCTGATTGCGTTGTCCTAATTCACCTAGTCTAAGGGATGAGATGCCGATGAATAATGGTAACAATTATTCAGTTAGGTTCCTTGGACAGAACATTCTGAATCCCAGAATAGGGAAGAGAACCGTGAGAGTGAAGCGTTAAATAAAAACGCCATCTCTTATTACTCATGAATAGATCGGTAGATTACCGAGTCATGGAATGAATAGATCGGTAGATTACCGAGTCATGGAATGAATAGATCGGAGGTACTCCGAGTCATTACTGATTGTATATGGTTTTTGTTATATGAATGGTTATTTGATTTGTGAGTTCTAAATTATGTATTTAGAACCAGGATGCAAATATCAAAAAAAAAAAAAAAAATTCACTTGTTCTAAGGTATTAATTGAGGATGTTACATCCTAGGTGAGGTCCCGATGAGATGGTTGGTGAGCTCATAAGTGAGCTCAAGTCAACCTACTCAACGAGCTACTCGGTGAGATCCCAGGAGAGATGTTAGGTGAGCTCCCGGGTGAGCACTGTTAGTCGAGCTCCTAGGCCAGCTACTTGGCGATCTACTCAAAGCAAGCTAAAGGTAACCTAATAGGGGAGCTCTCATGTGATTTGGTAAGGTGAGATGTTAGGCGCACTCCCGGGTGAGTTTTTCGGAAAGCTCAAGTCGAGCTTCTCGATGACTTCCTTGGCGAGCTACTTGCCAAGCTCCTAGATGAGCTCCTAGGTGAGCTTCTCTGTAAGCTCCTAGGTGAGCTCAAATATGAGCTTATCAATAATATTTAAGGTGAGCTTATAAACAAGCCACCAAATGAGCTCAAGGCAAGTTGGCAAGGTGAGCTCAAGGTGAGTTTATAAGGTGAACTGAAATTCAATTGACAAGGTGAGCTATAAGTTGAGCTCAATGCAAGTTAACAAGGTGAGCTATTAGGTGACCTGCCAGTTGAGTTCCTCGGTGAGTTACTCGAAGAGCTCTAGATCAGCTTAAGAGGAGTTGACAAGGTGAGCTCAAGGCGAGTTAGCAAGGTGAGCTCAAGTTGAGTTGGCAAGGTGAGTTGTCAAGTGAGCTCAAGGTGAGTTCCCGAGCTAGTTACTTGACAAGCTCCTCAGTGAGCTCACAATTAAGCTCAAGTCAACATACTCAGAGAGCTACTCGGTGATCTCCCAGGTGAGTTGTTAGGTGAGTTCCCAAGTGAGCTACTTGGTGAGCTACTCGATGAACTCCGAGGTGAGCTACGGGCGAGCTCAAGGTGAGTTGGCAAGGTGAACTCCTCAGCGAGCTCAAGGTGAGTTGGAAAGTTGAACTGATAGGTGAGCTCCAATGTAACTTGGCAAGGCGAGCTATCAGTGAGCTCCCATGTGAGTTTTCAAGTGAGTTACTTGATGAGCTTCCGATCGAGCTCAAGTCGAGCTGCTTGGTGAGCTCAAGGTGAGTTGGCAAGGTGAGATGTCATATGAGCTCCTAGTTGATTTTTTAGGAAATCTTAACCTAAGTTGCTTGATGAGCTCGGGTGAGCTGCTTGTCGAGCTCCCAGATGAGCTCCTAGGTGAGCTATACAATGAGCTCCTAGGTGAGCTCAAAGGTGAGCTTATCACCAATATCTCATGTGAAATTACATGTGAGCTAACAGATGAGCACAAGGTGAGTTACCAAGGTGAGCTCAAGGAAATTTGGTAAGGCAAGTTGGTAAGGCAAGCTCAAGGTAACTTGGCAAGGTGAGCTGTCAGGCTAGCTCCAAGGTGAGTTACAAGGTGAGTTACTCGACAAGCTCCTGGGTGAAATCAACTCGAGGTAATTAGAAATCTCCTAGAAGGACTCCCGGGTGAGCTACTTTGTGAGTTATTCGGTGAGCTCCCAAGCGAGCTGCTAGGTGAGCTATCAAGTGAGCTACTTGGTGAGCTTACAGGTGAGGTCCCGGTGAGTTGTTTTGCGAGGCACACTAGTGAGCTCACAAGCAAACTCAAGTCAACCTACTCGATGAGCCTCGGTGACTCAGTGAGCTACTCAAAAACTTCAAGGTGATCTATTAGATGAGCTCAAGGTGAGTTTAGAAGGTGAGCTCTTGTCAAGCTCAAGGTAAGTTGTTAAGTCGAGTTGGTAGGTGAGCTCCCATGTGAGTTTTAAGGTGAGCTGTTAGGTGAGCTCCTATGTGAGTTTTTGGGTAAGCTGCTTGAAAAGCTCTTAGGTGAGCTCAAGTTAAAGCTTCTCGGTGAGCTCTTAGGTGAACTAAAAGTGAGCCCGACAAGGTGAGCTATCAAGCAAGCTCCTAAATGATTTTCTATGCAAGCTTAAGTTGAGCGCTTGATGAGCTCCTTGGTAAGCTCCTAGGTGAGTTTTTGGGCAAGCTCAAGTAAAGTTACTCAACAAGCTCCTAGGTGAGCTCTGGCCGATCTCCTAGGTGAGCTTCTCGGTGAGCTCACAAGTGAGCTCAAAGGTGAGCTTATCAGCAATCTACGAGATTAGCTTACATGTGAGGTACAGATGAGCACCTCCTAGGTGAGCTTTCATGTGACCTCCCAGGTGAGTTCCTAAGTGAGTTACTTGATGAGCTCCTAGGTGAGCTCAAATTGATCTAATCAGTAAGCTCCAAGAAGAGCTCCTAGGTGAGCTACTTCATGAGCTATTGGTGAGATCCTAGGTGAACTTCTAGGTGAGCTCCTAAGTGAGCTACTTGGTGAGATCCCAAGTGAGGTCTCCAGCGAGCTGCTCGGTGAGCTCACAAGTGATCTAACAAGTGAGATCAAGTCAACCTATTTAGTGAGCTACTTAGTGAGCTCCCAGGTGAGCTCCCTGGTAAGCTACTTGGTGAGATACTTGATGAACTCCAAGGTAAGCTACTAGATAAGCTCAAGGAAAGTTGGCAAGGTGAGCTCCTTAGTGAGCTCAAGGTAAGCTTGTAAGGTGAGCTGATAGGTGAGCTCCCATCCAATTTGATAAGGTGAGCTCCCATGTGAGTTTTCACACAAGCTACTTGACGAGCTCCCAGGTGAGCTCAAGTTGAGCTGCTCAGTAAGCTTTTAGGCAAGCTCAAGGAAAAATGGAAAGGTGAGCTATCAAGTGAGCTCCCATGTGAGTTTTCAGGGGAACCTCAAGTCGAGCGGCCGACGAGCTCTTGGGTGAGCTTGCTTGCCGAGATCCCAACCTATCTCTTAGGTGAGCTTAAAATTGAGCAACTTGGTAAGGTGAGCTCAAGGTGAGTTGCAAGGTGAGATTTCAGGAAAGCTTCTAGGTGAGTTCCAAAGTGAGTTACTTGACAAGCTCTAGGAAAACTCAACTTGAGCTACGTGGAAAAATCTGAGGTGAGCTACCTTCTGAGCTCAATGCGAGTTGACAAGGTGAGCTCCTCACTGAGCTCAAGGTGAGCTACCAAGGCAAGCTCCCATGAGAAATGGTAAGGTGAGCTCTCAATGCAAGTTTTTGGGTGAGTTGCTTGATAAGCTCCCTGGGTGAGCTCAAGTCGAGCTACTCACCGAGCTCCTGGTGAGATCAAGTCAAGCCTGGCAAGGTGAGTTGTAAGGTAAGTTCCTAGGTGAGTTTTTGGGAAAGCTCAAGTCAAGCTACTTGACAAGGTCCTAGAAAAGCTACTTGCCAAGCTCCCAAATGAGCTCTTAGGTGAGCTACTCGGTGAGATCCCAAGTGATCTCAAAGGTGAGTTTGTCAGCAATATCTTAGGTAAGCTTACATGTAAGCTACGAGATGAGCTCAGTGAGTTGACAAGGTGAGCTCAAGGTGTGTTGGCAAGGCAAGCTCAAGGTGAGTTGGCAAAAGGTGAGCTATCGGTGAGCTCCAGGAAAGTTACTCGATAAGCTCCTAGAGTGAGCACAACTTGATTTGATCGGTGAGCTCCCAGAAGAGCTCCAGGTGAGCTACTTGGTAAGGTATTTAGTGAGCTCCAAAGCAAGATATAGGCAAGCTCCCAAGCGAGCTACTTAGAAAGCTCCAAGGAAAGGTCCCAGGTGAGCTACTTGATGAGCTCACACATGAGTTCAAGTAACCTACTCAATGAGTTGCTCTTAGTGAGCTCCAACGTAAGATGTTAGGTGAGCTCTAGGCGAGCTCCCAGTGAGCTACTTGATGAACTATGAGGTGAGCTACGAGATGAGATCAAGGTGAGTTGGTAAGGTGAGGTCCTCAGTGAGCTCAAGGTAAGCTGATAGGAAAACTCCCATGTGATTTGGCAAGGCAAGTTGTTAGGTGAGCTCCCATGTGAGTTTTTGAGTGAGCTGTTGGGTGAGCTCAAGGTGAGGTAGCAAGGTTATCTATTAGGCAAGCTTCTAGGTGAGTTTCTGAGCAATATCGAGTTGATATGCTCGATGAACTTGTAGTGAGCTCAAAGGTGAGCTTGTTAGCAATCTCTAAGGTGAGATTACATGTGAGGTACCATATGAGCTCAAGGTGAGTTGAAAAAGTGAGGTTAAGGTGAGTTGGTAAGGTGAGCTCAAGGCAAGTTGGTAAGGTGACTTGTTAGGTGAGCTCCTAGGTGAGCTGCTAGGTGATCTCCTAAGTGAGCTACTTGGTGAGCTCCCAGGTGAGGACCCTGGCAAGCTTCTCGGTGAGCTCACAAGTGAGCTCAAGTCATCTTACTTGATGAGCTACTTGGTGAGTTTCTAGGTGAGCTGTTAGAAGAGCTCCTAGGTGAGTTGTAAGGTGAGCTACTCGATGAACTTCAAGGATAGCTACCAAACAAGCTCAAGGTGAGTTGGCAAGGTGAGCTCCTCGGTGAGCTCAAGGTGAGTTGGTAAGGTGAGTGATAGGTGAGTTCACATGTAAGTTGTCATGGTGAGCTATAGGTGAGCTGAGCTATGCAAGTTTTTAGGAAGCTACTTGAAAAGCTCTCGGGAAAACTCAAGTCAAGTTGTTTGGTGAGATCCCTGGGTGAGCTCAAGGCGAGCTAGTAAGGTGAGCTGTCAGTGATCTCCTAGGAAAGTTTCGGGGAAGCTCAAGTTGAGCTACTCAACAAGCTCTGGGCTAGCTGCTTATTGAGCTCTTAGCGAGAGTCATAGGTGAGCTACTCGGTGAGCTCCTAAGTGCAAGCTCAAAGGTGAGATTTTTAGAAATATCCGAGGTGAGCTTACATGTGAGCTACCAGATGAGCTCAAGGTGAGTTGGAAAGGTGAGCTCAAGGAAACTTTGGCAAGTTGAGCTCAAGGCAAGTTACTCGATGAGCTCCCGGTGAGCTTAACTCGAGCTGATCATCGAGCTCCAAAAAGAGCTCCCTAGTGAGATACTTTGAAACCTATTTGGAGAGCTCCTAGGTGAGCTACTAGGAAATCTCTCAAGTGAGCTACTTAGTAAGATCCCAGGCGAGGTCACTTGCGAGCTACTCGGTGGCTCAGCTTAGTAAGATCCTAGGAGAGGTCAACTTACTCGATAAACTACTCGTTGAGTTCCCAAGGAGCTCCCAAATGAGCTCCCAAGTAATCTACTTAGAGATTTTCTCAATGAACTCGAGGTGAGCTACCATATGAGCTCAAGGTGACTTGGAAAGGTGAGCCCTCAAGTGAGCTCAAGGTGAGCTTGCAAGGTGATCGATAGGTGATCTCCCATGTGAGTTGGAAAGGTGAGATGTCGGGCGAGAGCTGTCAAGGTGAGCTCCACGTGAGTTTTGGGGTGAGCTACTTGACGAGCTCAAGTTGAGCTACTCGAGAGAGCTCAGGGGAAATCTCAAGGCAAGATGGGAAGGTGACTTGTCAGGTGAGCTCCTAGGTGAGTTTTCGTATAATCTCAAGTCAAGCTGTTTGACAAGGACCTGGGTGAACTATTTACCAAGCTCCTTGGTGAGCTACTCGGTGGGCTCTTAGGTGAGCTCAAAGGTGAGCTTGTCAGAAATGTCATAGGTGAGCTTATATGCAAGCTATAAGATGAGCTCAAGGTGAGTGGGCAAGGCAAGCTATCAGGTGAGCTCTCAGGTGATTTCCTAGGTGAGTTATTTGATAAGCTCTCGAGTGAGCTTAACTCGAGCTGGTCGATGAGCTCCCAGAAGACCTCCCAAGTGAGCTACTTGGTGAGCTGTTTGGTGAGCTCCCAGGTGAGTTGCTAGTGAGCTCCCAAGCAAGCTACTTGGTAAGATCCTGGCGAGGTCCCCAGTGAGCTCACAAGTGAAGTGATCAAGTGAAATACAAGGTGAGCTACTCCACAAACTCCAAGGTGAGCTACCGAGATGACCTCGAGGTGAGTTGGCAATGTGAGCTCCTTAGTGAGCTCAAGGTGAGCTGGTAAGAAATCTCCAATGTGAATTTTTACGTGAGCTATTTGTGAGCTCTAGATAAGTTGTGAGTTCCCATGTGAGTTACTTTACTAGATCCTAGGTGAGCTCAACTCGAGATGATTGGAAAGCTCCTAGAAGAGGTCCTAGGTGAGCTACTTTACAATTTATTTGGTGAGATTCTAGTCAGCTGCTAGGTGAGCTACTAGGTGGGCTCCCAAGTGAGCTACCCTACCGAGATTCCATACCGAGGTCCCTAGATGAGCTGCTCGGTGAGCTTACAAGCAAGTTCAAGTCAACCTACTCGATGAGATACTTGGTGAGCTGTTAGGTGAGATACTTGGTGAGCTGCTCGATGAACTCTAAGGTGAGCTCAGGACAAGGTGAGCTCAAGTCGAGTTGGCAAGAGTGATCTCCTAAGCTGAGCTCAAGAAGCAAGTGATAGGTGAGCTCCCACATGAGTTTCTAGGTGAAATATAAGGAGAGCTCCCATTAGAGTTTTGGGTGACCTACTTGATGAGCTCCTGTGAATCTCAAGTTGAGCTACTTGGCGAGCTCCTGTGTGAGCTCAAGGTGAGCTGGCAAGGTGAGCTGTCAAGTGAACTCCCTGGTAAGTTTCTAGGAAAGCTCAAGTTGAGCTGCTCGAGGAGCTCTTGGATGAGCTTACTTATTGAGCTCCCAAGTCGAGCTCCTAGTTGTGCTACTCGATTAGCTCCCATGTGATCTCAAAGGTTAGCTTGTTTGTAATCTCCGAGGTGAGTTTACATGTGAGATACGATGAGCTTAAGGTGAGTTGGAAAAGTGAGCTCATGGGTAGTTGGTAAGGTGACCTATTAGGTAAGTTCCCAGGTGAGTTACTTGACTAACTCCAAGGTGAGCTTGACTCGAGCTAATAGTTGAGCTCCCAGAAGAGCTCTCAGGTGAGCTATTTGGCAAGTAATTTGGTGAGCTACAAAGGTGAGCTACTGAGTGTGGTGAGCTCCCAAGTGAGCTACTTAGTGAGCTCTTAGGTAAGGTCCCTGATGAGCTACTTGGTGAGCTCAAGTCAACCTACTCGATAAGCTACTCAGTGAGCTCCAAAGTGAGTAGTTAGATGACCTCCCAGGTGAGCTGTTAGGTGAGATCCCAAGTGAGGTACTTGTGAGATACTCGAAAACTCAAGGGAGCTACCATATGAGCTCAATGTGAGTTGACAAGGTGAGCTTCTCAAAGCATGCTTAAGGTGAGCTGATAAGGTGAGCTCATAGGTGAGCTCCCATTTGAGTTTTTGAGTGACTTGTTAGGTTAGCTCTCATGCAAGTTTTAGGTGTGAATTGTTTGACGAGCTCCTGAGTGATCTCAAGTTGAACTGCATGGTGAGCTCCTGGGTGAGCTTAAGGTGAGTGGAGAAGGTGAGATCCCGGTGAGATTCAGGTAAGCTCAAGTCGAGCTACTCAACAAGCTCCTAGGTGAGCTACTTTTAGAGCTCCTAGGTGAGCTCCTAGGTGAGCTACTTAGTGATCTCCCGGAGTGAGTTCAAAGGTGAGTTTGTAAGAAATCTCTAAGGTGAGCTTACATACGAGCTACCATATGTGCTCAAGGTGAGTTGGCAAGGTGAGTTGTTAGTCTTGCTCCCAAGCGAGTTCCTAGGTGAGTTACTTGATGAGCTCCGGGTGAACTCAACTTGAGATGATCGGTTAGCTCCCAAAATATCTCCTAGGTGAGCTACTTGGTGAGCTATTCGGTGAGCTCCCAGGTGAGCTGCTAGGTGACCTCCTAAGTGAGCTACTTGGTGAGGTCCTAGGGTGAGGTCCCCAGTGAGCTAACAAGAGAGCTCAAGTCAACCTACTCGGTGAGCTACTCGGTGAGCTCCTAGCCAAGCTATTAGGAAAGCTCCCAGGTGAGCTATTATTTGAGTTCCCAAGTGAGCTAATTGGTGAGCTACTCGATGAAGTCTGATAAGGGAGCTGATAGGGGAGCTCCCATATGAGTCGGTAAGGCAAGCTATCGGGAGAGCTCCATGCATGTTTTGGGTGAGCTATTTGATGAGCTCCTGGGTGAGCTCAAGTCGAGCTCTCTGAGCAAGATCCTGGGTGTGCTCAAGGTGTTAGCTTACAAGGTGAGCTATGAGGTGAGCTCCCAGGTGAGTTTCTGGGAAAGCTCAAGTCAATCTACTCAATGAGCTCCTAGGCAAGCTGCTTGATGAGCACTAGGGTAAGCTCAAGTAAAGTTTCTCAGTGAGCTCCTAAGTGAGCTAAAAGTGAATTGGCAAGGTGAGCTATTAGGTGAGTTCCCAACTAAGTTTCAGACAAGCAAGTTAAGCAGCTTGATGAGCTCTGGGTGAGTTGCTTGCCAACCTCCTAATTGAGCTCCTAGGTGAGATGCTCAGTGAGCTCCCAGTGAGCTCAAACATGAGCTCAAGGTGAGTTGGCAAGGCAAGCTCAAGGTGAGTTGGGAAGGTGAGCTCAAAGTGAGTTGGCAAGGTGAGCTATCAAGTAATCTCTTAGGTAGTTACTCGATGAGCTCCTAGATGAGCTCAACTCAAGCTAATCGGTGAGCTCCCTAGAAGAGCTCAAGGAGAGCTACTTGGTGAGTTGTTCTTTGAGCTCCCAGAGTAAGCTATTAGGTGAGCTCCCAAGTGAGCTACTTTGAGAGATCCTAGGTGAGGTCCCTGGTGAGTTGATCCGTGAGCTCACAAACAAGCTCAAGTCAACCTACTCAGGGAGCTACTTAGTGAGCTATTAGGTGAGCTCCTAGGTGATCTGTTAGGTGAGATCCTAGGTGATCTACTTGGATATTTACTCGATGAACTCTGAGGTGAGCTACCAGATGAGCTAAAGGTGAGTTAGCAATGTGAGTTCCTCAATAAACTCAATTCAAGATCCCATGTGATTTGGTAAGGTGTGTTGTCGGGAAAGCTCCCATTTGAGTTTTTAGGTAATATGCTTGATGAACTCATGGGTGAGCTCAAGTCGGAGTTAGTCAGCAAGCTCCTGAGCAAGCTCAAGGTAAGCTACTAAGATGAGCTCCTAGATGAGTTTCCAGGTAAGCTCAAGTTGAGTTACTTGATGAGCTCCTAAGTGAGCTACTTTTAAAGCTCCTAGTGAGCTCCTAGGTGAGCTACTCTATGAGCTCCCAGGTGAGCTCAAAGGTAAGCTTGTCAAGTAATATCTAAGGTAAGATTACATGTGAGCTACTAGATGAGCTTAAGCCAAGTTGGTGAGTTGAGATCAAGTTGAGGTTGAGAGGTGAGCTCAGGTGAGTTGAGTGAGCCAAGGTGAGCTCCCAAGTGAGTAGGTGAGTTACTCGATGAGCTCTCGGGTGAGCTACTTGGCGATCTATTTGGTAAGCATCTAGGTAAGCTTCTAGGTGAGGTTCTAAGTGAGCTACTTAGTGACCTCCCAGGCAAGGTCCCTAGCAAGCTGCTCGGCCATCTCATAAGTGAGCTCAAGTCAACTTACTCGAAGAGCTGCTTGGTGAGCTCCCAAGCAAGCTACTTGGTGAGTTACTTGACATGAAATACGAGGAGAGATACCAAATAATCTCAAGGTGATTTGGAAAAGTGAGCTCCTTAGCGAGCTTAAGGTGAGCTTGCAAGGTGAGCTCCCATGTGAGTTTCTAGGTGAGCTGTAAGGTGAGGTTTTGGGCCAGCTACTTGATGAGCTCAAGGTGAGCTAGCAAGGTGAGCTATCAAGAAATCTCTGAGGTGATTTTTAGACAAGCTCAAGTCAAGCTGCTTAATGAGCTCGCATCTAAGCTCCACGGTGAGCTACTTGAGTGAGCTCCAAGGTGAGCTTGTTGGTAATCTTTGAGGTGAGCTTATGTGAGCTACCAAAGATGAGTTCAAGGTGAGTTTGTAAGGCAAGCAAAAGGTGAGTCGGCAAGGCAAGCTCAAGGTGAGTTGGTAAGGTGAAGCTATGTAAGGTGAGCTCTAGGTGAATTCCCAGTGAGTTACTTGAAGAGCTCCATGTGAGCTCAACTCGATCTTATCGGTGAGCTCCCACAAGAGCTCCCAAGTGAGTTGTTTGGCATGTTGTTTGGCAAGATCCTCGGTGAGCTACTAGGAAAGCTCCCAAGTGAGCTACTTGGCAAGCTCCTGAGTGAATTTCCTTGGTGAGATGCTCGGTCAGAGCTCAAAAATGAGCTCAAGTCAATCTACTCGAGTTAGATTCATGGTGAGCTCCCAAGTGAGATTTTAGGTGAGCTCCCAGGTGAGCTACTTGGTGAGCTACTCAATGAACTCTAAGGTGAGCTACAGATAAGCTCAAGGTGGGTTGGAAAGGTGAGCTCTGAGTGATCTTAAGGTGAGCTAGCAAGGTTAGCTGATAGGCAAGCTCCCATGCAAGTTGGTAAGGTGAGCTCTCATGTGAGTTTTCAAGTGAGCTAATTGATGAGCTCCTAGGTGATCTCAAGTTGAGTTTCTCTATGAGCTCCTGGGTGAGCTCAAGGTGAGCTGGCAAGGTGAGCTATCGGTGAGCTCTGCGTAAGCTACTTTTGAGCTCCCAGTCGAGCTCCTATGTGAGCTACTTGGTGAGTGAAAGTGTGAGCTTATCAGAAATCTCGAGGTGAGATTACATGCTAGCTACTAGATGAGCTCAAGGTGAGTTGGTAAGGTGAGCTCCTAGTTGAGTTCCTTGACAAGTTACTCAACGAGCTCATGGGTGAGTTCAACTTGAGCTGATCAGAAAGCTCCCAAAACAGCTCCCATGTGAGCTACTTGGCAAGCTATTTGGCAAGCTCCCAAATGAGCTGCTAGGTAAGCTACCAAATGAGCTACTTTGTGAGATCCAAAAAGAGGTCCTCGATGAGCTATTTGGTGAGCTCATAAGTGAGGTCAAGTCACCCTACTTGGTGAGATATTAGGTGAGCTTCCAGGTGAGCTATTATTTGATCTCTGAGGTGAGCTTCTTGGAGAGCTACTCAACAAACTCCGTTGTGAGCTACTAGATGAGCTTAAGGTGAGTTAGCAAGGTGAGCTCCTCAATGAGATCAAGGTGAGCTGATAGGGGAGCTTCCATTTGAGTTGGAAAGGTGAGCTGTCAGGCGAGCTCCTAGGTGAGTTTCTAGGCAATCTCAAGTCGAGCTACTCGATGAGTTTCTTGGTGAACTACTTGTCGATCTCCTAGCCAAGCTCCCGAGTGAGCTCAAAGGTGAGCTTAGCTTGAGTAATCTCTAGAGGTGAGCTTACATACGAGCTACTAGATGAGCTCAAGGTGAGTTGGTAAGGTGAGCTCAAGGAGTTGGTAAGGTGAAATCAAGGTGAATTGGAAAGGTGAGCTATCAAAGGCGAGCTCCCACTCAACAAGATCCTAGGTGAGCTATTTTTTGAGCTCCCAACTGAGCTTAAAGGTGAGCTTGTTAGCAATCTCTAAGGTGATCTTACATGTGACCTACCAGATGAGCTTAAGGTTAGTTGGCAAGGCAAGCTCAGGGTGAGTTAACAAGGTGAGCTATTAGGTGAGCTCTTAGGTGAGATCCTAGGTGAGTTACTTGAAGAGCTCCAGGGTGACCTCAACTCATGCTAATCGATGAGCTCCCAGAAGAGATCCCAGGTGAACTTGTCAGAAATATTTGTGGTGAGCTTACATGTGAGCTTCTAGATTAGCTCAAGGTGAGTTGGCAAGGTAAGCTCAAGGTGAGTTGGTAATGTGAGCTATTAGTGATGTCTAAGGTGAGTTACTTGGTGAGCTACTCGGTGAGCTCACAAGAAAGCTCAAGTCAACCTACTTAGAGATCTACTCGGTGATCTCGAGTGAGGTGAGTTCATAGGTGAGCTATTAGGTGAGCTAGTTGGCTAGCTGCTTGATGAAATCTAAGGTGAGCTACTAGATGAGCTCAAGGTGAGTTGGCAAGGTTAACTCTTTAGTGAGCTCAATGTGAGATGGAAATTTGAGCTGATAGGTGAGCTCCCATGCGAGTTGGCAAGGTGAGCTGTCAATGTGAGCTCCTATGTGAGTTTTTGAGTGAGCTACTTGACAAGCTCCTGATCAAGCTCAAGTCAAGTTTCTTGGTGAGCTCAAGGTGAGTTTTTAAGGAAAGATGTCATGCAAGCTCCTAGGTGAGTTTCTGGGAAACCTTAACTCGAGCTACTCGATGAGCACCTAGGTGAGTTTCTTGCCGAGCACCTAGTTGAGCTCCTAGGTGAGATACTCGGTGAGGTCCCAGGTGAGCTCAAAGGTGAGCTTTTCAGAAATATCGGAGGTGAGCTTACATGTGAGTTACCAGATGAGCTCAAGGTGAGTTAGCAAGGTGAGCTCAAGGTGAGTTGGCAAGGTGAGCTATCAGGCTAGCTCTCAAGTGAGTTACCAGATGAGTTACTCGACAAGCTCTCAGGTGAGCTCAACTTGAGGTAATCGGTGAGCTCCTAGAAAAGATCCCAAGCAAGCTACTTTGTTAGCTGTTTGGTGAGCTCCCAGGCGAGATACTAGGTGAGCTCCCAAGTAAGTTCCTAGGTGTGGTCCCCAGTGAGTTACTTGGCAAGCTCACCAGTGACCTCACAAGTGAACTCAAAGTCAACCTACTCGGAAAGCTACTTGGTGAGCTCCCAGGTGAGCTACTCGACAAACTCTAAGGAAAGCTACAAGATGAGCTCAAGGTGAGTTGGGAAGGTGAGCTCCTTAGTGAGCTTAAGGTGAGCTGTTAAAGTGAGATGATAGGTGAGCTCCCATGTGAGTTTATGGGTGAGCTATCATGCGAGCTCTCATGTGAGTTTTTGGGTGACTCGCTTAATGAGCTCCCAAGTGAGCTCAAGTCAAGATTCTCATCGAGCTCCGAGGTAAGCTGAAAGTGGGCTAGCAAGGTGAGCTATCATGCGAGCTCCCAAGTGAGTTTCGAGGAAATCTCAAGTCAAGCTACTCGAAGAGCTCTTGGATGAGCTACTTGCTGAGTTCCAGTCAAGCTCCTAGGTGAGATGCTTGGTGAGCTCCAGGTGAGCTCAAGGAGAGCTCAAGGTGAGTTGGCAAGGTGAGCTCAAGGGGAGTTGAGAAGGTGAGGTCAAAGAGAGTTGACAAGGTGAGATGTCAAGCAAGCTCCCAGGTGAGTTACTCGATGAGCTCCTGGGTGAGCTCAACTTGAGCTAATTGACAAGCTCTCAGAAGAGCTCAAGGCAAGCTACTTAGTGAGTTGTTTGGTGAACTCCTAGACAAGCTACTAGGTGAGCTCCCAAGAAAGCTACTTGGTGAGCTCCCAGGTGAGGTCCCCGGTGAGCTAATCAGTGAGCTCACAAGTGATCTCAAGTCAACCTACTCACGAGCTACTCGTAAGCTCTAGGTGAGTGTTAGTTGAGCTCCTAGGTGAGCTACTTGGAGATTTGCTCGATCAACCTTAAGGTGAGCTACCAGATGATCTCAAGGTGAGTTTTTAATGTGAGCTCCTCAGTGACCTCAATGCGAGCTAGCAACATGAGCTCCCATGTTAGTTAGAAGGCATGTTGTCGGAGAGCTCCCATGTGATTTTTTGGGTAAGCTACTTGACAAACTCATGGGTGAGCTCAAGTCGAGTTACTCGGTGAGCTCCTGGGTAAGCTCAAGGAAAGCTAGCAAGGTGAGCTCCCAGGTAAGTTTCTGGGTAAGCTCAAGTCGAGCTACTTGATGAGCTCCTAGGTGAGCTACTTATCGAGCTCCCAGCTGAGCTCCTAGGTGAGCTACTCTGTGAGCTCCTAGGTGAGATCAAAGGCAAGCTTGTTGGCAATGTCTGAGGTGAGCTTACATGTGATCTACTGGATGAGATCAAGGCAAGTTGGAAAGGTGAGATCAAGTCGAGTTGGATAGGTGAGCTCAAGGTGAGTTGGAAAGGTGAGCTATCAGGTAAGCTCCGAGGAGAGTTCCCAGGTGAGTTACTTGATGAGCTCCTAGGTGAGCTCAACTCGATCTAATCGGTGAGCTCCCAGAAGAGCTCTAAGGAAAGCTACTTAGTGACCTATTTGGTGAGCTTCTAGGCAAGCTAGGTGAGGTTCCAAGCAAGCTACTTAGTGAGCTCCCAGTGAGGTCCTTGTAGAGCTGCTCGGTGAACTCACAAGTGAGCTCAAGTCAACCTACTCGGAGAGCTACTCGGTGAGCTCCTAGGTGAGCTATTTTGTGAGATGCTAAATGAACTCGATGTGAGCTACCGAGACAAGCTCAAGGTGAGTTGGCAAGGTGAAATCCTTAGCGAGCTCAAGGAAAGCGGCAAGATGACCTCCCATACAAGTTTCTGGGTGAGTTGTAAGGTGAGTTTTTGGGTGAGCTGCTGGTGGGCTCCCACGTGAGCTCAAAGGTGAGCTCATCAGTAATCTCTGAGGTGAGATTACACATGAGCTACTACATGAGCTCAAGGAAAGTTGGCAAGGTGAGGTAAAGTTGAGTTGGCAAGGTGAACTCAAGGTGAGTTGGTAAGGTGAGCTATCAGGCGAGCTCCTAGTCGAGTTCCTAGGTAATTTACTTGATGAGCACAAAAGGCAAGCTCAACTTGAGCTGATCAATGAGCTCCTAGAACAGCTCTCAAGTGAGCTCCTTGGCAAGCTCTTTGGTGAGCTCCCAGTGACCTGCTAGGTAAGCTCACAAGTGATATACTTGGCAAGCTCCCAGGTGAGGTCCCCGATGAGTTGCTTGGTTAGCTCATAAGTGAGCTCAAGTCAACCTACTCTACGAGCTACTTGGTGAGCTCCCAGGTCATCTGTTAGGTGAGCTCCCAGGTGATCTATTAGTGAAGATCCTAGGTGAGCTACTTGAAAAGCTACTTGAAAACTCTGATGTGAGCTACTAGATGAGATCAAGGTGAGTTAGCAAGGTGAGATCCTCAGGGAGCTCAAGGCAAGCTGGCAAGGTGAGCTGATAGGGGAGCTCCCATGCGAGTTGGTAAGGTGAGCAGTCAGGTGAGCTCCCTTGTAATTTTTTGGGTGAGCTGCTTGACAAGCTCCTAGGTGAGCTTAAGTTGAGCTACTAAGCAAGCTCTCTGGGAGAGCTCAACATGAGTTAGTGAGGCAAGCTCCCGGTGAGTTTCGGAGTAAGCTCAAGTCGAGTTGCTCGATGAGTTCCTAGGTGAGTTACTTACCAAGATCCTAGCTAAGCTCTTAGGTGAAATGCTAAGTAAGCTCCCAAAGTGAGCTTATCGGTAATCTCTAAGGTGAACTTACATACGAGCTACCGAGATGAGCTCAAGGTGAGTTGGCAAGGTGAGCTCAAGGCAAGTTGGTAAGGTGAACTCAAGGTGAATTGGCAAGGTGAGTTGTCAGGTGAGCTCCTAGGTGAGTTCCCAAATGAGTTACTTGACGAGCTCCCAGGTGAGCTCAACTCGAGCTGATCAGAAAGCTCCCAGAAGAGCTCCCATGTGAGCTATTTGGTGAGCTCCCAGGTGAACTTCTAGGTGAGATCCCAAGTGAGCTACTTGGTGAGCTCCTAGGTGAGGTCCTCGATGAGCTGCTTAGTGAGCTCATAAGTGAGCTCATGTCAACCTACTCGGTGAGCTACTCGGTGAGTTCATAGGTGAGGTATTAGGTGAGCTCCTAGGTGAGATATTAGGTGAGTTACAAGGTGATCTACTAGGTGAGCTATTCCGCAAGCTCCCAGGCGAGCTGCTAGGTTATCTCAAAAGTGAACTACTTGCAAGCAACCTCCCGGTGGAGGTCCATGGGGAGCTACTCGATGAACTCACAAGAAAGCTCAAGTGAACCTACTTGGTGAGCTCCTAGGTGAGCTGCTAGGAGAGCTCCCAGGTGAGCTACTTAGTGAGCTACTTGATGAACTCATAGGTGAGCTACCGGATGCGCTCAAGGTGAGTTGGCAAGGAGAGCTCCTCAGTGAGCTCAAGGCCAAATGGCAAGGTGAGCTGATAAGAGAGCTCCCATGTGAGTTGGCAAGTTTAGCTTTTAGCTGAGATCCCATTTGAGTTTTCAGGTAAGCTTCTTGATGAGCTCCTGAGAAAGCTTAATTTGAGTTGCTCTATGAGCTCCTAGGTGAGCTGTTTGCCGAGTTCCCACCCCAACTCCTAGGTGAGCTACTCTATGAGCTCCTAGGTGAGCTCAAAGGTGATCTTGTTGGTAATCTCTTAGGTGAGCTTGATGAGCTCAAGGTGAGTTGCCAAGGTGAGCTCATGGTGAGTTGGCAAGGCAAGCTCAAGGATAGTTGGCAAGGTGAGTTGTCAATAATTTCGAGGTCAACTTACATATGTGCTACAAGATGAACTCAAGGTGAGTTTGTAAGGTTAGCTCAAGGAGAGTTGGCAAGGTGATCTCAAGGTGAGTTGGAAAGGTGAGGTATCTAGGTGAGTTCCCAAGTGACTTACTCGATGAGCTCCTGGTGATCTCAACTCTAGTTGATCGGTGAGCTCCCAAAAGATCTCCTAAGTGAGCTACTTGAGGCGAGCTATTTTGTGAGTTACTCGGCGAGATGTGAGCTCTACTGAGTGAGCTCACAAGTGAGCTCAAAAGTGTTGAGTCAACCTACTCGGCGAGATGCTTCATGAACTTACAAGAGAGTTGTTAGGAAAGCTACTTGGTGAGCTGCTCAGGGAGCTCAAAAATGAGCTCAAGTCAATCTACTCGATTAGATTCATGGTGAGCTCCCAAGTGAGCTTTTAGGTGAGCTCCGGGTGAGCTACTTGGTGAGCTACTCAACGAACTCTAAGGTGAGATACCAAATAAGTTGAAGGTGGGTTGGCAAGGTGAGCTCCTGAGTGATCTTAAGGTGAGCTAGCAAGGTTATAGATGAGCAAGCTCCCATACAGTTTGGTAAGGTGAGCTCTCATGTGAGTTTTCAAGTGAGCTAATTGATGAGCTCCTAGGTGATCTCAAGTTGAGTTACTCTATGAGCTCCTGGGTGAGCTCAAGGTGAACTGGCAAGGTGAGCTATCAGGTGAGCTCCTGCGTAAGCTACTTTTTGAGCTCCCAGTCAAGCTCCTATGTGAGCTACTTGGTGAGCTGAAAGGTGAGCTTATCAGAAATCTCTGAGGTGAGATTACATGCTAGCTACTAGATGAGCTCAAGGTGAGTTGGTAAGGTGAGCTCCTAGTCAAGTTCCTTGACAAGTTACTCAACGAGCTCATGGGTGAGTTCAACTTGAGCTGATCAGAAAGCTCCCAAAATAGCTCCCATGCGAGCTACTTGGCGAGCTATTTGGCAAGCTCGAAATGAGCTGCTAGGTAAGCTACCAAATGAGATACTTTGTGAGATCCAAAAGAGGTCCTCGATGAGCTATTTGGTGAGCTCATAAGTGAGGTCAAGTCACCCTACTTGGTGAGATATTAGGTGAGCTCTAGGTGAGCTATTA
Organism: Taxus wallichiana var. yunnanensis; assembly: GCA_018340775.1. Classification (NCBI taxonomy): domain Eukaryota; kingdom Viridiplantae; phylum Streptophyta; class Pinopsida; order Cupressales; family Taxaceae; genus Taxus; species Taxus wallichiana. The sequence goes on from CM031233.1 coordinate 16,192,818, forward strand.
TTTGATCTCCGAGGTGAGCTTCTTGGAGAGCTACTCAACAAACTCCGTTGTGAGCTACTAGTTGAGCTTAGGGTGAGTTAACAAGGTGAGCTCCTCGGTGAGATTAAGGTGAGCTGATAGGGAGCTTCCATTTGAGTTGGAAAGGTGAGATGTCGGGCGAGCTCCTAGGTGAGTTTCTAGCAAGCTCAAGTCAAGCTACTCGATGAGTTTCTTGGTGAACTGAGCTTGTCGATCTCCCAAGCCAAGCTCCCAGTGAGCTCAAAGGTGAGCTTGTCGGTAATCTCTGGGGTGAGCTTACATATGAGCTACCAGATGAGCTCAAGGTGAGTTGGTAAGGTGAGCTCAAGGGGAGTTGGTAAGGTGAAATCAAGGTGAATTGGAAAGGTGAGCTGTCAGGCGAGCTCCCACTCAACAAGATCCGGGTGAGCTATTAGATGAGCTCCCAAGTGAGCTCCTAGGTGAGCTTAAAGGTGATCTTGTTAGCAATCTCTAAGGTGATCTTACATGTGACCTACCGAGATGAGATTAAGGTTAGTTGGCAAGTGCAAGCTCAAGTGAGTTAACAAGGTGAGCTATTAGGTGAGCTCTTAGGTGAGATCTAGGTGAGTTACTTGAAGAGCTCCAGGGGTGAGCTCAACTCATGCTAATCGATGAGCTCCGAAGAAGAGATCCCAGTGAACTATCGTGAAATATTTGTGGTGAGCTTACATGTGAGCTTCTAGATTAGCTCAAGGTGAGTTGGCAAGGTAAGCTCAAGGTGAGTTGGTAATGTGAGCTGTTAGATGATGTCTAAGGTGAGTTCAAGGTGAGTTACTTGGTGAGCTCTCGATGAGCTCACAAGAAAGCAAGTCAACCTACTCGAGAGAGATCTACTCGGTGATCTCCGAGGTGAGTTCATAGGTGAGCTATTAGGTGAGCTAGTTGGTGAGCGCTTGATGAAATCTAACGTGAGCTACTAGATGAGCTCAAGGTGAGTTGGCAAGGTTAACTCTTTAGTGAGCTCAATGTGAGATGGAAATCTAAGCTGATAGGTGAGCTCCCAGGCGAGTTGGCAAGGTGAGCTGTCAGGTGAGCTCCCATGTGAGTTTTTGAGTGAGCTGCTTGACAAGCTCCCGATCAAGCTCAAGTCAAGTTGCTTGGTGAGCTCAAGGTGAGTTTTTAAGGAAAGATGTCATGCAAGCTCCTAGGTGAGTTTCGGGAACCTTAACTCGAGAGTTACTCGACGAGCACCTAGGTGAGTTGCTTGCGTGAGCACCTAGTTGAGCTCCTAGGTGAGATACTGGTGAGCTCCAGGTGAGCTCAAAGGTGAGCTTGTCCAGCAATATCGGAGGTGAGCTTACATGTGAGTTACCAGATGAGCTCAAGGTGAGTTGGCAAGGTGAGCTCAAGGTGAGTTAGCAAGGTGAGCTATCGCAAGCTAGCTCTCAAGTGAGTTACAGATGAGTTAAGTGAGCCAAGCTCTCGAGTGATCTCAACTTGAGGTAATCGGTGAGCTCTAGAAAAGATCCTAAGCAAGCTACTTTGTGAGCTATTCGGTGAGCTCCCAGGTGAGATACTAGGTGAGCTCCCAAGTGAGTTCACTAGCAAGTGGTCCCCTAGTGAGTTACTCGGTGCAAGCTCACCGGTGAGCTCACAAGTGAACTCAAAGTCAACCTACTGGAAAGCTACTTGGTGAGCTCCCGGGTGAGCTACTTGACAAACTTAAGGAAAGCTACAAGATGAGCTCAAGGTGAGTTGGGAAGGTGAGCTCCTTAGTGAGCTTAAGGTGAGCTGTTAAGGTGAGATGATAGGTGAGCTCCCATGTGAGTTTATGGGTGAGCTATCATGTGAGCTCTCATGTGAGTTTTGGGTGACCTTCTTTAACGAGCTCCCAAGTGAGCTCAAGTCAAGATTCTCATCGAGCTCGAGGCAAGCTGAAAGTGGGCTAGCAAGGTGAGCTATCATGCGAGCTCCCAAGTGAGTTTCGAGGAAATCTCAAGTCAAGCTACTCAAAGAGCTCTTGGATGAGCTACTTGCTGAGTTCCCAGTCAAGCTCCTAGGTGAGATGCTTGGTGAGCTTCTGGGTGAGCTCAAACAGGAGCTCAAGGTGATTTGGCAAGGCAAGCTCAAGGGGAGTTGAGAAGGTGAGGTCAAGAGAGTTGACAAAGGAGAGCTATCAAGCAAGCTCCCAGGTGAGTTACTCGATGAGCTCTCGGGTGAGCTCAACTTGAGCTAATCGACAAGCTCTCAGAAGAGCTCAAGGCAAGCTACTTAGCGAGTTGTTTGGTGAACTCCTAGACAAGCTACTAGGTGAGCTCCCAAGCAAGCTACTTGGTGAGCTCCCAGGTGAGGTCCCCGGTGAGCTAATCAGTGAGCTCACAAGTGATCTCAAGTCAACCTACTCACAGAGCTACTCTGTAAGCTCTTAGGTGAGCTGTTAGTTGAGCTCCTAGGTGAGCTACTTGGAGATTTCCTCGATGAACCTTGAGGTGAGCTACCAGATGATCTCAAGGTGAGTTTTTAATGTGAGCTCCTCAGTGACCTCAATATGAGCTAGCAACATGAGCTCCCATGTTAGTTGCAAGTGAGGCATGTTGTCGAGGAGAGCTCCCATGTGATTTTTTGGGTAAGCTACTTGACAAACTCATGGGCGAGCTCAAGTTGAGTTACTCAGTGAGCTCCTGGGTAAGCTCAAGGAAAGCTAGCAAGGTGAGCTCCCAAGTAAGTTTTAGGGTAAGCTCAAGTCGAGCTGCTTGATGAGCTCCTAGGTGAGCTACTTATCGAGCTCCCAGCTGAGCTCCTAGGTGAGCTACTCGTGAGCTCCTAGGTGAGATCAAAGGCAAGCTTGTTGGCAATGTCTGAGGTGAGCTTACATGTGATCTACTGGATGAGATCAAGGCAAGTTGGCAAGGTGAGATCAAGTCGAGTTGGATAGGTGAGCTCAAGGTGAGTTGGAAAGGTGAGCTATCGGAGTAAGCTCAGGAGAGTTCCCAGTGAGTTACTTGATGAGCTCCTAGGCGAGCTCAACTCGATCTAATCGGTGAGCTCCAGAGAAGAGCTCTAAGGAAAGCTAATTAGTGACCTATTTGGTGAGCTTCTAGGCAAGTTGCTAGGTGAGGTTCCAAGCAAGCTACTTAGTGAGCTCCCAAGTGAGGTCCTTGTAGAGCTGCTCGGTGAACTCACAAGTGAGCTCAAGTCAACCTACTCGGAGAGCTGCTCGGTGAGCTCCTAGGTGAGCTATTTTGTGAGATGCTAAATGAACTCGATGTGAGCTACGAGACAAGCTCAAGGTGAGTTGGAAAGGTGAAATCCTTAGTGAGCTCAAGGAAAGCGGCAAGATGACCTCCTATGAATACAAGTTTCGGGGTGAGTTGTAAGGTGAGTTTTTGGGTGAGCTGCTCGGTGGGCTCCTAGAGTGAGCTCAAAGGTGAGCTCGTCGGTAATCTCCGAGGTGAGATTACACGTGAGCTACTACATGAGCTCAAGGAAAGTTGGAAAGGTGAGGTAAAGTTGAGTTGGCAAGGTGAACTCAAGGTGAGTTGGTAAGGTGAGCTATCGGGTGAGCTCCTAGTGAGTTCCTAGGTAATTTACTTGATGAGCAAAAAGGCAAGCTCAACTTGAGCTAATCAATGAGCTCCTAGAACAGCTCTCAAGTGAGCTACTTGGCAAGCTCTTTTGTGAGCTCCCTGGTGAGCTACTAGGTAAGCTCACAAGTGAGATACTTGGCAAGCTCCTAGGTGAGGTCCCCGATGAGTTGCTCGGTTAGCTCTAGCTCATAAGTGAGCTCAAGTCAACCTACTCTATGAGCTACTTGGTGAGCTCCCGTGTCATCTTAGGTGAGCTCCCGGGTGATCTATTAGTGGAGCTCCTAGGTGAGCTACTTGAAAAGTGACTCGATAAACTCGATGTGAGCTACCGAGATGAGATCAAGGTGAGTTAGCAAGGTGAGATCCTCGGGGAGCTCAAGGCAAGCCGGCAAGCGAGGTGAGTGATGATAGGAGCTCCCATGTGAGTTGGTAAGGTGAGCAATCAGTGAGCTCCCTTGTAATTTTTGGGTGAGTGCTTGACAAGCTCCTAGGTGAGCTATGTTGAGCTACTCAAGCAAGCTCTTGGGAGAGCTCAACATGAGTTGGTAATGTGAGCTCCCAGTGTGAGTTTCGGTAAGCTCAAGTCGAGTTGCTCGATGAGTTCCTAGGTGAGTTACTTACCAAGATCCTAGCTAAGCTCTTAGGTGAAATGCTAGGTAAGCTCCCAGTGAGCTTATCGGTAATCTCTAAGGTGACTTACATACGAGCTACCGGATGAGCTCAAGGTGAGTTGGCAAGGTGAGCTCAAGGTAAGTTGGTAAGAAGGTGAACTCAAGGTGAATTGGAAAGGTGAGTTGTCAGTGAGCTCCTAGGTGAGTTCCCAAATGAGTTACTCGATGAGCTCCCAGGGTGAGCTTAACTCAAGATGATAAAAAAGCTCCCAGAAGATCTCCCATGTGAGCTATTTGGTGAGCTCCCAAGTGAACTTAGGTGAGATCCCAAGTGAGCTACTTGGTGAGCTCCTAGGTGAAGGTCCTCGATGAGCTACTTAGTGAGCTGCAAGTGAGCTCATGTCAACCTACTCGGCGAGCTACTCGGTGAGTTCATAGGTGAGGTATTAGGTGAGCTCCTAGGTGAGATATTGGGTGAGTTCCAAGGTGATCTACTAGGTGAGCTATTCCATGAGCTCCCAGTGCGAGCTGCTAGGTTATCTCAAAAGTGAACTACTTGGTAAACTCCCGGTGGAGGTCCATGGGGGAGCTACTCGATGAACTCACAAGAAAGCTCAAGTGAACCTACTTGGTTAGCTCCCAAAGTGAGCTGCTTGGAGAGCTCCCAGGTGAGCTACTTAGTGAGCTACTTGATGAACTCATAGGTGAGCTACCGGATGCGCTCAAGGTGAGTTGGCAAGAGAGCTCCTCGGTGAGCTCAAGGCCAAATGGCAAGGTGAGATGATAAGAGAGCTCCCATGTGAGTTGGCAAGTTTAGCTTTTAGCTGAGATCCCATTTGAGTTTTCAGGTAAGCTTCTTGATGAGATCCCGAGAAAGCTTAATTTGAGTTGCTCTACGAGCTCCTAGGTGAGTGTTTGCAGAGTTCCCACCCCAACTCCTAGGTGAGCTGCTCTATGAGCCCAGTGTGAGCTTAAAGGTGATCTTGTTGGTAATCTCTTAGGTGAGCTTACATGTGAGCTACGGATGAGCTCAAGGAAAGTTTCCAAGGTGAGCTCATGGTGAGTTGGCAAGGAAAGCTCAAGGATAGTTGGCAAGGTGAGTTGTCAATAATTTCTGAGGTCAACTTACATATGTGCTACAAGATGAACTCAAGGTGAGTTTGTAAGGTTAGCTCAAGGAGAGTTGGCAAGGTGATCTCAAGGTGAGTTGGAAAGGTGAGCTATTAGGTGAGTTCCCAAGTGACTTACTCGATGAGCTCCCTGGTGATCTCAACTCTAGTTGATCGGTGAGCTCCCAAAGATCTCTAAGCTAGCTACTTGGCGAGCTATTTTGTGAGTTACTCAGTGAGCTCACAAGTGAGCTCAAAAGTAAGGTTTAGTCAACCTACTCGGTGAGATGCTTCATGAACTTACAAGAGAGTTGTTAGGAAAGCTACTTGCTGAGCTACTCGATGAACTCTAAGGTGAGCTACCAAAAGCTCAAGGTGAGTTGGCAAGGTGAACTCCTAAGTGAGCTCAAGGAGAGCTGGCAAGGTGACCTTATAGGTGAGATCCCATGTGAGTTTTTAGGTGAGCTACTTGAAGAGCTCCCGAGCGAGCTCAAGTCAAGTTGTTTAGTGAGCTCCTAGGTGAGCTGTCATGCGAGCTCTCTATGTGAGTTTCCGGAAAGCTCAAGCGGAGCTGCTAGATGAGTTCCGGGTGAGCTACTTACCGAGCTCCCAGTGAGCTCCTATGTGAGCAACTCGGTGAGCTCCCATGTGAGCTCAAAGGTGAGCTTGTCAGTAATCTTTGAGGTGAGATTATATGCATGCTACGAGATGAGATCAAGGTGAGTTGGTAAGGTGAGCTCAAGGTGAGTTGACAAGGTGAGCTCTAGATGAGTTAGCAAGGTGACCTATTAGGAAAGCTCCCAGGTGAGTTACTTGATGAGCTCCTAGGTGAGCTCAACTCAAGCTAATCAGTAAGCTCCTGAAGAGCTCCTAGGCGAGCTACTTGGAAAGCTATTGGGGAGCTCCCGGTGAGCTGCTAGGTGAGCTCCCAAGCAAGCTACTTGAAAAGCTCCCGTGTGATGTACTCGATGAGCTCACAAGCGAGCTTAAGTAAACTTACTTAGTGAGCTACTTGGTGAACTCCCAGGTGAGCTATTAGGCAAGCTCTTAGGCGTGTTATTAGGTGAGCTCAGTGTGAGCTATTAGGTGAGATTCTAGGCAAAATACTTAGTGAGCTACTCGATGAACTTTGAGGCAAGCTACCAAATGAGATGAAGGTGAGTTGGCAAGGTTATCTCCTCAGTGAGCTCAAGGTAAGCTAGCAAGGCAACATTCCATGTGAGTTGGCAAGGCAAGCAATCGAGCTGAGAAAGCTCCCATGTGAGTTTTGGTGATTTGCTTGACAAGCTCCCAGGTGATCTCAAGTTAAATTACTTGATGAGCTCCTTGGTGAGCTCAAGGTGAGCTGCAAAGGTGAGCTGTCATCTAGTGAGATTGCTCCCAGGTGAGTTTTTACGCAAGCTACTCAATGAGTTCCTGGGTAAGCTACTTGCTAAGCTCCTATCAGATCTCCTAGGTGAGCTACTCAGTGAGCTCACAAGCAAGCTCAAAGGTGAGCTTGTTAGCAATCTCTGTGAGCTTACATGTGAGCTACTAGATGAGCTCAAGGTGAGTTAGCAAGGTGAGATTTCAAGTGACCTCCCAGGTGAGTTACTCGATGAGCTCCTGGGTGAGCTTAACTTGATCTGATCGATGAGCTCCTAGAAGAGTTGTTCGTTGAGCTCCCAGGTGAGCTATTAGGTGAGCTCCCAAGTGAGCTACTTGGTGAGATCCTAGGTGAGGTCCCCGAAAAACTTACAAGTCAACCTACTTGGTGAGATACTCATTGAGCTCCCAGGTGATCTATTAGGTGAGATCCTATGTGAGCTACTTGGCAAGCTGCTTGAAAAAATCTTAGGTGAGCTACCATATGAGCTCAAGGTGAGTTGGCAAGGTGAGCTCCTCAGTGAGCTCAAGGTGAGCTGGTAAGGTGAACTCTCATCCAATTTAATAAGGTGAGCTCCCATGTGAGTTTTTGCATGAACTACTTGATATGCTCTAGGTGAGCTCAAGTTGAGCTACTCGGTGAGCTCTAGGAAAGCACAAGGCAAGTGGCAAAGCAAGCCATCGGTGAAAGCTCAGAGGTGAGTTTTCGAGGTAAGCTCAAGTTGAGCTAGTTGACAAGATCGTAGGTGAGCTGCTTGCCCAAATCTCAACCTACCTCCTAGGTGAGCTCCTAGTGCAAGCTCAAAGGTGAGCCATTTGGTAAGGTGAGCTCAAGGTGAGTTGGCAAGGTGAGCTATCAAGTGAGCTCCTAGGTGAGTTCCCAGGTGAGTTAGTTGATGAGCTCCCTGGAGAACTCAAGTTGAGCTACTCGAAAAACTCTGAGGCAAGCTACCTTTTGAGCTCAAGGTGAGTTGGCAAGGTGAGCTCCTCACTAAGCTCAAGGTGAGCTAGTAAGGCAAGCTGATAGGTGAGCTCCCATGTGAGTTGGCAAGGTGAGTTGTCAGGTGAGCTCCCATGTGAGTTTTTGGGTGAGCTCCTTGATGAGCTCCCAGGTGAGCTCAAGTCAAGCTACTCACCAAGCTCCTGGTTGAGCTTAAGGCAAGCTAGAAGGTGAGCTATCAGGTGAGTTCCTAGATGAGTATTTGGGAAAGCTCAAGTTGAGCTGTTTGACAAGCTCCTGGACGAACTACTTACCGAGCTCGTAGGTGAGCTACTTGGTGAGATCCCATATGAGCTCAAAGGTGAGCTTAGAAAAAATCTCTTAGGTGAACTTATATGTGAGCTACTATATGAGCTCCAGTGTGATTTGGTAAGGTAAGCTCAAGGTGAGTTGGCAAGGTGAGATGTCATTAGAGCTCCCAAGTGAGTTCCCAAGCGAGTTACTTGATGAGTTCCTAGGTGAGCTCAACTCAAGTTGATCGGTGAGTCCCGAAAGAGCTCCTAAAAGAGATATTTAGCGAGATATTTGGTGAGCTCCCAGAAAGCTACTAGGTGAGCTCCCAAGTGAGCTACAAGCAAGCTACCATGTGAGGTCCATGCTGAGCTAACACATGAGCTCAAGTCAACCTACTCGGTGAGCTACTCAGTGAGCTCAAGGTGAGCTGTTAGGTGAGCTCCCATGTGAGTTGTTAGGCAAGCTACTCGACAAACTCGAGGTGAGCTATGAGATGAGATTAAGGTGAGTTGGCAAGGTGAACTCCTCAGAAATTCTCAGCGAGCTCAAAACAAGCTCCCATATGAGTTGGAAAGGTGAGTTGTCAGGTGAGCCCCCATGTGAGTTTTTGAGAAAGCTACTGGGTGAGCTCATGTATGAACTCAAGATGAGCTAGCAAGGTGAGCTCCTAGGTTAGTTTCTAGGCAAGTTCTTTGGCAAGCTCCTGGGTGAGCTCAAGGTGAGCTAGAAAGGCAAGTTGTCAGGCGAGCTCCTAGGTGAGTTTTCGGGCAAGCTCAAGTCGAGATGCTTGACGAATTCTTGGGTGAGATCAAAGGTGATCTTGTCAAAAATCTCTCGAGGTGAGCTTACATGCGAGCTACTAGATGAGCTCAAGGTGAGTTGGCAAGGTGAGCTCAAGGTGAGTTCGTCCCAAAAGGTGAGCTCAAGGTGAGTTGGGAAGGCAAGCTCCCAGTTGAGTTGCTATGTGATATCCTAAGTGAGCTACTTGGTGAGATCCTAGGTGAGGACCCCGGAAAGATACCGATCGAGCTCACAAGTGAGCTCAAGTCATCTTACTCGATGAATTGCTTGGTGAGCTCCCAAGTTAGCTGTTAGGTGAGCTGCTCAACAAACTTTGAGGTGAGCTAATAGACGAGCTGAAGGAAAGTTAGCAAGGTGAGCTCTTTAGTGAGCTTAATGTGAGCAAGGCAAGGCAAGCTAATAGGTGAGTTCCCATGTGATTTCTCAAGGTGAGCTATCACATGAGATCTTATGTGATTTTTGGTGAGCTACTTGACGAGCTCTCGAGTGAGCTTAAGTCGAGGTGCTCGAAAAGATCCAGGTGAGCTCAAGGTGAGCTGGTAAAGCGAGCTATCAGGTGAGCTCCCAGGTAAGTTTCTAGGGAAGCTCAAGTTGAGCTACTTGATGAGCTCCTAGGTGAGCTTCTTATTGAGCTCCGAGCTGAACTCCTAGGTGAGCTACTCGGTGAGCTCCTAGGTGAGCTCAAAGGAAAGCTTATCAAAAATCTCTGAGGTGAGCTTACATGTGAGCTACCAGATGAGCTCAAGGTGAGTTGGTAAGGTGAGCACAAGGCAAGTTGGAAAGGTGAGCTCAAGGCAAGTTGAAAAGGTGAGTCATTAGGTGAGCTCCCCCAAGCAAGATGAGCTCCCAGGTGAGCTCAAATCAAGCTAATCATCGAGCTCCCAGAAGAGCTCCCTGATGAGATACTTTACGAGCTATTTAGTGAGCTCCTAGTGAGATGCTAGGTGAGATCCCAAGCAAGCTACTTGGCGAGCTCCCGAGTGAGGTCCATGGTAAGTTTGTTGTGTGAGCTCACAAGTGAGCTCAAGTCAACCTATTAAGTGAGCTACTCATTGAGCTCCCAGGTGAGCTATTAGGTGAGCTCCTAGGTGAGCTACTTGGTGAGCTACTCAATGAACTTAGAGGTGAGCTACAAGACGAGTTCAAGTCAAGTTGGCAAGGTAGGCTCCTTAATGAGCTTAAGGTGAGCTGGAAAGGTGAGCTCCCATTTGAGTTGGTAAGGTGAGCTATTAGGAAAGCTCGATGTGATTTTTTGGGTGAGATACTTAATGAGCTCAAGTCAAGCTGCTTGACGAGCTCCTGAGCAAGCTCAAGATGCTGGCAAGGTGAGCTCCCAGGTGAGTTTTTGTGCAAGCTCAAGTCAAGCTACTCGACAAGTTCTTAGGCGAGCTCAAAGGTGAGGTTGTCAAAAATGTTTGAGGTGAGCTTATATGCGAGCTACTAGATGAGCTCAAGGTGAGTTGGTAAGGTAAGTTATCAGGGGAGCTCCCAAGTGAGTTCCTAGGTAAGTTAATTGAATAACTCTTAGGAAAGATCAACTCGAGCTGATCGGTGAGCTCCCGTAAGAGTTCCTAGTGAGATACTTAGTGATTTGTTCAAAGTGAGCTCCCGGGTGAGTTACTAGGTGAGCTCCCAAATGAGCTACTGGCTAAGTAAGGTGAGCCCCTCGGCTCAAGCTCGAGTTGATAGGTGAGCTCCAGAAGATCAATTGGTAGGGTGAGCTCAAGGTGAGCTGTTGGACAAGCTCTCTAGGAAACTCATGAGTGATCTACTAGATAAGCTCAAGGTGAGCTTGGCAGTGAGGTGAGCTTCCGTGTGAGCTACATGTGAGCTACTCGTGATTTGAACTCTGTGAGGTGAGATACAATGGAGAGTTGAGCAATGAAGTTCAAGTGAGTCCCAAGTGAGCTGTTAGCTCCAAGAGTGAGCTTCAAAGGTGAAATTGTATAGCAAGTGAGCTCCTCAGGTGAGCTATTTCGGGTTAGCTCAACATGAGATGTGCGGTGAAGCTCCCATGTGAGTTTTGAAAGTGAATTACTTGTGAGCTCCTGACCAAATGTGAGCTGCTAGGTGAGCTACAAGAAAGCTATTTGGTGAGAGCAAGTGGCTTGAGATGGCCAAGAGTGAGTCCTGTGAGCTACATAGTGAACCTCTCCTTGTGAGGCTACACTCCTAGAGTGAGATTAGGTGAGCAAACTTAGGTGAGCTCTAGTGAAGATACCCAGAATCATTGGTAAGCTCCCAGCGTGAGATCCAAACTATGAGAAGTAAATTAAGCTCAAGGTGAGCTACTGGTGAGCTCCAAGTAGTGAGTTCAAAAAGGTGACTCCCATACCCCATGAAGTTCTTAGTGAGCAGTAAGCGAGTGAGCAAGTTGGAGCTGGTGAGATCAAGGGTGAGATATTACGGCAAGCTCCAGGTGAAGCTTAGGTGAGCTCCCTGTGATGAGCTCCTGTGGCTTTAGGTGAGTACTTAACCGAGGTGAGCTGCCTCAAGAGCTCAGGATACGGACTTACGCTGGGTGAGCTCCCAAGGTGAGCTCAAGGTGAGTTTAGTCCTCAAGTCCTTGGTGAATGATCTACAAGTGTTCAGCAAGGTGAGTTACTCACAGAAACTCAATATGATCAGAGATCAACCTCAAGGTGAGCTGGTGAAAAAGCTCTCTAAGTCAAGAGCTCAACAGAGTGAGCTTTACAGGGGAGTTCTGAGCTCCAGGTGAGTTCGAAGCTAGTGAGCCAGGAGCTCCAAGTGAGTTATAAGGTGAGCTTCCTAAGTGAGCCTGACTCAAGGTGAGCTAATCAGTGAGCTCAACTCATGGAGTTGGCGACTTGGTGAGCTCCTATGTAAGCTCATTAGGTGAGCTCCCGATAACCTAAGCTGAGTTGCTAGCTCTTCATTAAAGCTCCAAGGTGAGCTGGCAAGGTGAGCTTATCAGCAGAGTGAGCTCCCAGTTAGTGAGAGGTGAGCTTGGCAAGCAAGCTCAAGTGACCTCCTAAGGTGAGCTACTCGATGAGCTAAGAGTGAGTTTTAGGTGACTCCTCACTTGAGCTCCAAGTGAGCTCCTTGAGATGTGAAGCTATCTATATGAGCTTACATGATTTTGAGCTACAAGATGAGCTCAAGTGAAAATTCGCAGAGGTGAGCTCCAAAGTCTAAGTAAAAGGTGAGCTCACAAAGCTCAAGGCCAGGATCAAGGTGAGCTATTAGGTGAAGAGATCAAGTGACTTTTACGGTAAAGCTCAGAGTTGAGAATGTTCAATATGAGCTTTGGGTGAGTGAGCTACTTGTCCAAGCGTCAAACTAGTGAGCTTGCCTAGGTGAGCTACTTGGCGAGCTCAGTGAGCTCAAGGAGATTTGGTCGTGCAATCTCTTAGGTGAGCTTACATCATCCAAGCTAATGCCAGAAAGCCTCCTCTCGTGAAGTTGAGCCTCCCCAGGTGCTCACTCAAGTGAGTTCCAAGTGAGACCAACTATTTGAGCTACTCCATGAGCTCCCTGCAAGATTAGGAGTTCAGGTGAACTATTCCAGTGAGCTCACAGGTGAGAACTCGGCTACCGAATGAGCCCTCGGTGAGCCGTGCTTGATAAGACGCAGGTCAAGGTGCTACTTCGCGTAGAGAGCTTCGAGGTGAGCTCCCAGGTAAGCTACTAGGTGAACTCCCAGCTGCTAGATGAGCTCCCAAATGGTGAGTTATAAGTGAGAGGTCCCCTTAATGGCAGCTTCAGAGTGACCACACTTCGCTGATTTGAGCTCCTTGATGTGAGCTCGTCAAGTGAGCTACAAAAGATGAGCTCAAGGTGAGTTCACGAGGTGAGCTCAATCGGTCAAGTTGCTCAAGGTGGTGATGAGCTCCCATGTGAGGTAAGCTCTTATAAGATAGTTTTGGTGGTGCGGAGCTCAAGGTAAGCTACCTAGGCAAGGTGATCCTGACTCTCGGGAAGCAAGCTGAGCCTCAAGTGAGTCGCAAGGTGAGCTCACAGGGTGCAAGTCCCAAGGTGAGCTACAAGTGGCCCCCATGTGAAGCTGAGTTCAGATGAACTCGAGGTGAGCCTGTCGCAAGAGTGAGCGCATCCTGAGCTCTAAGGTGAGCTCTCTAGGTGAGTTGGCAAGGTGAGCTAGTGGGATGTTAGGTGAGCTCTGAGGTGAAGTTTCTATGTGAGTTACTCTTAATGAGAGCTCCGGCGTAGTGAGCTCAACTTGGTGAGTTCCTAGTGAGCCTGCAGCTCCCAGTGAGGTGATCCTAGCCACCTAAGCGTGAGCCAATCCAACTAACCCTGCAGGTGAGCTGCAGTTGCTGAGCTCCAGGAGCTCCTCGAGGCAAGGTGAGCTCCTAAGTGAGCTACTAGATGAGCCTCCCGGCAAGAGGTCCCCAAGTGAGCTATCGTTAATGAATCTCAAGGTGAGCTTAATTAGTGGGAGCTATCTCAAGCTGAGCAAGGTGATCTGGTAATGGACTTGATATGAGCTCCCATGTGAGCGCCTTAGGTGAGCTGCCACTTGTGAGCTCCCTGTGACAAGTTCTAGGGTGAGCCGCTACTAGGACAAGCTCCCGGATCGAGCTAGCAAGTGAGCTCATTTGCGAGCTGAATGTAATGTTACTAGGTGAGCTCCTGTGAGTTACTTCAAGTGAGCTATCTGTGTGAGCTCCCAACTAAGCGTCACACTATGAGTTCCTCAAGTCGAGCCTACTTGAGCAAGCTAATCCAAAGCTCCTCAGGTGAGCTAACAGCAGGAGATCCGAAGACCTCCCAGTGTGAGCCGCAAGGTGAGCTTTCAAAGTGAGCCGTTAGGTGAGCTCCAGGGTGAACTTGTTGGCCACTCAGAAGACTCAAGGAGAGCTACAAGTGAGCTCAACACATGTTGGTAAGAATGACTCAAGGTGAGCCGTGCGTGCTTCAGCTGGTGAGCTCCCAATGAGCTCTCCAGTGAGTTACTAGAGTGAGCTTCATGTGAGCCTTTTCGAGTTGAGCTACTAGGATATGATGAGCTCTTAAATGCCGAGAGTTCTCAAGGTGAGCTCCGCTCAGTTATGCTACCCCGGGTGAGTTCCTAGGTGAGCTGCTAGGTGAGACTCCCATGTGAGCTTACCCAGGCAAATGCCTAGGTGAGTCCCCTGAGTCCGTAGGTGAGCTTTTAGTGAGCTCAAGTTGATGAGATCTTGAGCTTGAGCTAAGTTTAAGCTGCTTGAACTACCATAAGGTGAGCTCCCAGGTGAGACTCCAAAGATGTGAGCACTGGGTGTTAGCTACTAGATGAACTCCCGAGGTGAGATACCAGATATGAGCTCAAGTGCAAGCCTACTTCAAGGTGAGCCCTCAAGTGAGCCCAAGGTGATCTGGCAAGTGAGCTCCCAGTGAGCTCCTAAGGTGAGCATCGCTGGGATGAGTCTCTCAGGCGAGCTCCCATGGGCTGAGACCTCATGAGTACTGCTTGATGAGCCTTAACAGAGAGAGTCAAGCTACCGATGAGTCTGCAAGGTGAGATTCAAGGTGAGCTGTCCAAGGTGAGCTCCTTAAGTGTGAGTTTTCGGGTAAGGTGAGCTGTCAGAGTGGCTAGATGAGCTGGGAAGGCAAGCTACTTGATCGGTGAAAGTTACTCCGAGAGCTCCAATGAGCTCAACTGAGCTGATAGGTGAGATTCCAAGGTGAGCTCCCGGGTGAGCTTATCTGTGTGAGCAAGTTATTGGGTGAGCTCAAGCATGAAAGCTTACTCAATGAGCCTCAAAGGAGCTACTGTCAAGCTCACTAGTGAGCCCTGAGGTGATCAACTCCTGTGATGAGCTCCAACTCAAGAGATTCTTGGTGAACTCTTCTTAAGATTCCCACCTAGGGAGCTACAAGATGAGCTCCAACAGTGAGCCTGAACCAGTGAGCTCCCTAGTGAGCTACTACAGGCAGAGCTCCAAATGATGAACTCCTGTGATTCAGGTGAGCCTACCAACGTGAGCTCAAAGCAACCTAATCGAGTTTGAGCTAGCTCCGGTGAGCTCCATAGTGAGTTACTAAGGTGAGTCTATGGTGAGTTTAAAGGTGAGATCCAGGTGAGTTGGGCACCTGGGTGAGCCCCATGTGAGCTTTTCGAGGCAGGAGCTACAAGTGAGCTCCTTCTGGTGAGCTGGAAAGTCAAGAGCTGTGTTACTGCGGTGAGCTCTCCCGGTGAATCGAGCTCAAGGTGAGCTCCTGCAAGGAGCTCCTAGGAAGAGTCTCAATGAGGAAAGCTTCGGAGCTATGAACCTAAGGTGAGCTCCAGTGAGATCCCGGTGAGTTTTTGGCAGCCCTGATTGAGTCAAGCCCCACCTGTCAAGCTCCTAGGTGAGCCTATTTGGTGAGCTCCTGGAGCCTCACCAAAGGTGAGCTCTGCTAATAGCATCTCTACAGAGATTGCTTACATGTGAGCCATTAGATGAGCTCAAGGTGAGTTGGCAAGGTGAGTCAAGGTGAGCTCCAGAGCCCCCAGTGAGCTAAAGCGTGAGTTGGTGAGCTCGTGTCACTCCTGTGAGATAACCTACTAGGTGAGCTACTTAAGGACTCCCAGCAGCATTTCAAGTGAGCTCCAGTCGGGAGCCTTCTTTGATGTGGAGGCAAGGTAACTAAGATGAGCTCCTGCGTGAGCTACTTGGAAAGTTAAGGTGAGCTCCTCTCGGCAAGCCACAGAGGTGCATAAGTGAGCTGCGCATGTGAGCTCAAAGGTGAGATCGACAGTGAGCCTCCTGTGGTGGGAGTCCTCGACGAGTTACTTGAGTGAGCTGTCAAGTCATCAAGCCTCATGTGAGACTCAAGCGAAGGCGAGGAAGAGTTATGAGCCCCCAATGCTTCAATGAGATAGACAGGTAACAAGCTACTTCAACAAACTCCTTGGGCAGTGAGCTACTGATGAGCTCACAACAAGCTCTTACGTAAGTCGAGCTACCATTAGTGAGCTCTCAAGGTGAGCTCAAAGGTGAGTCGATATGTTGAGCTCCAATTTGAGTAGTAAGTCAAGTTGTCATGTGAGCTCCATGTGAGTTCCAAGAGGTAAAGTCATTGTTGAGGCCCTCGCGTGATTGAGCTCAAGGTGAGTAAGGTGAGCTATTGCAGTGACTCCCATTTGAGTTCTCAAGTGAAAATATCAAGTCGATGAGCTCCTAGGAAAGCTACTTTCCTAACTCAGCCTAACGGCAGTAAATACCTGAACTCCGCAAGAGCTCACAAGGTGAGCTTTGTAGCGAGCTTATTTAGGTGAGCTCCAAGGTGCTACCTACTCGTTAGCTGCTAGGTGAGATCCAGCAAGTGAGCTCAAGGCTTGGCAAGGGCTCCGAGTCATCAGTGAGGTCCTGTGATTGAGCTTTAAGAGAGAGCAATAGGTGAGCTCCCTAGTTACTCTACGAGATCCTAGGTGAGCTCAACTTGGGAAGCTGACCGGGTGGAGTTCAAAAAAGATTTGTCCTAAGGTGAGACTACTCTGGTGAGCTAAAGTGACTTCAGTGAGCTACGACCCATGGTGAGCTAAGAGCTTGAGCTACAAGGTGAGCTCCTAAGGTGAGGTCTCCAGCGAGTCTTCTGAGCCTACAAGCTGTGGCGAGCTCGGCCTCTACCCGGGTGAGTTACTCCGATGAGCCCCTGGGTGAGAGCTCAGCTTCGGGTGAGCTCTACTTGGTGAGCTCCTAAGGTGAGCTCTCAATGTGAGCTACTTGCAGGAGCTCTGTGGGTGAGACTTTTGCTAGGTGAGCTCCCAGTGGGAGCTGCCGATAGGTGAGCTCCTAGATCTCAAGGTCAGCCTCAAGCTAGATAATAAGTGTGAGCTCCTAAGTTACCACAATGTGAGATCGCTGCCTTACTCGACAAGATTCACTGGATGAGTTTTTGTGTGAGCTACTCAAGGATATCCTAGGTGACGTCTCAAAGTGAGCTAGTCTAGACGCTTAAGATCAATGTGAGATTGGTAAGGGTGAGCTACCAAGGTGAGCTAAGGTGAGCTTCCTAAGGTGAGTTCAAGGTCGGGCTGACAAGTTCACGTGAGTCCCTAGGTGAGTTACTCTTGGCGAGCTCTACTGACTGAGCTCCCAAGTGAGGAGCTGAGCTCAAGTTAACCTACTTAGGAGCCTCTATGGCTGAGCTCACTGGTGAAAGCTAATGCTTGTGAGTTCATAGGTGATCTACTCAAGGTGAGCTCCTGTGATGAGCTGACTTGGTACGAGCTCGCTTGATGAGTCTGGCAAGGTGAGCTGCAAGAAGTTACACCTCAAGTCAGGATGACCTGTTTGAAGCCGAGATCCTGAGCTCAAGGTGAGTCTAGGTAGGTGAACTAATGAACAGCAAGCTACCTTGATGAGAACTGAAAGTGAGTTTTCAAGTGATGAGCTCTCTTAAATTTTTTGGTGAGGCTCCCAAAGTGAGCGATTCAGAGTTGAACTTCTCAAAGGAGCTCCTAGTGCGCCTCAAGGTGAGTTGTGATGAGACTTCCTTCCAGGTGAGTTTCTGTAAAGCTCAAGTCAAGCTGCTGAGCCGATGAGATTCCTAGGTAAGCTACTTGATGAGCTCCTGAACCCTGAGCTCCTAGGTGAGCTACTCTAAAAAGAGATCCTACGTCAAGCTCAAAGGTGAACTTAGCCATGTGAGCTCCTCGAGGTGAGCTTACAAGTGTGAGCTTCCGGATGAGCTCAATGTGAGCTGGCAAGGTGAGTCTCACATGAGGCAATGAGTCAGCCAAGATGAGGTGTTAGCATAAGCTCATCAAGGTGAGCTCTCGAGTGTGAGTTACTCCGAGTGAGCTCAACTTCTAAGTGAGCTCAACTCGAGCCGACCGGGTGAGCTCCCGTAAGACCTCCTGTAAGGAGCTACTTAGTGAGATATTCAGGGCCTGAGCTCCAAGGTGAGCTACTAGGTGAGCTCCCAAGTGCAAGCTACTTGTGAGCCCTCAAGCTATGTCCTGTGAGTGTCCCTGTAGAGCTACTCCTGTCATGCTCACAAGAGAGCTCAACGTCAACCTATCTTGAGTCAAGCTTCCTCAAGGTGAGCTCCGTGTGAGCTATTAGTTGAGATGTTAGCAAAGCAGTCCCAGTGAGCTCCTAAAGTGTGAGCCACTGGTGAGCTACTCGATGAACTCTCAAGGTGAGCTACCGGATGAGCTCAATGAGTTCGCATGAGCTCAAGGTGAGCTTTCTAGGTGAGCCTAACTCAAGGTGAGCTCCCATGTGAGTTGGTAAGGTGAGCTTGTCAGTGAGCTCCCACGTGAGTTTTGTAGGTGAGACTCCCGAGGTGAGCTCAGGTGAGCCTCATGGTGAGCCTTGATAGGTGAGCTCCTGAAATGAGCTCAATGTTAGCCGACAAGGTCAAGGTGAGCTAACAAGGCGAGTTACCGTGTGAGCTCAAGGTGAGCTCTTAGAAAGTTTGAAGTCAGCTTGGATGAGCTCCTAGGGTGAACTCAAGTCGAGCTTCTCAACTGAGTCCTGCAGCCCAAAGCTTTCAGGGACCCCCCGTGTGAGTTTCGGATCTGTCATTGGCAACGTTCTACAGAGCTTATGTGAGTTACCTCAATGAGCTCAAGGTAAGCTAGAATGGTCAGCTCCTTAATCGAAAGAGAGCTCAAGGTGAGTTCAGGATAAGCTCATATTATTCTTTGGAAAGAACTTATACGAGCTACTCAGATGAGCTCTAAGAGCCTGCAAGGTGAGCTCAACTCGAGCTGACAAGGCTGAGCTTGTCGTAAGAGCCCCCAAGTGAGCTACCTGTGTGGAGCTATTTCGGCAAGCTCCCAAGTGAGATGCTGTGTGAGCTGTAAAAGCCCAAGTGAGCTACTTGGTGAGTTCCTTGTGGATGATGTCCCTTAGATGAGCTTCGTAAGCAGCTCATAAGTGGAGCCTCAAGTTAACCTACCTCTAAAGCCTCGGTGAGCCCCTAGGGTGAGCTGTTAGATTAACCTCTGTGTGAACTATTAGATGAGCTCGTAGGAAAAAGCCACTTCATGAGCTACCATGAACTATGAGGTGATCTACCAAAATGAGGTCAAGGATGGAGTCAAGTCGATGGTGAACTCACCAAACTCAAGTAGCCTGCTGGCAAGCTAGAAAAGCTACTCCTGAGCAGGTGAGCTCCCCATGTGAGTTGGTAAGGCAAGGTATCACTAAGCTCACATGTGAGTTTTCTCGTAGCAAGTCTACTTGGTGAGACTTACTAAAAGATCTGAACTCAATTCCAGCTAAAGGCTGAGCTCCCCGGGGTGGTGAGCTCAAGGTTTAAGCCGACAAGGCATAGCTCCCAAGTGAGCTTTTCGGACAAGCCTAAAAAGTAATAGAGGGGTTTCCAACAATAGAAAGCACCTAGGCTGAGCTAGTTGCTGCCGTCCCACCGAGCTAAAAAGGTACAGCTTTTTAAAGTGAGCTCTCAGTAAAGCTCAAAGGAGTTCTCGGTGAAATCTATCGAGGACTGATTACATGTGATAACTACCGGGGATGAGCCTTCAAGGTGAGCAATTTGGCAAGTCAAGCCAATGCAGTGAGTTTCAAGGTGAGCCTATGTCGAGTGAGTTTGTTTCACATGGAATACCTCTGTCACTACGGATGGAATAGACTTACTTCTCATCCTTTTCATTCCTTGGAGAAACAAATAAGTGACTTAGCCAGGAGGAATACCCACGGTCCATTGTCGAGAGATGGCAGTGACGCATTTGATTTCATGAGAAAGATCCAAATCAGTTGCCCTCAAGAACTCCTGGGGTTTTGTCTCTGGAAGGACTACTCGATGCAAATAAGAATGGCAAGACCACCATGATTTTAATTCAGACAATAAATGAGGGAGATGCCAGGTAGGCTCATAGAAATATAAAACTTCCTTTCAAGGTGGCCGCCTCCCCTCTACATATAATTAGGCATGAATTAACACAAATGATCAGTAAAATCACAATTTAATTATCTAAATAACAAACAAGTAGAGGAAAGGCTGACTATTTTTTAGTTTTCAATCATAGTTGACTCAAATGCCGGCCAACTCACACGACTCGTCAGATAAGTAACAATAAATCTGTCGGTATGAGTCACGCAAGTGATTTTAGGGGCTTTGGTGAAGGTCAGTCAGAGGGGGTAGGGTGTTTGCTTTATAAGGCTAGTAAATGATTGCCATGGGGTTATCTGGGGTGATGAGAGGGACTCAATAGAGTATGGTGAGGGTGTTCTTCCGGGGTAACGTATGGCAGAGAATGATGAAGGCTAGATGTAGTGTGTGGTAGTAGATCTAGGAATAGATTTATGATGGATCAGGTGGATTCAAGTTCAAGAAAATGTTATTAAAGAGGATCATATAAGATACTACTTACCTGTT
The DNA here is from genome assembly GCA_018340775.1 of Taxus wallichiana var. yunnanensis. NCBI lineage: Eukaryota > Viridiplantae > Streptophyta > Pinopsida > Cupressales > Taxaceae > Taxus > Taxus wallichiana. Next base: position 16,212,799 of record CM031233.1, read on the forward strand.
ATTCGATGAGGACGCAGTCCAAGAACCTGGGTGATGACAAAGGTGGTTCAACTCAAAGGTGCAGGATGACATGACAAATAAGAAGATGATATATCTTCCTCCCGATGTTCGGATGAGTGTCATAGGCTCTAAGTTACTATTGCGGCTCGGAAGGGCAGCCTCCACTTGATGTCCTACTCTCTCCGCCAACTCGCCTGCTTCTTCACTTGTCTCGCTGGCCAAGCAATTGAGATCTCTTTCAACGGCTTCATATGATCTCGGGACAATGAAAAATCCCCCTTTGTTTTTGGTCTGGGGAGGTCATTTACAAGTGAATCAATGGTAGTTACATGTAACCGACTATGGTCGAGTAGAACCGCATCGGCCAGCCAAAGTGGGCTATTTTTAAAATAGCCCAACTTTCCTCCTTTTCTCTAGAGGGATTAGTTATGCCTTTGGCCGCTTAACTACGAGGCTCAGGGGTTTTAGGTGCGGTGAGGAGTCATTTACTCATGGGTGTGGATGTAGACCAAGTTATAGGTCTTAGATTAGGTTAGTTTAGGGTTAGACTAGGTCATGATGAGGTGGCAAAATGAGGCAGGTATGAGATGTGGATTTATTAATTATAAGGTAATTAATAAATAATTGTGTAAGGTTTAGGTTATGAGGCTAGGTTGCGAAATGAGATGCGGGCACATAAATCGTAAGACACAAATTTAAATGTGTTTACATTAGCCCCTTAATTATTTGTAGCTTGTTCTGTGCAAAGTCGCTATGGACAATAATATGAAGTGGTTCCTCTCATAAGGGTATAGGTGATCCCTCAAATCTATCATGGATTGAGGTAGCTTTGGAAATCAAGGGATAGGTTGATAAAGGGTAAATGGTGTTAGATGATGGTGAGATGGTGGGGGTAGGTCCAAAGAAAGACGACGCATGTTGAAATGCGTAGTCAATGGGACTGTGGTACATGATTTCAAGATCAAACAAGCAATTCATAGTGTAAAGTTTCTGATAGTTTATCCAAACAAGGGTGATATAATCCTCGGTATCCAAGGCATAGCAGGAAGTAGCTCCTGTGGGATATAACGGGTAAGGTACGGAATGTTTAGGCATGTTCACACAAGCATTCTAAAATGGTTTGGTTTGGGAGATAAACATCACTGGCCTAGTGTCTAGGAAAAAAGTTGGTCGATCGATGTCAAGTACCCTAATCATGCTAAAACACGAACAGTGTGAGCCTGATTGAACAAAAAGCTACATGGGATGGGTGGGTAAAATTGTAATTGCTGGTTTTGGGTGAGGTATTTGAGTGGTGTGGCCTTGGTCGGGCCGTGATTTGTCTGTCATGGCTTCTGGGCTGGGCCAAATGGTTTTAGGCCTCTTGGGTCGCAAATGGTCGGGCCGCGCTCTGGCCCGCCAAGCTCAATGTTAGGCGGCCTTCGGGTCGGGCCACAGGGCTGGTCATGGGCCTTGGGTTGGGCGCTAATGGTTGGGTTGCGGCTCGGGGCCGGCCTAAGGTTGGTCAGGCCTGGTCCTCGCCTAATGGTTAGGGGAGTCTTGGTCGGGCCAAATGATTGGGTTGGGCATATCGTCGTGCCAAATGGGTCGGCATTGGGCCCAAATGCGCACGATTAGGTCATACGGCCTCGGGTCAAAGCAAATGGTTGTCGGCCTGGGTCGGGCCTAATGTCAGCATGGCCTCTGGCCTGGCCGATTAGGGTCGCGCCTCGGCGACTGGCCAATGAAGTCAACAAAGGCTATTTAGCAAAGGGTATATCAGCCAAGATGTGGTGAGAAAGGAGATTAGTGAATAAGGACAAAAATTGGGGAAAGGTGGGATATCAAACCGATATCGATTCTCTTCATGACCGTATTTGCTAGATGTGACCATATCGATTCATTAGTATAATATAACCGGAGATCGGGTTATAGGTCAAAACCTATAAAAAAAAATATACGGTCTATCATTAGGGTACATTATCAATTTGAAACCAATTTAGTTAGTTCTTAGGTGTATTTAGTTGAGATTGTTTGAATTTTTCACTGAGGTGGCGCACTATTAGGAGTGGAGAAGTGAGTCATCGGAAGCTCCAGTGAGGAGGAGGCGATCATTTGATCGTGCATGAGTACCCAAAGCAGGAGATTTTTGGAGTCATGGCACAACCAGAGGAGCCGGAGGTGCCGTACTGGATCCACGTTGACCGCCACCACCATCCCACCATGACGACGTGTCATCATACCTGCAGGTTCAAAACCCTCACGCATGTGAATTTAATCTTTTTTAAGCAGATTTGATTTTGGGCAGAATCCAATGTTTTGATAAAATAACAAATAAATTGGAAGTATATTTGAAAATGGAGAGGATAGAGGGTTAATAGGTAAGACGGGTATGGTGGGTAGGTTTTTAGCGCGTTTGGGTGGGTGATTTCACAAGTCAAAGCCTGGTAGGTCGGGCCAATGAATACGAGGCCTCGGTCGTTAATGGGGCCGCGCCTTCGGTTGGGCCTAAATGGTTTTCCATGGACCGATGTCGGGTCATGGCCGTCATGGCCGTTACCGAATCTTGGGTATTCGACGATTCACAGCGGGTTTGCCGCCCCGGTGGGTCACCACTGGGTCACTGCCAATGATTGGTCATCGGTCGGGTCGTGGAAATGGCTGATTCGCGGGTTCGGGCTAATGATGGTTTGGCCTTCGTGCCAATGAAGTCAACAAAGGCTATTTAGCAAGGATTTGTGATAGGCTTGGGTGAGAAAGGGGTCATGCTGTGGTCTAAGGGGTGCAGAAAGTTGTGTTGGGACTAAAGGAAGTCATAGCATAAGGTATTTAAACCGATATCGATTCTATGATCCGCAAGATTGCCAGTTTTGGATACCTGTCTCCATTAGGATAAGATAATCATAGTTATAGTCAAAAACCTATAAAAAGGAAAAAATACGGGCTGTCACATTACATTATCAATTGAAACCAATTTAGTCATTGGTTAGGTGTATTGTGAGATCGCTTTTGAATTTTTAAAAGGTGCACTATTCCGAGTGAGAACCTGAGTGGCTGGTCCTAGTGAGAGGAGGCATCATTTGATTGGTGGAGTACCCGAAGTGAGAGGAGACGTCAAGAGCTAATGGCACAACCAGAGGAGTTTTGAGCACGCTCGGACCAGCCTGACCGACCACCTATCCCACCATTCATCGACGCAGCTGTGCTACCCTGGAGGTTCGAACCTCTCCGAATTTAATGTTTTGCAAATTTGGATTTTGGGTAGAATCCAATGTTTCGATAAAAATAATGAATAAATTGAAGTTATTTGAAAATGAGAGGATAGATAGCATAATGGCAAGCTTTGAAACAGTGGTAGGTTTTGTAGGTTTTTCATTAGTAAATGATGGGTAATAGAAAAAATGTGGTCAAATGTCATATTGGTTCGAAAATTTAGCAGTGACCGATGCCGGTCACCAAGTGACCAAAGACGGGCCATGACATTCTTCAAGCGTGGTTTTACAGCGTTTACCTGCAAGATTCATGGATGAGCGAAATTCAGTGCGAGATGGTAGGAGTGTAGATCCTATGGCGTCATGGTGACCCAATGGGATTAAATCCTCCTCAAAGACAAAGTGAGGCCGCCCGCTTATTGCTAATCTAAAACACAGTAAACAATATATACAGTATTCACACTAATCTAACCATTGGGGGTTAGGATGAAATCCCGAAATCCACATTCACACGATTCAAGGATATTGCTTTCGTAAATGAAATAGGTTAGAAACTGTTATAATGAAAGAAGCACGATAGAAAGGAAATGGGAGAAACGTATTTTCTTTCGAGTAAACACAGAGCACGAAATAATCATACGAGTTTTAGATCACAGATGTAATGTCCGAAATAATCAGAAACACTGAGATGCTATGCAAAGAATAGCCTAAGATCATGAACATAAGAACACTGTCTTAGGTAAGATATATTCCACAACACAAAGTCTGTAAAACAATATCAGCTTCTATTCTTCAAAATGATTGAACGAAAACACAAAGTTTTTCTTCTTTCCAATAGCCCCTAAATATTCCAAAAATTCGACTTTGGAATGCAAAAGCATCCCTTATTTATAACAAAAAGAAGTAGAGATAAAATAGGGCAGATCCTAAAAAGTAGCATTTAACTAGAGTTCTGTTTTGCTTGATTCTCACGCAGGAGATCAAGTCAAAATATGATTCAAAAATATGACGAAACAGAAATGAAAAAGACATGTCAATTTCAAAATTGAAATGACATGAAACATTAAGACTTAGTCTGAATCATCATCCTTTGCTCCTTCCTCTTTTTCTTCCTCCAGCTGAGACTGTTTGCTCTGAAATTCTTGGAACTTCCGAATTATGCCTTGCATTTCGTTCTCATCAGGCGCAGTGGAATGATCATTCCAAATTTCACAGGTCTCATGAATGTCGCTGGCATTGCCGGGAAGCTTTTTCAATCCTTTGCTGAGTTTCCTTAAGGCCTCCAAAGTATGCTCAACCCTTACAAACCGATCAATGATTTCAAGACCAAATCCTTGTATTCGTCTCGCCGAATGACTCTTGATTTGCTTGAAGAGATCATCTCATTCGATAGGATACCCGAGTTCCCAACCGACACCTTTCGACAAATCTTCAGCAATTCTTCTTCCAGATCACTTTTCCCATCAATCAATTTATCCTCGATTCTCTCAACTTACCGCAGCTTACTGAGAATCTTTATTCTCGAACCCGATGGCCTTGGTCACTGGAAATGCTTATCTCGTATGTGGAGAACACCTTCTTCTACCAAGAGATGTGCTGGTATTTGCTTTAACACTGGAGAGCTTCAAAAGTCAAATCAAGATGTCCAATCTCCCGAGAGAATTCTTCATCCATCTTCTCTCCATCCTTCCGAATGTCCCCAAAGACCGATGAACTTTCACCACATCTTCAATCACTTCCTTCCCCGTTGAGCAACCTTTCGATCCATTCATCAACCACCCTTCCTTTTTTAGCAATCTTTTCAATCGTAGGTACTCGATGAGAAATCGAATCCGCAGAGACAAGAAGATGGTATGGATTCAAGGGGTTTTGAGAGTTTAAGCAAAACCTCTCACAATCGCTCCACTTTTCTCTTAAGCTCATCTCTCTGCCCTTTGTTTCTTTCAACTTTTGGCACAACACGTTTATGGAATCCCTGCATCTTGTTGCGCCCTTTCTGTCACTTTCCTAGAGCCACCCCGGTTATCTCCGATAATCGAGGTCTGTTATATCCTCTCTAGTTTTGTCACCGAGGGAGTGGCAATCTCGCGAACTTATCTCTCGAAGCATCCACCAAAACCCTTGAAACTGCTTTTTGGGTTTCTTGGCTGATTTCAGGAAAGAGGAGCCTTGAGTGAGCTGAAATCAAAGGTCGGGTAGGGGTACAATCACCTTCCTCTTCCTGAGTTTGCTCGAGTAGCCATTGTGGCGTATCGAGGAAGTTGCCATGTCAGTAAAATTGGTATTCTACTCTCAAGAGGAGAAGATTCTACTATGGAGGGGGAATAGCTTGTTAATGTGGTAGTAGATTCAATAAAGAGAGGCACAGAGGGGCGTATTGGTGATCACTTGGGTTCCAGCAGAGAGAGGGGGTGAGAGTCCAGAGAAAATACCGCCATGCTCAAGAAGTGGATGGAGAATGAGGAGGTAGGAGTGGTCATGTGAGGGGGAGGCACATGATTCGACTCCAAAGCTCTGAGATGCAAGAGACAAGGTCTCTTCGCTTGATAATCAACAAATGATGAAGCCGTAAGCTGGCTTCCTCCTTCTTCCAAATTAATTTCTCCTATTTCGGTGGTGTTGGTGATTCTCGGCACATCCACCGCTTTCACCGGAGAAATAATCAAGAGATTTGTCTTTCTTTCCTCTTTCGACAATCTTGACTTTTATAGCGCCCTAGAAGATTTCTTGTCCTTTTCCTTTTTGAGGGCCCCGCCTCTCAAGCAGCCAACTTTGAAAACTCATCATCTTTAAAATTCATTCCCAAGAGGAGAGCCATGCTTTGGTGCGAGCAAGGATTAGGCTGACCTATCTCGTAATAGAGGCTTTTTTTCACTGGGCCGACCAATCAATAGGTGGGAAAACATATCGATCCTCATTTAGTCCATCATAGGAAAGATCCAAAACACTTTCATTGCACCGTACCTTCCGGCAAATCAGCAAGCTCCAAGTGTTTGAATCTCTCAAAGCAATAGTTAATCTCGCTATTATCCTTTCTGCGAACAGCAACCTCGTTACGCAGATCAACCCAAATATCCTCTATGTTTGGCCTGTGCAGATGCTGGGTTCCATATGCTCTGAGCACTCCTCGGATGTCGAAACCGTCTCGAGGCTTCATATGCTTCTTCAATTTGTCCCAAGTTCGTGGACAACATTTTTGGCCTTCACTACTGTTGAGCAAGTATATCTCCCAATAGAAATTGGGAAGGACACAACAGCCTTATGTTTGCTTTGTTGGAATTTATGGAAATCCAACAGCTGTCTAACCAATTCTATCAATATCAGCCTATCCCCTGGATATCGGGCAAAGTGAAAAGGATCTCCCGAGTACATGACCACCCGAAGATATGTAAACTTCTTGAATTGTAAGAAGATACATCCCCATTTAGAAACTTCGCCCAAGCCTCATCTCGAGACTCTTGTCTTCCTCACTCGTGGTTTATCCCGCAGATATTTTCATAGAAGAAGGCATCATTCACCCTCCCGAAATGGTCTTTGACCCCTTCTTTGTCAATTTGAGGGAAGTATTGATACACCCGGTTTCCGCCATTCTCGCTTCCTTGGTATCCAAATGGATAGTTCCTCATCCCCTGGCCGCGTATGTGACATATGAAGACATATAAAATTTCCCAGCTTGACAAGACCGTTGTCATTTGGGAATCAATCTCATCGCTGATGAGAGTACCCTACCGATCCCTTGCCGATTCTTCTTGATGGTGATCATAAATTGATACATCCATCCTGAAATACATTCGATTCGGGCAAGCCAAAACCCGACTCAAAGCAGGTGATAATATCATTGATTTCTTGGATGAAATCACTCCTGGGAATAGTCCTTGGAAATCTAGAGACCGCTGGTTTGGCCTTGATCAGGAACTTCTTGTTTACATCCTTGATGCAGTCTTCCTGATTGTTGTCCCAGGCCTTCTGAGCTGACTTGATGTTCAACTCCCCATACTCTTCAAAATTAGGCAAGTTTTAGGAGATCATCAAAGTAACCTCCATCCAATTTGATCACTACTTCACCTGATTGACTTCTCACAGAACGAGAAGCCGAGTCATAACTAGATGCACAAGCCAAGATGAATTCTGGACATTGGGCAGACATGGGAAAACCCGCTGCGAGAGGCAAGCCACTGTCAGCTATAGTTCTCATCCATGGAGTTTGGGAGGAACTCCTCACTCTACTCCAGAAATCTTCCATGTCTATATTTCCGAGTTCGGTGTCTCTGATATCATAGTTGCAATCAATGTACGATGGAGATTCCAGCTTCTTGAACTTGTATTTCATTCTGCCAGACTTCTCGGCCTTTTCCTGAGATGGACCAGGATCCGACATGAAGAACGCCAAGGAGAAAGGTTCAAGCTCAGAGATGTTGTCCACCTGCCGAATCCCGACTCGCTGGATATGCCAAGAACAAGAGTCCGCACCGGCGAAGATGATGTCGAAAATCCTAAAACCCGATGCGCCGAAAATCTCTTGAAAGTCCGATGTGTTGAAAATGTCGGAACTTTGGGAAAGCCCGGCACTTTGGATAATGTCGGGACTTTGAGGAACCCCGACACGTCAAACCTTCAATACACTTCGGCTCTTCGACTCCGCGCAACAGGCTTCAAAACCCGAAAAGAAAAACAGGGTTTTTCATCGAATTTCAAAACATGCAATCTCCTTTTTTTTGTCATTCATGTTCCATGCATATAATAAAACTTCAAGGAAATAGCATTAAGTGGTAGTCTTAGAAGAGATAAACCCTAAAACCTAAAACCCCTTTCAAAATAACTCCAAAGAGAACAAGAAAGGAAAACCCTCAAAACCCCGAAGAAATGAGAAGAAATTCACGCGCAATCAATCCATAAAAACTAAGAATAAAGAAGGGAGAGAAAATACCTTCAATAGAGAAAGAAAAGATCAAAACAATGGTGATTCAATCGCAGCAAAGTAGCTCGGTTTCAAAATCGGGAAGAGCATGCGTGAAAAATCCACGAATTAAAAATAAGTCCGGTAAAAATGACGTGGAAATCCGCGTATTTATAAGAAAATTGGCAATTAATACACTTGGGCTCAAGCACGTACAACTCACCGACAACTCGCATGAATGCCATGTCAAAGATGTTAGAGAGGTCCGAAAACCCGACACGAGGGGGCTTAGTGCAATTCGGGTTTCTGTGTTTGGGGAAACACATGAGGCATAAAGCATGAGGATGCTTAGATGTTACATAGCCCCAAAACCCGATACAAAGGACTAAGCGACTTCGGTATCGGGAAGCATGAGGCACAAAACATGTTTTGATTAGGCATGTTCCGATGCACGAGGTCCAAAACCCGATTTTCTCAATATGAAGCGGGTTTCGGTTTCGGAAAACAAAACACAAAGCATGTTAAAACTCATGTCGAAACAATAAAACCCGAAACCCAAATTTTCTCAAAAGAGGCCATAATGCAAAATCAACTTCAAAATTTCGTAGGGGTTATCTAATCGCTTTGTCGTGAACTCAAACGAGATAACAAACTGCCCACTGGGACTTTCTTTGTAATACCAAAGGAAGAGAACGTAATCTCTCGGTCTTTATTCATTGGGCTACGGAGAAAAGAAGAAACCAAAACAAAACAAAACGAAGAAAGAAAGAAAGAAAGAAAACCAAAAGCAAACACACTACAAAAGCAAAATATGTACAATGCAAGAGAGCATCTTGCATCAATGGTGGAACAAAGCTTTAGATGTTGTCCACTGAAAGGTAAAGGGAGTAACCCTCCATCCAGATATGATAGAAGGAAACTATTTTCACCATTCAGCTCGTGGATCTTGAAAGGTCCTTTCCATAAAGAATCAAATTTTCCATGCATTCCTTTCTGTTCTCTCCTCTTATCCCAAAGCAACACCAGGTCTCCAATCTGGAAGTCACGCTGCTTTGATTTCTTGTCAAAAATTTCTTCACTCTGCTCTGATGATCTGTGATGCGATCAACCACCTTGATTCATTCTTCTTCTAGCCTGGTTAGGTACATAACCCTCTTTTCGATAGAATTCTGAAAAGCTACATCTTCAACCGCTTTCGCCAACTGCAAGGCCGGCAATTCTACTGAGATAGGAATTTCAGCATCAATCCCGTATAGCAATTGGAAAGGAGACATCCCTATGGCTCACTTTGGAGTGATCCGATCAGCCCACAACGCATCATACAATGCTTTGTGCCATGTCCTCTGATTTTCATCCACTAGTTTCCTGATTATAGTAACCAGATTCTTATTGCTGGACTCAGCTTGCCCATTACCCTGGGGATAATAATCAGATGAGTGAGCCAGAGTGATGCCGAATCCATAGCAAAATTCTGTCAACTCATGTGATGAGAAGTTAGAGGCATTATCAGCTACAATCTTATGAGGCACACCGAATCTGACGATTATATTTTCTTTCAGGAACTTGCAAACAGCTTCAGAAGTTGCTTGCTTGATTGGTGCGGCTTCTACCCACTTGGTAAAATAACTGTAAGCAACAAGACGTAGTTATGTCCGCAGATCGAAGTAGGATTCAATGTTCCGATAAAATCAATCCCCCATTGGCGAAAAGGTTCTTCAATCACTACAGGCTTCAGAGGAAGAGCTGCTAGCTTGGGGCGACCAACGAAATGTTGACAAGCTTCACATTTAGACACCCATTCCAATAATCCCTAAAAGAGTAGGCCAATAGTACCTAGCCCGTAGGATCTTATACGCTGTTACAGAGGATGAAAAATGTCCTCCGCATGCTAGGCTATGAAAGGACTCTAATAACTTTTCCTGTTGTGATTTATCAACACAACGCAAGAAAACACCATCAATACCTTTCAGATATTGCATTATTCCACAAAAGGTATTTTGCAGATCTCAACTTGACGGTCCTCTTCTCCTTTTGATTTAAATGTGGGGGGCATTCACCATAAGTTAGGAAGAAAGCAATGTCCGTGTACCATTCATCGGTCGTACTCACAAAAAGCACCATGGGCAGCCCTCAAGAAGTTCTTGAGTCTTTTCACACTCGCTCGCATGATTTTCTGCAATTAATGGCATGTGCCCCTTCCTCGTACCAACTCGTAGGCCCGATGTCCAAATCATACTCCCGAACCTTAGCTATCCAAGTACCTCGCTGACTTCCCACTCTTGTTGAGTCGTAATGGATTTAACAAAAGATCGTGAACGAGAACGAGAGTATGGGAATTCAAAGCACATAGTACCGAAATGTTTTATCGCTCGTATCATCGCGTAAGCATGTTTTTTTCAACTGTGACATCTTCAACTCATGTTCCTTCAACGGCAACTCATGAATGCGATGGGAGCTTCGATGCCTTCTCCATTTTCCCGCATCAGATGGTACACGTGTGGGCAGAGGCGAATCGCACATGATAAAATCTTTCTTAAAGTCCGGACATACTAAGACAGGAGCGCAAGCAATTGCCCTTTTGATTTCTTCGAATGCAAGCTTCCCTTCTGCACTCCAACGAAATGGAACTTTGCCTTTCATCATTCCAAGGATATCCTTGGTTTTGTCAGCAAAATCAGGTACAAATCTTCTCAAGAAATTGACCTTTCCGAAGAAAGAATGAACTCCTGTTTTACTTGTGGGCAAGGTAAGGCTCTGAATAGCCTTTACCCTTTCTCGGGTCAATTTTGGTTCCTTCCTTAGTCACAATATGACCCAGCAATTTTCCCTCGGTCACCCCGAACATGGACTTCTTGGGATTCAATGAAATCCCGTGACGTCTGCATCTCAAAAGTACCTGTTCTAAATGATCATAATGATCACTCCATTTTTTAGAGAAAACAGTCAAGTCATCCAAATAAACAACTATGACCTTGCCCATCAAATCTCTGAATGCTAAGTCCATAGCTCTCTGAAAAGTGGCTCGGCGTTGATCAAGCCGAAAGGCATCCTCCTGTAAGCAAAGGTACCCCATGGGGTCGTGAAGGCCGTCTTGTGTTGATCCTCTGTGGTTACCTCGACTTGATTATATCCCGAAAATCCATCGAGCATGGATAGCATTTCTGATCCGGTAACAGTTTGTAATACCTGATCCATGATAGGCAAGGGATAGTTATCCTTCAACGAGGACTGATTCAAGTTTCGGAAGTCAACACAGATCCGGATCTCGCCATTCTTCTTCCTGACAGGAACAATGTTAGCAATCCAAGTGGAGTGATGGATTGGGAAAATAATTCTAGCATCTAACATCTTCTGAATTTCTGCCAGTATAGTTCCTGAGATCTTGGGATTGTAATGTCTTTGCTTTTGTCTGTACGGCTTCACATCAGGCTTCAAAGGGATACTATGCTGTACATCTTTGGGCTTGAAGGATTTCAAATCTGCATAAGACCAGGCCAACACATCGATGTATTTCTTCAAAAGCGAAGTGAATCTCACCTTCTCTTCAGGAGAACAACATTTCCCGATATTCACCATCCGAGGTTGATCAGATGAACCTAGATTGATTTGATCTACTTCAGAGGAAGAAGCTCCTTCGACTTGCCTTTTGTTTTGAATAAAACGATCATGCTTATCGAACAAACCTTCCAGGGAAACCAGACCTTTCGGTATCTTGTTGCCTTTCAGCTGGATAAATTCACCATCAACCTCTTGATATGGATCTGAAATAGTTTCACGAAAGGCTGATTCCGAACCTTCAAAATATAATTCACTGAAATTGTCAGCCTTTTCTAGAAAAGCCAACACCTGTTGATCATCGTTGAACACTGCAATGAGTCGCATTATCTCGGGACACTGGGACGGTACACAATCTCGATAGAGTATGTATCTTGCTTGAACCGAGGATGAGGAAGAAGAAGAGATGCAGATACGCCAAAGAATCAGCCTTGTCATTATAATCTCTCAAAATCGCTTTAATAGAAAATGCATCAAAGCATTCTATACTATCCCAAACTTTATTCCGTAATGTTTCAACCGATCATTTTTCACCGATATATACCCCGACTGATTGACAATCAGCTCCGCATCTCCTCGAACCTTGAGATTTCGATTCCCTTCTGCTCTGCCATTTCTAATCCTAATAACAGGCTTCATATTCGGCCGTGTTGTTAGTATTATCAAATCGCAACTTGTAAGTCGATGGGAAAATCTCTGAGCTAGGAGATATAAGGACAACACCAAATACCGATCCAGAGGTTGAGCAGCCTACCATCAAATTCGAGCATCCAAATAGCATTGGGATCTTCTTCTTCTTCAACATCTACAATGGGTATCTCTCAAGTCATGAAATAATTCCCAAAGCTAGCATCTTCAAAAGAATCTCGAGCTTTTGGATCATCCGATTTGGTCACCAAATACTTCACCGTGGTTCAGATGAAGAACCCGATGAACCCCATTGACCGGATCTTAGCTTTGGTCCAATCCATATTAATTCTCCTCCGACGCCTTTACAAAACCTCTACCCAAGAGGATACCGTAAGCCGCAGAATGTCGCAACTGTAATAGTCATTTTCACTCTCTTCTCGTGGAAGGCAACAAATGCAAATGCAGGCCCTTGATTTGACCAATCAAAGGGACTTGTTTAGTTTCCATGGAATAGCACCGGCCCATATGACTTAGTCAAAGTAAGTCCAAGGGCATGGGCCACTTTATGGGCATAACATTATCGAGGCCCCCGAGTCAATGATGCAATTGCTGAGTTTAAACCCATTTATAAGTAGAGATAAATAAAATGGTTCAATCTTTCCTCAAGAAGAAGCAGAGGTCGATTGATTCTCTGTGGTGGGAGTTGAGTAGGATTTGGAAGGAGACCTTTGAAGGTGATGGAAATAGCCGCTTTACTTCGATGAACTTGGCCAACTTTTCAAACTGCTCAGATTCGATCAAGTATTCTCGCCTTCGACATTTGAATTTTGGTTCTCTTTGCATGATCAACAATGTCAAAAGCAAGATAAGAAGGAATGATGGTAGGCTCAAGCCTAATTACATGAGCTTGTGCCGAGGCATCGATCTTAGGAGAAGGAGAATAAGGAGCAGCCTGCCTTTTGGTAACCTCTTTCGGGTTTACTAAATAGGGTACCCTCTTAACTATGGATATGGGAGGTTCCTTATTCTTCTCCTTAGTGTTTTCAAGAGGTTTTCTCGGGATTCTCGAGATTGGGACCGAGTGAAGACAAAGAAATGACCACCATCCGGCTCACATTCATCTTCATCATATTCCAAATACCCAATGCCGGAGTCACCAATGACTGGCCATAAGACTCATCAAAGATATCCCGAAGCTTCAAAGCCTCACGGAATCTTGTTCTTCTCGGTTCATCGCCTTCTTCAATTATTTCTACCGCCGTGATCGATGGGAGGAGCTTCAATCGCTAGTCTCTTGCTGAGCAGAGTTAACCGTGGCCTATCTCTCTGACAGTGCACCATTGTTGTTATTGAAATTCCGCATCTAGGGATATCCCGATACGGAACATTGCTCACCTGCTGGGACATTTGCTTTTTTAAAGCAATCAAATCATTAGCCATTTTTCAAACATAGGATCGTAAGTTACCTTGAGAAGAACCTTGATTTTTGAGTTTAGGTACATCTTTCGATCCTTCCGCCAAGATGAGATCATCCTCTATTTCAAAGAGTCGTTGATCGAGCAAAGAGCAAATCCGGGATAACCGACCTTCTTAATAAAAAGCTTATATCAGGAGGTTGAGCATTGATGAAGAAGCATTTTTGGTTTTCCAGAGTAGGTACAGCTATTTCTGGAATCTTCCGGATCAGCTTGTTGAACTTTGCCACGAATTCCCGCATAGGTTCATGCGATTCCTTCTTCATATGCGTGAGCTGAGCTAACAAAGCATGGGAATCTTCAGCCTGGTTTGAAACGTGCTTGAACTTAGTCCGCATGGTAGCCTGGGCCTTGGGATGCATGCATTCGGGAGGTGATAAAACCATTCACCGCCGCACTCCTCGCAACGCTTCAACGAAGAGTCGGATGGAGACATCTTCGTGGGCTACTCCGAGGACACCGCATGCAACAAAGAAAGATGCAATGTGCTCATCAGGATGCTGCTTCCCATCCCCATTGAACTTGGGAATGTTTTTACGCGATCCACGTGGTAACTCATGCAATGGAGGAGTCAAAGAAAGAGGACCAATAACAATCGCACCCAAGGCACAAAGTTGAACCGCCATCCTTCCTCAAAAGAGTGCGACAGTGATCCGAGTATCGACAAGAGTAATGCACGACAAGTCGTAGATGCTTCCTGCTCCACAGGATCCGGTTTCTCCGAACAAAGCGAAGAACTTCTGTTCGGTTAGAGACAATGCAGTTGGGAGAAAGACTGAAATTGTGCTGTTGCAGTAACTCAAAGAGTGGATCAATTTCACCTTGAGCTCGGCGAGACCGAGTGAAGATCTTCCTGGCCAGCTTGAACTGAAAGGAGATCTTGTTGAAAATAAGGCAAATATGGAGTCGCCAGACACCGAGAGGATAAGCTTTATACTATTGATCCGTATTCCCCAACGGAGTCACCAAAAACTGTTGGTTGGATATTTTGTCAAACCAAAATATGAGGTTCAACCACAGTATATGGGATTAAATCCCTCCTCAAAGACAGGTGAGGCTGCCTCGCTTATTACTAATCTAAAACACAGAAACAATATATACAAGATTCACACTAATCTAACCATGGGGGTGGGATGAAATCCCAAATCCACATTCACACGATTCAAGGATATTTCTTTCAGTAAATGAATAGGTTAGAAACTCGTTACAATGAAAGAAGCACAAAGAGAAAGGAAATGGGAGAAACGTATTTTCTTTCGAGTAAACACAGAGCACGAAATAATCATACGAGTTTTAGATCACAGTATATAATGTCCTAAATAATTAGAAACACTAAGATGCTATGCAAAGAATAGCTTAAGATCATGAACATAAGAACACTGCCTTAAGTAAGATATATTCCACAACACAAAGTCTCAGAAACAATATCAACTTTCCTATTCTTCAAAATGATCAATGAAAACACAAAGTTTTTCTTCTTTCCAATAGCCCCTAAATATTCCAAAAATTCGAATTTTGAATGCAAAAGCATCCCTTATTTATAACAAAAAGAAGTAGAGATAAAATAGGCAGATCCTAAAAATAGCATTTTAACAAGAGTTCGCTTTTGCTTGATTCTCACGCAGAGATCAAGTCAAAATATGATTCAAAAATATGACGAAAAACAAAATGAAAAAGACATGTCAATTTCAAGATCAAATGACATGAAACATTAAGACTTAATCAATCATCATCCTTCGCTTCCTTCCTCTTTTTCTTCCTCCAAACCGAGACTGCTTGCTCTCAAATTCCCGAACTTCCGAATTATGCCTTGCATTTCGTTCTCATCAGCGCAGTGGAATGATCATTCCAAATTTCAGCAGTCTCATGAATATCGCCGGCATTGCCGGAAGCTTTTTCAATCCTTTCACGAGCTTTCTTAAGGCCTCCAAAGTATGTTCAACCCTTACAAACCGATCAATGATTTCAAGACCAAACCAGTATTGGTTCCCGCCGAATGCACTCTTCGATTTGTTTGAAGAGATCATCTCACCGATAGGATACCCGAGTTCCCAACCGACACCTTTCGACAAATCTTCAGCAATTCTTCTTCCGCATCACTTTTCCCATCAATCAATTTATCCTCGATTCTCTCAACTTACCGCAGGCTTCATTGAGAATCTTTATTCTGAACCTGATGGCCTTGGTCAGCTGGAAATGCTTATCTGTATGTGGGAGAATACCTTCTTCCACCAAGAGATGTGCTGGTATTTGCTTTAACACCTTGAGAGCTTCAAAAGTCAAATCAAGATGTCCAATTTCCTGAGAGAATTCTTCATCCATCTTCTCTCCATCCTTCTGAATGTCCCCAAGGACTGATGAACTTTCACCACATCTTGAATTACTTCCTTCCCCGTTGGAGCAACCTTGATCCATTCATCAACCACCCTTCCTTTTTTAGCAATCTTTCAATCGTAGGTACCGATGAGAAATCAATCCGGCTAGAAACAAGAAGGTGGTATGGATTCAAGGGGTTTTGAGAGTTTAATCAAAACCTCTCACAACTCGCTTCCACTTTTTCTTAAGCTCATCTCTCGCTGTCCTTTTGTTTCTTTCAACTTTTGGCACAACACGTTTATGGAATCCCGTGCATCTTGTTGCATGCCCTCTTCATTGTCACTTTCCCTAGAGCCACCCCAAGTTATCCGATAATCGAGGTCTGTTATATCCTCTCTAGTTTTGTCACCGAGGGAGTGGCAATCTCGCGAACTTATCTCCGAAGCATCCACCAAAACCCTTGAAACTGCTTTTGGGTTTCTTGGCTGATTTCGCAGAGGAGCCTGAGTGAGCTGAAATCAAAGGTCGGTAGGGGTACAATCACCTTCCTCTTCCTGAGTTTGCTCGAGTAGCCTATCAGGCGTATCGTAGGAAGTTCCCATGTTGTAGAAATTGGTATTCTACTCTCAAGAGGAGAAGATTCTACTATTGGAGGGGGAATAGTTGCCAATGTGGTAGTAGATTCAATAAAGAGAGGCACAGGAGGGGGCGTGTTGGTGATCACTTGGGTTCCAGCAGAGAGGGGTGAGAGTCCAGAGAAAATACTGGCCATGAAGAAGTGGATGGAGAATGAGGAGGTAGGAGTGGTTGTGAGGGGGGAGGCACAGATTCAGACTCCAAAGCCTGGGATGCAAGAGACAAGGTCTCTTCAGTTTGATAATCAACAAATGATGAAGCCAGAAGTTGGCTTCCTCCTTCTTCCAAATTAATTTCTCCTATTTCTGGTGGTGTTGGTGATTCTGGCACATCCACCGTTTCAGCTGGAGAAATAATTGAAGAGATTTGTCTTTCTTTCCTCTTTCGACAATCTTGACTTTTATAGCGCCCTAGAAGATTTTCTGTCCTTTTCTTTTTGAGGGCCCCGCCTCAAAGCAAGCCAACTTTGAAAACTCATCATCTTTAAAATTCATTCCCCAAGAGGAGAGCCATGCTTTGGTGCGAGCAAGGATTAGAGCCGACCTATCTGTAATAGAGGCTTTTTCGCTGGCTGACCAATCAATAGGTGGGAAAACATATTGATCCTCATTTAGTCCATCATAGAAAGATCCAAAACACTTTCATCACCACCCGTACTCTTCTCCAAATCAGCAAGCTCCAGTTGTTTCAATCTCAAGAATAGTTAATCAAGCTATTATCCTTTTCGCGAACAAGAACCTCATTACGCAGATCCACCCAAATATCCTCTATATTTGGCCTGTGCAAATGCTGGGTTCCATATGCCCTGAGCACTCCTCGGATATCAAAACCATCTCGAGGCTTCATATGCTTCTTTAATTTGTCCTGAAGTTCATGGACAACATTTTTGGCCTTTACTACCATCGAGCAAGTGTATCTCCCAATAGAAATCGGGAAGGATACAGCAGCCTTATGTTTGCTTTGTTGGAATTTATGAAAATCCAAACAGCTGCCTAACCAACTCCATCAATACGGGGCCTATCCCCTCGGATATCGGGCAAAAGTGCTAAAAGGATCTCCCGAGTACATGACCACCCGAAGATATGTAAACTTCTTGAATTGTAAGAAGATACATCCCCATTTAGAAACTTCAGCCCAAGCCTCATCTGAGACTCTTGTCTTCCTCACTTCTGTGGTTTATCCTCGCAGATATTTTCATAGAAGAAGGCATCATTCACCCTTCCGAAATGGTCTTGACCCCTTTTTGTCAATTGAGGGAAGTATTGATACACCCGGTTCGCCTGCTCGCTCTTTGGTATCCAGCCCTGATAGTTCCTCATCCCGCCTGGCCGCAGATGTGACATATGAAGACATATAAAATTTCCCAATGACAAGACCGTTGTCATTTGGGAATCAATCTCATCAGCCGATGAGAGTACCCTACCGATCCCTTGTTGATTCTTCTGATGGTGATCATAAATTGATACATCCATCCTCAAATACATTCGATTCGGCAAACCAAAACCCGACTCAGCAGGTGATGATGTCATTGATTTTCGATGAAATCACTCCCGGGATAGTCCTGGAAATCGAGACAACTGGTTTGGCCTTCGATCAGAACTTTTGTTCACATGTTTGATGCGCCTTCTTCCCGATCGTTGTCCCTGTGCCTTCCGAAATGACTTGATGTCCAACTCTCCATACTCTTCAAAATTAGGCGCTTTTAGGAGATCATCAAAGTAACCTCCATCCAATTTGATCACTACTTCACCCGATCGACTTTCTGCGTAACGAGACGCCGAGTCATAACGGATGCACAAGCCAAGATGAATTCTGACACCGAGCGGACATGGGAAACCCACGCGAGAGGCAAGCCACTATCGCCTATAGTTTTCATCCATGGAGTTTGGGAGGAACTCCTCACCCTACTCCGTAAATCTTCAATGTCTATATTTCCGAGTTCTGTGTCTCGATGTCATAGTTGCAATCAATATACGATGGAGATTCCAAATTTTTAAACTTGTATTTCATTCTCGCCCGACTTCTCGGCCTTTTCCCGAGATGGACCAGGTCCGACATGAAGGACGCCAAGGAAGAAAGTTTCAAGCTCAGAGATGTTGCTCACCGTGAGAATCCCGACTCGCCGGATATGCCTAAGAACTAAGAGTCCGACATCGCGAAGATGATGTCGGAAAATCCTCAAAACCCGATGCGCTTGAGAATGTCGAAACTAGAAGAAAGTCCGACACGCTTGATAATGTCTAACTTTGGGAAAGCCCAGCACTTTGGGAAAGCCCGACACGCCGATGATGTCAAACTGGAAGAAAGCCCGACACCGTTGATGCTCGAACTCGGGAAAGTCCGCACGCCAAGCCTTCAATATACTTCGGTCTTCGACACCGCACAAAGCCTTCAAAACCCGAGAAGAGAAAACAGGTTTTTCATTGAATTTCAAACATGCAATCTCCTTTTAACCATTCATGTACTGTGCACATAATAAAACTTTGAGGAAATAGCACCAAGTGGTAATTTAGAAGAGATAAACCCTAAAACCTAAACCCTTTTTTCAAAACAACTCCGTAAAGAAGAAGAATAAAATCTTTCAAAACCCAAAGCAAGAAAATGGGAAGAATTCACGCAATCAATCCATAAAACTAGAACAAAGAAGTGGAGAGAGAAATACCTTCAATCAGAGAAAGGGAAGATCGAAAATGGCGATTCAATCGGCATGTGTGAGCTGTGTTTCGAGGTCGAAGAGCATGTATTTAAAATCCACGAGTTAAAAATACGCCCCAGAAAATGACGTGGAAATCCACGTATTTATAAGAAAATTTGTAATTAATACACTTCAGCTCAAGACGTGCCAACTCATCGACAACTCGGCATGAATGCCATGTCAAGATGTTAGAGGGTCCAAAACCCGACACAAGGGGGCTTAGTGTAACTCGGGTTTCTGGGGGAAACACAAGACATAAAGCATGAGATGTTTAGATGCTTCACAGCTCCCAAAACCCGATACAAAGGACTAAATCGGACTTTCGGGTATCGGGAACAGTGACACAAAACATGTTTTGAATTAGGCATGTTCCGATGCGCCGAGGTCCGAAAACCCGATTTTCTCAATATGAAGCGGTTTCGGTTTCGGAAACAAAGCGACACAAAGCATGTTAAAACTCATGTCGAGTCAGCTTTAAAACCCGAAAACCCGAATTTTCTAAAAGAGGCCATAGTGGACGCAGGCGGGAGCAGTGTGGCCACCCGTAGGGAGAGGTGCGCGAGGGTGGTGGGGGAGAGTCGAGACATCCCCTGGC
>CM031233.1:16232888-16349735 GCA_018340775.1 Taxus wallichiana var. yunnanensis
CACAACATTAACATCAACACCATATTGGGGTTGTCCTCGTGGAGGTTGCTGATTATTATTATCAGCTTCTTCATCCTCCTCATTTCCCATCACCGCTTTGTTCAAGTACAGCTAAGTGATCTCTTGTGTCCAACAGGCAGCAAGGATCTCATCAAGTTTCGGTTATTGCCGCTCCTCCTTCGGGTGGAGCATTATTCGCAACATTCCCCTTGTTCTAACCATTTTTGTTATAAGAAAATTCATGTTTTTATCGATTATGGACACAATAGGTCCAAGAGCCGTAACCTTCCACTCGATACCAAGATGTAACATCCTCAATTAATACCTTAGAACAAGTGAATTTTTTTTTTTTTGATATTTGCATCCTGGTTCTAAATACATAATTTAGAACTCACAAATCAAATAACCATTCATATAACAAAAAACCATATGCATCTCGTAATGACTCGAGTACCTCCGATCTATTCATTCCATGACTCGGTAATCTACCGATCTATTCATTCCATGACTCGGTAATCTACCGATCTATTCATGAGTAATAAGAGATGGCGTTTTTATTTAACGCTTCACTCTCATGGTTCTCTTCCCTATTCTGGGATTCAGAATGTTCTGTCCAAGGAACCTAACTGAATAATTGTTACCATTATTCATCGGCATCTCATCCCTTAGACTAGGTGAATTAGGACAACGCAATCAGCAGCTTGCGATACTTTGGCCAAAGATTTGAAACATACTGTTATGTCTAGTATTCCTTAACGGCATACTCGTCAATCTGGAATACGTCCTTCACCCCATTCTTATGTTATATAGAATGTCTTACACTGACTACTATCAGTCCTTCCTTTCACAACTTAATCACTTAGAGACAGTTAACAAGGTGATAATGTTATATGGATGCCCATGAGTATTAGGGATAAGATGACATACTTGGTTTAACCTGCAGCTTAGACCAAAGGTGTCAAGATACCCGAACCTCCTAGGTAGCCTTATAACATGGCCACATTCCTAATTGGTCCCTGAGTAATTCGTCGAGATCAAAGTGTAAATCTTAGCGATCAATGCAAAGGGTGTCGTCATAAGTCACCTGCATTGTTGTAACTTCGAGAAGATCCTAATCTTCTCGGAGGTACAACCCTGCAGTTGTCTTGTGCCGTCAACCTTTAAATCCACCTCGAAAAGATCTACTTACTAATATGCATTACGCACGTTGAGTTTTAAATTACTTTAAAGACTTTCCCCATAGGTTAGCCTTTCCCAATCCCTAGATTCTTCATCTTAAGACGACCTTTCTCAATAAAACCCATTACATGGTAGAGGTATTAAGGTCAAGCTCTCATCAAGGAGTCATTAGAATACACATGATTCTAAAACAACAGAATTGGACATTATCTCATTACCTTCATATGAGATTGCCATCTGAACCCCATTAGATTTATTTCAGTTCTCTTAATTGAATTTATATCATACTTATTAGCATCAAGATATAAATGATTAAGAATCCAATTTAATGTTGTCCTGTCATGCTCAGGACTAGGGATTAGTAATTTAATTCAGCTTGATTAGTGTTCTGCTTAGGTTCATTTTAACCCTATCCTTTCGAAAGTCAATGATTAAATTTTAATTTAGCTTTCGATAGAACAAATGAGAACTACTAAACACTCATAAGAATTCAATCACATTTTCTTTAAGCTTTCATTGTCAATCACAAAAGCATCCAATTACACAAAGATAACATTGCCACTCTGGTATATAAACCGAAGAAGGTCAACTATCAGAATTAAGAATACAACACATAAGTATCAAATACTTATTTTCATTCCTTTCATAACTATACAAATACATTTTATGCAAGCAGCATACTTGATACAATGCTTAACGGAAAAGAAACATCTTTCCACATATAGTACATTTAGAAAATCAAGTCAGTAATTCATTATAAGTCAAATTAAACAATCCGATCATCTCCCGGATCTGCATTGCTTTTACCACTTACGGAAACCATCTGCAAAATAGTCAACATGAGTCAGTTCGATGAATCCGAGCATGATAAGCACTAACTTTTAAAAGAATTGCAATCCGTTAATTGTTTTCATTAAACACCCTGTTTAAATGAGTTCCATTATCCAAACAAGTAAACATATTCGATCGTGCCCTTGTAATATAAAAATGACTACAAACGTGTAACTCTATCATCGTTCTGAGAATAGTCCTAAACACTTCTCAAATATTTCATCAAATATTAAGAATCAAAGAACGAAAGTATCCAAAACAATTATCTTAAATCCAAGATCAGCAACATTGGACAGATCGTTACTTTCATCAGAAATGGAAATATCATAACAACTCTTGAGTATATCAATATGTTAAAAACAGCTCCTACTGTTACAGATATCAACATGTATTATAGTAATAGAAGAGAAAGGAACAAATCATTCACACTTCCTTTCACACAAGTTCACTACTGTACCGTCTCCTCATATGGAAAGCATTCATCCGGTAAGTATACGAACAAGTCCGACAAGCCACAAGAAGAATCGCTGTTTTAAATAAAGAAATAAAACACAGCAAATAAATCAGTCGAGTCCATCAACAGCACACTGTTACAATAAAGCAACTACAGTACAGTAGCCCCCATGCCGAACAACATGGTCTTTCTACCAGACAGACTCAGAATGACCTCATGCAAGAAGCGACAGGCAAGAAGACAACTACTGCCGTTGCCTATTTAGGTACAGTTAACTCCTAAATTCATTCATACACATAAATGGATATCAAGGCAAGGAATGCGTAACACGCCTACAATCCCAATACAATCTACCTTTTCATTCCTTTTCAACACTGTAAGGCTTTTGTTCCCAAGGTCGAATTCAAAGGAACTCAATTGTTGCCACAGTCAATAAGAAACTCGAACTCCTTTTGAACAATGACATCTCCCTACGACTTAAGCAGAGAGAAGTTTAAATGAAACCCACGCATCACACACAGCCACATCAACTGGCATGAAATCTAAAGAAAACACAACATAGAATATCGTAGCTACATCTGAATGAAATCAGAGTAGAAAGTATGGTATCCATGACCTACTTCATAAAGCCGTTATACAAGATGTCAAGCTATTCACAGAAATCCATCAAGGCCAAATAAACATCACATGTTCAATCTCAGGCTTATACAGAAGCCAAAAGAAACAAGATATCCTCCACAGGGTCAAACAATAGAATAAACCCAACAGTCCTAATTTGAAGCGATCACACTGGTTATTTATCAAGAATTCAACCGAGTCTATACAACAGTATTCAAGATAATAAAGAAGAATAATTAATGATTCCATCTACTCCAGTAATGATAAACATAAAAGAATAGGCTTCAATAATTACTGATTTCGTAAAAATAACCAACTGAACCTTCTTCAATATTTTTGAACAAGCTTACACGAAGAAACGAAAAAGATAACCGGGAGTCTATACCCAAAATTTACTATAGTTAACAGAGGTCGAAAGACCTGTTACTTCTTCAAGACTTCAAACAAATCAATATCCAACATTCAAATATATATAAATGTATAGCTTCCACAGTGGTCCATTTATACAAGTCATTCAATGGACTCTACAGAGTCGTTCCAATATATAATATACATATATCCATAATGCATACTGTAACGGTTAAATCTCGTTACCCCAACGAAAAAGGAAAACAATTCCAAAAGAGTTGCAATAAGATATCACACACCGAAAGATGTTTATTCTCAAACAACCTTCAAGACAAAACAAAACCCAACAGTATCAATAACTACCTTCATCAAAACCCACGACAGAGCTTACAAAGATTCAATAAAACTGAACAGTCAAACACTATCCATCAAAGATCCCTTCTAACAATTTCCACAACAAGTATAAAAATATTTATATACATTTATATATACCAACATGCATCAATAGCCTACACCCATCGGGAGGACAATTCATGGACTCACACAGAGCAGGCCTAGCACAAAATCTTGCCATATTTTCACATATAAAAGCCAGAATGCAAAACACCCAGAAATATATAGCAACCGTTCGATTGTATCAACACCCATCAAGGGATAAACAAAAAATCGAACCAGAAGAGATACAGTACCAAAAATCACACAAGACCACCAAGGAAAAATCATCTATTTCCATAAATCATTTGAACAGAGTTGTTCTAATGAAATCACTTGAAAGACAGCAAGATATTTAAAGGTTAGGGCCTAACATGCCTGGATTTTTGCTCAAAATTCCGAAGCAGACCACTGGAAGAGCTCAGACTTCCTTTTCCTTTTCCAAGTTAGAGCGACCAACAAAATTTTGCTATCTCCATGACATATATATTCCCCTTGACAGAGAAAAGAGCTAGATATGCTCATACTCGCCATGCAACACCAAGAAGACTGGTGCGAAGAACCAGTGAACAGGCAGAAGGAAAACCGAAATTTGCGACAAGCCAAACAAACCAACAACTTCCCAGTTTGCATGCCTTCACGCGAGTTCCGAGCTCGACTACCAAGCACATTGAATGCATTTACACCGAATTTCCCACTCAAACTCCACTGCCACCAACCACCAAAATTGGCGACAGTCAAATAAAATTTCTAGTTCATTTTCAATTTTGGCGACCTGCCACGTCGGCACAAGTTAGCCGTTCCTAAAACCTCTGCCAAGACCTGTCCTTCATACTTATCCTTAGCATTTAAAGACATAGAAAATGCCGCCCATGGTTCGCACCCCTCCATAGGCCCCCATACATTTTGTTCAATAGTTAGGTTAGTATCTTAGGTTAGAATTTAGGATAATACTTTTCTAACCACAATACACATAGATACTAACTTAGGACATTTAGCACTTAGCCTAGGTCTAGGTTAGATTAACACTAATCTAACCCCTAGATTAGGTTTAGTTTTAGGTTACTAACCATTAATAATTCCATTAGGTCTACATTCGTACACTCGAGAAAAGACCTACATCATACCTTCTTAAACGAGGTTAGCTCTCGTTCGCCTCGTCTACGAGAATCGTATGTAACCGAATTATTAACTTGGTCCACGATCGAGACCTTCCAGATATACTTCCATATCGGGAACCAATCCATTTCACATGATCAGCTGAGTCATACTCCGGACCAGCTTATTCAATGCTTCTAGACCTTGCAACTGTTCAAGGTCCGTGATTTTAATTCATCACGAACAGGACTTAGAGCAATACTTGGATCAATTCCACTTTGATCCAAGATTAGATCTTATAGATGGATAACTCTATAATTCATTCTGAGATCAGATTAAACTCGATGCAAAATGAAATAAATAAAAGAGTCTAATCATATTCTCGACTCGACCAAGGATCTATAAAGAAATTACAAGTACATATCAAGCATGATTTCTAAATCGAGGAACACATCCTTTTACAAGAAATCACATATCAACACTTATATGCTCGGGAGAAAGTAACAACGATTCGGGGTATTACATAGGAGCTCATCAAGTAGGTCAATTGGGAGATCACATAGTATCTCACCTGGGAGCTCACAAAGTCGCTCATCTCGGGATCTATTTTAGGAGCTCACCGATCAGCTTGAGTTGAGCTCACATGGGAGCTTGTTGAGTAACTCACCTGGGAACTCAACTAGAAGCTCACCTTACCAACTCACCTTGAGTTCACCTTACCAACTCACCTTAAGCTCACCTTTCCAACTCACCTTGATCTCATCTGGTAGCTTGTATGTAATCTCACCTCAGAGATTTTTGACAAGCTCACCTTTGAGCTCACATGGGAGCTCACCGAGTAGGTCACATAGGAGCTCGGTTGGGAGCTCAAAAGCACCTCACCTAGAAGCTCTCCGATAACTCACCTTGAGCTCACCTTGAGCTCACTAGAGCTCACCAGCTTGACTTGAGCTCACCTAGGAGCTCATCAAGTAGCTCACCTAAAAACTCACATGGGAGCTCACCTTACCAACTTGCATGGGAGCTCACCTATTAGCTAACCTTACTAGCTCACCTTAAGCTCACTCAGGAGCTCACCTTACCAACCCACCTTGAGCTTGTCTGGTATCTCACCTTAGATTTCATCAAGTAGCTCACTAAGTAGCTCACTTGGGAGCTTTCCTAACAGCTCACTTGGGAGCTCACCGAGAAGCTCGCCGAGTAGGTTGACTTGAGCTCACTTATGAGCTCACCAAGTAGCTCACTGGGGACCTCGCTTGGGAGCTTGCAAAGTAGCTCATTTGGGAGCTCACCTAACAGCTCACCGGGTTCTCACCAAACAACTCGTGAAGTATCTCACTTGGGATATCTTCTCGGAGCTCACCGATCAGCTCGAGTTGAGCTCATGCAAAGGAGATCATCAAGTAACTCACCTGGGAACTCACCTAGGATCTCACCTGATAACTTGCCTTACTAACTCACCTTGAGCTCACCTTACCGACTCACCTTGAGCTTTCCTTGCCAACTCACCTTGAGCTCATCTATTAGCTCACATGTAAGCTCACCTCAGAGATTTCCAACAATCTCACCTTTGAGCTCACATGGGAGCTCATCAAGTAGCTCACCTAGGAGCTCGGTTGGGAGCTTGACAAGCAGCTTGACTTGAGCTTGTCTAGAAACTCACCTCGGAGATCACCTGACAGCTCACCTAGAAACTAGCCTTATAGCTCACCCAAAAATTTCACATGGAATCTCAACTTACTAACTCACCTTGAGCTCGCTAAGGATCTCACCTTGCCAACTCACCTTGAGATCATTTGGTAGCTCACCTCGGATTTTTTCAAGTAGCTCACCAAGTAGCTCACCTGGGATATCACCGAGTAGCTCTCTAGTAGGTTGGCTTGAGCTCACTTGTGAGTTCACCGAGTAGCTTGCTAGGGACCTCACCTGGGAGCTTACCAAGTACCTCGCATGGAACCTCACCTATCAGCTCACCTGGAAGCTCACCGAACATCTCACCAAGTAGCTCACATGGGAGCTCGCTGATCGAGATCAAGTTGAGCTCACCTAGGAGCTTGTTAAGTAACTCTCTTGGGAACTCACTTGGGAGCTCACTTGACAGTTCCCCTTTCTAACTCACCTTGAGCTCACATGTCAACTTGACTTGATCTCACATTACCAACTCACCTTGAGCTCATCTGGTAGCTCACATATAAGCTCATCTATGAGCTTATTGAGTAACTCGACTTGAGCTTACCCAAAAATTTACAGGAGCTTGCTTTATAGCTCACCTTGAGCTTTCCTAGGTGATTTTCGAGCAACATGACTTGAGCTCACCCATGAGTTTCGATCAAGCATCTTGCCTAAAAACTCTCATCGAGATCACCTAATAGCATACCTTGCCAACTTTCATGGGAGCTTGCCTAGCCACTTACATTGAGCTTAGTGAGGAGCTCACATTGCCAACTCACCTTTAGCTTGTCTAGTAGCTCACCTCAGAGTTTTTGAGTAAATCTCCAAGTAGCTCACCTAGGAGCTCACCTAATAGCTCACCTGGGAGCTCACCTAGGAGTTCACCAAGTAACTCACCGAGTAGCTTAACTTGAACTCACTTGTGAGCTCACCGATCAGCTCACCAGGGACTCACCTTGGAGTTCACCAAGTAGCTCACTTGTGACCTCATGTAACACTTACCTAGGAGGTCACAAAATAGCTTGCCAAGTAGCTTTCCTTGAGCTCTTTTAGGATCTCAATGATTAGCTTGAGTTGAGCTCACCCAGAAGCTCATCGAGTAACTCACCTAGGAGCTCGATTGATAGCTCGGGATTACTAACTCACCTTGAACTCACCTTCCCAACTTGCCTTGAGATCACCTTGCCAACTCACCTTGATCTCACCTTTCAGCTCAACAGGAGCTCACTAAGCATCTCACCTAGGAGCTTGGCTAGGAGCTCAGGAAACAGATCACCTAGTAGCTCGTCGAGCATCTCGACTTGATCTTGCCTGAAATCAGCAATCAAGGTTCTTCCAAAACTCCTCCATGAAAATCAGCAATTAGAAAATGTCCTCCAAAACTCCCCCATGGAAATCAACAATCAACTTGGGAGCTTAATCTTCGAGTTATGCATTTCAAGAGGACACCTTCAAGGTTCTTCTAATCCAGCCCAAGGTCATTATAATATATTTACGAAGCCAAGCCACTTGAGGGCTCTTTTATGATTTTTATTCAACTGATTAGGAAAACATAGGTGTCTCTGAGGTAGAATATCACATCTTTGTACCACTCATACCTCATCAATTTGTCAAGAAAATCATCCCTTTCTTCCTCCAACTGATTTACTTCTACATCTTGCAAATTACTCTCAGCCATGAGCTTGGAAAGACCCAAACCTCTTACCAACTTTGTTGTTTGTATATCTATATCATATTCTTGTAATTTGTTGACCCATATACATCTCTTTCTTGATATTTCCATGTCTGATAAGATGTCTTTAACCATGGTGTGGGAACATAACCAACAAATTTTGAACTCAGTATATAGGGCCTGAAAATCTTTGTTGCTTTTACCAATGCAAATTCCTATTTTTCCATGATTGTATACTTCAATTTAGCTACTTGTAAAGCCTTGCTATAGAAGGCAATAGGCCTCTCATCTCCATTCTCATCCTTTTTTAACAAAACTGAAGCAATAGTGAATTCGATTTAAAATGAAAAGATTTGGAAAGGTCTCTTGTAGTTTGGGGCTACTAAAATAGGTACATGCTTAAGTACATCCTTTATTCCTTCAAAATCTTGAATGACAGCCTCCTCCCACTTGATAACTTGATCCTTTCTTAGCATGCTTGTGATTAGAATAGTTAGCTCAGTAAAATTGGAAACAAAACTTCTAATGATATCTATTTGGCCAAAGAAAGATTAGATACCTTTCTTGGTTCTTGGAGTGGGCACTTTGCTGATTGCTTCCACTCTCTTAGGGTCTATCAAAACACCTTCTTTAGAGACAATATGCCCCAACATCTTGACATTTTGTATGCAAAAATGACATTTCTTTGGATTAAGTGAAATTCCATACTCTCTACATCTAATTAGCATCTTCTCTAGGTGTTGCAAATGGTCTACTCGGTGCCTTGAAAAATAGTCACATAATCTTAGTAAACTGCAATAAATTCATTGATATAACCAGCAAAGGCAACATCCATTGCCCTTTGAAAAGTAGTACTAGAATTCATCAATCCAAAATGCATCCTTACAAAAACATAAGTCCCCAAGGAGTACCAAGACTATCTTAAGTCTTTCTAATTCTTTGACAACTACTTGATTTTATCCAGAGAAACCATCCAAAGTAGAAAGCATCTCTGACCTTGTTACAAGCTACAACATATTCTCCATGTTTGGCAAGGGGTAATTTTCCTTCATAGATGCTTTTTTAGATTCCTAAAATCCACACAAAGTCTGATATCTCCGTTCTTATTTCTAACTAGCACAAGGTTTACCACCCAAGATGAGTATCTAGTAAGGTTGAATAATGCCACCATCTCTCAATTTATTCAATTCTTCTTGCATTTTCATGGAAAGTAGTGGGCTAATAGGCCTTTGTTTTTGTCTAAATGTCTTGGTTTTGGACTCAAGAGGAATCTCATGCTGAAATAAATCTTCTCCATATGCCTTCACTCTGAATAAGACTAGGCAAGGTAGTCTTGATACTTCTTTAAAACTTAGGCATATGACTATTTTTTCTCTTTCTTGAGATGGCTACCCAACCAGATCTTCCTTGGTTTATCCTTTGTTCCCAAGTTGTGCTCTTCCACATCCTATGAGGTAGACATCTTTCTATTTATGATTAAATCAAAATTGTTAAAATTGGATTCAAGTGTAGTAAGACCTTTGGGAATGGTGTTTGTCTTCAATTGTATAATATCCTTGTCAAAAAAGTTTCTCTACCTTCATGCATGCATACCATTAGTTCCCAATCAATATTTTGACCAGAAAACTCACCTTGGCATTGTAAGAATCTTAACACTTGGGCATCATTATCAAAACCTACTAATGTTTCACATTATCTGGGATAAGCGGCCTTGTTAGCACTTCAATGTCATATTCACAAAAAGGTGAAACAGTCAACTATCAAATCTAGAACCAAGGAAAGCCAGCTTATCAATAATAACATTAAGAATTCTATCATGGTAAACAATGTTAAAGGAATCGACATTTCAATCAAGTCCCAAACAACATGCTTATATTGTTTCATACACTAATTTTTGTGGCATATAACTTTCTTACTTACTTGACAACCTACTCTGAATCCCCCTTAGTAACAATATCCTTCACTCCATATTTATATGCAATCCTTAATCCCAATAATAATGCCTCATACTCAGCAATGTTAGTGCATTCAAAATTGAGTTTGAAGGAGAAAGGAAACTCTTCCAAACTAGGAGAAACCAGCACTATACCAGCACGATTGTCAAATTTGGAGCAAGCTCCATCAAATAGTAATGTCCATGGAGGACCTACCATACCAAGGCACTCGATTTGTCCATCTTATTCTCATTTCCATCAGAAAAACCAATGAAGTTGTCAACATCTACATCAGCAAACAACACTTCATAAGAAGTATTTTTGGGATCTTCAATCAAGTGTAACATCTTCTTTTCATCATAGAGTTTGAAAAGGATTCCCTCAATGGGAATGGTGGAAAAGACATGTCCATTTGAACACTATCACCAACAATCACAACCCACTTTCTTGACAAAAGCATACCCCATTTGGCAGGGAAATCAATAATTACAACATCAAGTTTTAAATTCTTACCCGAATAGGCTGCAATTTGCACTACTAAACCCTTCACACATCCAACAACCAGGACTTCCTTGAATCCATGGCTTTACACTTCCCATATGCTAATGTAACCTTTATATCCAACTCATTCATGATTTCTAGAGGCATGACATTACATGATGCACGAAATCATACATGTAATTGTGAAGTAACCTATATTTTATGAGAAAAGTTCTGAAGAATGGATCAATATTCAATTAGGAATCAACCAAGGATGTTCCCAAATATACTTTAGGTAACTCTCCAAAATCTTCCATTGGTGGTGGTGTTTCAAGGCCAACAATACTTTGAAGAGGATTCTCAACAACATTTACATTTCTGATTGGGGTAATCTTTTATTCTTTCAATCCCAAGTAGTTGAATGATCTCTTCTTATGCTCGGGAATTCTAAGCAATTCAATAATTTGAACACTCACTTTAATTTGGCTCAAAACATGGGCTATATCATATGGAACATTCTTTGGGAAGATAACATTGGAAGGGAGACAGGAAGGTTCATCGGATGAAGAAGTATTCTTGTAAACACAGGCATGAAGAGGAATGATATTTTTGCATGGATTAGCTTGAGTTGAGCTTACACGGGAGCTCGTCAAGTAACTCGCATAGAACTCACCTAGGAGCTCACCTCACCTTGCCAACTCACCTTGTGCTCGCCTTTCCAACTCACCTTGAGCTTACCTTGCCAACTCACCTTGAGCTCATATGGTACCTCACATGTAAGCTCACCTAGGAACTTGGCTGAGATCTCCATAAGCGCTCTCCTAGGAACTCATCGAAAAGTACAACTTGAGCTTACCGAGCACCTTGACTTGAGCTCACCTAGGATCTCATCAAGCAGCTCACCCAAAAACTCACATGGGAGCTCACCTGGCATCTTACCTTGCCAAATCATATGGGAGTTCACCTTAGACTGCTTCAACAAAATCACCTAACAACTCACTTGGGAGGTCACCTAACAGCTCACATAGGAGCTCACCGAAGGCTGCTTTGAGTAGGTTGACTTGAGCTCCCTTGTGAGCTTGCCGAGAAGCTCACCGGGGTCCTCACATGGGAGCTCTTGAAGTAGCTAACTTAGGAGATCACCTAGTAGCTCACCTAGGATCTCACCGAATAGCTCACCAAGTAGCTCATTTAGGAGCTCTTCTAGGAGATTACTTATAAGCTTGAGTTGAGCTCACCCAAGAGCTCATCAAGTAACTCACCCGGGAACTCACCTGATAGCTTGCCTTGCCAACTTTCATTAAGCTTACCTTATCAACTCATCTTGATCTCACCTTGCCAACTCACCTTGAGATCATCTGTTAGCTCGCATGTAAGCTCACCTCAGAGATTGATAACAAGCTCACCTTTGAGCTCACCCAGGAGTTCGTCGAGCATCTCGACTTGATCTTGCCCAAAAACATGCCTAGCAGCTCACACCTAACACTCACCATGGTAGCTCACCTTGAGCTCACCCAGGAGCTCACCCAGTAGCTCACTTGAAAACTCACCTTGCTATCTCACCTTGAGCTCACCTAGGAGCTCACCTGACACTTGCCCGAAAACTCACATGGGAGCTCACTTGAAAACTCACCTTGCCAACTTGCATGAGAGCTCACCTATAAGCTCCACTTGATCTCACCGAGGAGCTCACCTTTCCAACTAGCCTTGAGCTCATTTGGTAGCTCACCTTGGATTTTTTTGAGTAGCTCACCATGTAGCTCACCTCGGTATCTCGCCTAATATCTCCTAACATCTCATCTAGGATCTCGCCAAATAGCTCACCTTGGAGCTCACCGAGTAGCTTGGTGAGTAGGTTGAAATTGAGCTCGCGTTGGAGCTCACCGATTAGCTCACCAAGGACATTTCTTGGGAGCTCACCAAGTATCCCACCAAGTAGCTCGGGTGGGAGGTCTTCTCGGGAGCTCACCGATCAACTTAAGTATAGCTCACTTGGGAGCTTATCGATTAACTCACCTAGGAACTTACAGGGAGCTCACCGGTTATCTTGTCATGCCAACTCACCTTGAGCTCACCTTGCCAACTCACTTGGAGCTCATTTGGTAGCTCACATGTAAGCTCACCTAAGAGATTGCCAACAAGATCACCTTTGAGCTCACCTGGGATCTCAACAAGCATATCACCTAGGAGCTTAGTTGGGAGCTTAGTAAACAGCTCACCCAGGAGCTTGTCAAGCAACTCAACTTGAGATTTACTAGAAACTCACCTGGGAACTCACATGATAGCTTGCTTGGTAGCTGGCTTTGAGCTCACCCAGGATCTCACCGAGTAGCTTGACTTGAGCTCACCTCGGGATCTCACCCAAAACTCACATGGAAGCTCACCTAACAGCCTCACCTAACAACTCACCTTACCAACTCACATGGAAGCTCGCCTATCAACTTACCTTGCCAACTCACCTTGATCTCATTGAGGAGCTCACCTTGCTAACTCACCTTGAGCTCGAAAGGTAGCTCAGCTCAGATTTTTTGAGTAGATTTCCTAAAAACTCACCTAGGAGCTCACACCCGATAGTATGCCTTTCCAGTTCACCTTAAGCTCACATAGGAGCTTGTTGGTCGTCAAATAGGACTTTTTAGAAGAGCAACAGTCAGGGGACAAGAAGTCCCTCCTCTTTAATGGGAGAGGTTCCCTTATTCAGAAACGAACTTATTTACAAATGTACAGAACATTGTTTTATGGTCAAACTTGGATTTTACGAAAGTGTTTTCCACAAGGATCATCAATTACACAAGGACTGAGGAAAGGGAATAAGAAGATGAGCAGAATAGCAACATTCAGAATTATAGATAGTAGAATAATTCCTCGTGTATGCGAAGCTTCAAATAATTCAAGACAAGATCATTTGCTATGGCTGAATGAGATTAAATTTAAAGACACAAAGTTCCATAAATAACCTTCTTCGATTTATTAATCAAGGACACAAAGTTCCTTCTTAGTTGTATAAGATCACCGTATTTGCAAAACTCGAAAATGATGCAATCGAGAGACTAACTAGTTAGGAACAAAATGATCTCCACAATATTAAAGGAAAACACAGAGATAACAAGAATTAGATAGACAAAGAATGAAAAGCCCTTTTGTATTGATTTCTTTAAGATCTATTTACACTTTCAGCAAATATTCCAAGTTCTTCCTCCTCTCAAAATGGCGTGGAAAGGCCATTATATAGCTTACAAGTCAGTTACTCTTCGTAACCGTTTCTTTTAATTAAAGAATAGTTAAAGATCGCCCATTGCGATACCTTAACTAATTACAAGGAATACGAAAAGAATGGGAAGAAGAGAAAAGAAAGGAGAAGGAGACAGGTGGCCAGCTATTGGGAGGGACCCACTGTCTTCAGAATCCGCTGCCTGAATTTCTTCAATGACTCAGCTATATCTCTGCCACGAGGGACTGACGTGTTGGCTGCAGACTGAGTCCAAAATCCCAGACATTTCTCCATCTCTTTATCAAACTCGACGTGAGTATGATAATCTTTGTTTGCTTCTTCAATGGCAGACTGAAGAGAACAAATTTCCTTCATCTTTTCCTTAGAGATGGAGCTTTCCTTGAATAGATGATCTTTGACAAAAGCTCAAATGAGCTTTGATTTCTTGTAAGGACAAGGAAGCACCAGAGTTTTCATCTTGAAGATGACAATGTATATCTTTGAAAGCAAGAAATGCCAAAGTCTTGAAAGCTTCTCCTTCGCCACTGCTTTCTTCATTTCTCCCACAGCCTTCCTCCAGACTTTGATTTTCCACTCTACGCTGTAGACCCAAGATTTTGATAGATTGTCTTTGGCATCATCGAAAATCTTATTCGCCAGTAAGATGTTCTCATCTGTCTGTCCCATGAGGCGAAGGTCTACAATGCAACTGCTCCAGAGTTTAAGCTCTTTATCCATAACCCCAATAGCAGAGGATAGCTTCTGTTGCAAATTGTCTACCTTTCCATGTAGTTTAAAAGCTTCATCGATGAAGTTTAGCCCAAAGAACAAGCATGTCATCCACCACCATGGCTTCAATAGCTCGCCATAGACGTAATACTTGTGCATATCTTTAATACTTTGCACTTCATCTTGGCTTAGAATTACAGGAGGCGGTAGAGCAGTCAAGGGGGTAGGGTCCAAAACTTTGTCCTTAGACAAGAGTGACTTGATAAAACTTGTGAGAACTTGGGCTTGTTCTTCCAGCTGTTCAATAGTCTGCTGCCCTTTTCTACCCTTCCAATGACTCTTGATCAAGCTTTCCCGGAGGTTGTGAATTTCACCTTCGAGTAGACTCTCCCATAGGGATCCTCGAAAGCTCTAAGTCAGATGTCAGCAAGTCTGATTCTGATTTGTCTACTGTAGGCTTAGCAATCTCCAAGAATTGCTGACCTTGGGCATCAGACACTATTCTGGAAGTAGTTCTGGCTTTCTTGGCACGAGAAGGAGTGGTGCCCAACAAGGCTGCTACAGCATCAAAATTTGGTCCCAAGCTTTGAGAGGAGGATTTCCTCTTCCTTTTGTCAACCAGAGGTTGCACCCAAGCAAAAGAGGAAGAAGAATCTGCAGGAGGGGCAAGGGGACCAAGAGACAGGGAGCTCATGACACTCAGGGTCTGCGCAGCTGTTGACTCAAGCTGAGATGTGAGTAGAGCACTGGAGGCAATGGCAGTAGAAGAATCAATAGCACCCGGAAGTTCAGTGCTCTGGACCTCTTTGTCCTTATCTGCTGGGTCTTCAGGAACATTTGCAGGAGTGGGCATCTCACTTTCTTCACTTTCACTGAGAACAATGATGTTCTCTGGCCCTATAGGCAACTCTACCTATTTTCTTGGAGGATCATTCTCTGCAGGTTCCTTCTTTACCTCTTTGAGTTTCTTCCTGTATACCTGGGTAGATGGAGAAGGAGTAGATTCTACAGGTCCCTGAGCTGCCGAGGCAGAGGGGTTTTCACCGGTGTTCCGCACTGAACCGATGCCTCTCTTATGGGTGTCGAATCATCCTCGGAGCTAGATTCTCCCGAGTGCCTCTTGAATTCTCGATCTTCTTACGAACTGCACTTAGTCCCGATTAAGACTGGAGCAAGAATCTCACCCGATCATCTCTCTCTTTCTGCTCCAATCCAGTCCTCCGAGGGGTGTGCTTAATCACATTTTCATACTCATAAGAGTATAGATCAGAATTGTCATCCCGAGACCTTCAGAACTTGGTACAGACCGAGTTCTTGGATCAATCACAGGAGAACCTACCACAATGCCTTCTTCTCGCTTCAAAATCATCTGCATCATGAAACAGCCCGGTAGAGTCTTCTCAGATCTCCCTATGATGATAGACTATCTTGATGTTCTGTTTCAATGAACTTCTTCAAGTCAAAATAGGTTCTTGGCTTGAAGAAATGAACAAAGGATAGGGACCAGGGCTCTTTCTATGTTCTCGAGCATCCAGAGTCTGTTTGCATGTGTAGTTTCCCGGAGAGATGGGAAAGTGCAAGCTTTAAATCTTCTTGTCTCTCGCAAGTTCTGCAACTTGTCTAGTTGCCTCGCATATTTCAATCAAGGCCATTTTGTCATCATGCAGAACATGGGAAGCCGCAGAGGAGTGCTCTCATAGCAAAGAAGCTCGATATAGGAAAATTTCCTAATTGGATGAAATAGGCTCCATACTTTGCGATATCGTGTTCATGGCTTCATCTCAAAACCTTCTAGCAGATCACCTTCGAGCAATCGACCACGTACATGGTGAAAGCATCATTGACCCTTCTAAAATTCCGATTCTGGGTCTCTCTAGGTGAATCATGGCAATAGGCATACACTGGATCATCTTTGTGTGCATCTATATAGGAGAAGCCAAACCACCGCCTTGATGTCTGCTAGGGTATACATCGATATGAAGTCATATAGAACTTCTTTGTTTGGCTGACGCTTGATAGCTGCTCCGCCAAATTCATACCGATGATCTCGCCAGCTTGATATTTTGTGTTCCTCGCACACCATGCCGATGAGCGGGCACATCCGTAAATGAAACTCATTGGTGGAGGGCAAACCCATAACCCGAGCTAGCAAGGATTATGAAATCTCGACAATTCTTCATTGAAATCTTCTAAGGGTTTTGGTTAGGCGAGAAGCACCTTTCTTAGGGTTCTTCAACCAAGACTTCGCCACTCGAGCTTTATATTTGTCACTTTGTCTTGGTCGAACATGGCCTCGTGCTTGATCCCGGAAACGACTATATAGCATTGTCCATCTCCGAATCTTTCGAGCAGCAGCGCCAATGGCGGCAGCTGGCCCAGCTTGGCAATGAGTTCCCCATGTACATTTGTCAATTCACTCAAGCGGGGTCAAGTGAGCTCCACATGAAAGCACCGTATCAAGACACCGCATCGAGATTAGGAATCCTCCGCAAAAGCTAAACCACTATCATTAATCATCTCGTGCCATTGGTGTAGGGTTCAGATCTCGTCATTCTTGCCCAAAATCACCGAAGTCGAGATGACGAGCTTCACTGCCCCCTATATATTGCTAATGAAAGAGACTCAAGCGAGAGAAATTTGCTCCCGTCCCCGAACTTGATCTTCATATTGATAGCCTCGAGCTGCAACCTAGACTTCGGAAGGAATTTGCAAATGGAGGGGGATTACGCAGTTTTCAAATCGCAAGGGTTCGAGCAAAAGATAAAGCATGGAAGCAATGTGAAAATGCAAAGGGGAATGCTCGTTATATAGCCGTTTGGAGAGAGGAATGACTTTAATGCGCATTGAATACACAACCACCAATTTGAAAAGCATCATACTCGGAGTGAGCGGGAAAAACTAAGTGTGAATGACACTTGGTACGCTTGGGACATGTGAGACGCGAATGCGCGAAACACGCGGCTCGGCCGGTTCGGGCGAAACAGGGAGAGGACGCACAAATGCATTTGGGACAAATGGGACGAAAATGTGCGAAGTACGCGATTCGGGTGTTTCGGCCGAAATTGGAACAAAGGGCCCGTTTGGACTTGGGACATTCGGGACAAAAAGTTCCGAAGTACGCGACTTGACCGGCTCGGCCGAAATTGGGAAAGCTCGCACTTTTTAAAATGGGGCAGTTGGGACAAAATTGCGCGAAGGACGCGGTTCGGCAAATCGGCCGAAAATGGGAAAGCTCGCACTTTTTAACTTTGGGACATTTGGGACAGGAAAGTGCGAAGTACGCGGGAAGGATGATTCGGCCGAAATTGGAACAACATGCAAAATAAGTTTTGGGACACTTGGGACAAAACTCTCCGACGGGCCCGAAAATGGGACAGCTTCGGGGATTTCGGCCGATCGGGTAACAGAATGCACTTTCGTACTTGGGACAGATGGGACAAAAAGTTCCGACAGGCCCGAAAATCACACAAAATGACCCAAAACACAGATTTTTTCAATTTCACGACTTAGGCATTTCAGAGAAAAACACTTAAACTCAAAATTTTGAAAATTTTACTCTTATCGTAGCGGGAATTTTGAGTGGACAACAAATGCTCCTTCTGGGGATGACTTGGTATAAATTCATGGAATGAGACAAGGCAAGAACTTAGATAACTCGGTGAAGTAGACCAGTGCCTTATCCATTGGGCAAAGGAGTCAAAAACAAACCAACACAGAGGGCAACACACACAACAACAGAAGGGGAAACACACCGAAAGCAGAAAAGCAAAAACACTGTACAGAATATACAAAGGGACTCCCTAGTCACCTACGACTTGAACAACTTCAAATACTACCCACTATAAGGAAGTGGGAGGGGGGAACCATCCATGTAATCAAGATAGAAAGAGTTCTTACCAGCAAAGTGTCTTATCTTGAATGGTCCGAGCCACAGGGAATCAAATTTTCCATGGCTGCCACGAGGTTCATGTCTTTTGTCCCATAACAGCACGGTATCTCCAACTTGGAACTCTCTGAACCTAGCTTTCTTGTCAAATAGAACCTTTACCTTCTGCTGGTGAGCAGATATCCTGTCAGCAACCTCCAATCTATCCTCGTTCAGTTTGTGCAGGTACATGATTCTTTTATCCAGAGCATCACTGAAACTAGTATCTTCAATGGCCTTCATCAGGTGCAAGGCTGGCAGTTCCACTGTCACTGGCAATTGAGCTTCTACTCCATACACCACTTGAAAAGGAGACATTCCAATGGCTCTTTTAGGTGTGATCCTGTCTGCCCAAAGAGCATCATAAAGCTTCTTATGCCAGTTTCGCTGAGACTCATTGACCAACTTCCTTATGATAGTCACCAGATTTTTGTTGGTGGATTCTGCTTGTCCATTTCCCTGGGGATAATAATCTGAAGAATGAGCCAGAGAGATGCCATACCCGTAGCAGAAATCCATTATCTCAGTTGAGGAGAAGTTCGAAGCATTATCTGTTACAATCTTGTTAGGTACACCATACCTTACCAAGATGTTCTCTTTGATGAAGTTGCATACAACTTCAGAAGTAGTGCTCTTGACTGGAATAGCTTCCACCCATTTGGTGAAGTAGTCAGTGGCAGTTAGCACATGCGTGTGACCAGCACTAGAAACAGGATTCAGTGTACCAATGAAGTCTAGACCCCATTGTTGAAATGGTTCCTCGATCACAACTGGCTTGAGAGGTAAAGATGCCAATTTAGGTCTTCCCACAAAGGTCTGACAAGCTTCACATTTATCCACCCACTTGGATGCATCTCTGAACAAGGAAGGCCAGTAATATCCTCCCCGAGTATCTTGTGAGTCGTGACTCGCTGATGAATAGTGCCCTCCACATGCCTGATCATGGAAAGCTGAGAGCAACTTTCTCTCGTTGTTCCTTGTCCACACACTTCAAAATCTCCCATCCAAACCACGCTTGAACAAGGCATTTTCCCATAGTACATATTGCAGCGATCTCAATTTAATAGTCCTCTTTTCCTTGGTAGTTAAATGAGAGGGGCATTCCCCATAGGTGAGAAAATGGGCGATGTCAGAATACCATTCATCAACTGAACTAAGGAATAGAACAGTAGGAATGTCAGCTTTCTCCTCCAGCAACTCATGTTTGGCTCCTTCAGCAATGAGCTCACAAAGACCTTTTCCACGAACCAGCTTGGTTGGTTTGATATCAATGTCATACTCCTGGACTTTAGCCACCCAGTTTCCTCTCTTGGACCCAAATTCTTGCTGTGTAAGAATTGACTTAACAGTTGTATCTGGAACCAGCACCATAGAGTGAGAGTTGAGGATATAGAAACGGAACTGCTTGACAGCTTTGACTACTGCAAAAGCATGCTTCTCCATCATGGTGTATTTCAGCTCATGATTCTTCAGGATATAGCTCATGAAGGCAATTGGTAGCTCATGTCCATCAGAGTCTTCTTGGGTTAAGACAGCAGCCAGGGTATTATCTGTAGCATAGCAATAGATGATGAAATCTTTGCTTTGAAGTCGTGATGTGCCAAAAAACTCGGAGTTTTAGCAATAGCTTTCTTGATACCCTCAAAGGATTCCTTTCCTTCAGAAGACCAACCAAACGCTTGCTTCCCTTTCATCATCTGAGAGATGTTCAAAGTTAATTCAGCAAAATCAGGGATGAATCTTCTTAAAAAATTGATCTTACCGAAAAAGGAATGCACGCCTTTTTTACTGGTTGGGAGAGGAATTTGCTGGATGGCTTGAACTCATTCAGGATCAATCTTAATACCATCCTTGGAGACAATGTGCCCTAATAGTTTTCCTTCTGTAACACAGAAGACAGATTTTTTAGGATTTAAAGAAATCCCATGCTCTCGGCATCTTTGCAGAACTATTTCCAGGTGGTCGAAGTGATCTGCTCTTGTCTTTGAAAACACTGTCAGATCATCAAGGTATATGACAATACATTTCCCTTTCAAGCTTCCAAAAGCCAAATCCATAGCTCTCTGGAAAGTGGCACCAACATTAATCAGCCCAAAAGGCATTCTCTTGTAGGTGAAGGTACCCCAAGGAGTGGTGAAGGCTGTCTTGTGTTGATCTGCAGTATCAACCTCTACCTGATTGTATCCCGAGAATCCATCAAGCATAGATAACATTTCAGATCCTGTTACTGCTTGCAATATTTGATCCATCATAGGCAGAGGGTAGTTATCTTTCAGAGAAGCCTGATTCAGGTTCCTGAAATCAACACAGATGCGGATCTCACCATTCTTCTTCCTAACAGGCACAATGTTTGCAATCCATGTTGAATGGTGAATGGGAAAAATGATTTTAGCCTTCAACAATTTCTCGAATCTCCCAAATATAGTGTCAGCTATTTTGGGATTATACTGCCTTTGTTTCTGCTTGAAAGGCTTGATTCCTGGTTTGAGAGGGATAGAGTGCTGCATGTCTTTTGGCTTGAAGGCTTTTAGATCCTCATAAGAATATGCAAGAACATCCTTATACTTCCTTAGAAGATCAATTGCTCTTCTCCTCTCATCATTGTGCAACATTTTCCAATATTTACCACTGGGATCGAGAACTCCCTATATCAATCTTATCATACTCAGCTGATTGCTGAGGTCCAGTAGAAGCTTTAGATTTCACATATCTGTCATGTTTATCAAACAACTCCTCCAAACTCACCAAACCTTTGGGAATCTTGTTTCCTTTGAGTTTAATGCACCCTTCCTGATCTGTTTCTTCTCCTTGGGTGATGGTCAGAGGACACACTCTCACGAGGCAGGTTGTCACTTCCCTCAAAATACAGTTGTTCAAATTACCTTTGAGTTCCAGGAAGGAAAGCAAATGCTGGTCATCGTTGAAAACTTGCCAGTTATTGGTATTGTCAGGTACACTAGGCCGGTGGACCATTTCAATAGTGAACTTATCCTGAGAGAATTCAGGATGGGGAATCAGTAGTGACCCTGAGACAGCCAGTGAATCAGCCCTGCTGTTCTTTTCTCTAGGTATTGCTTCAATAGAGAAAGCATCAAGGAATTCAATTGAATCCCAAACCTGATTCCGATAATGCTTCAGCCTCCCATTTTTACCTGAAAAAGACTTCTGACTTGCTTCACAATCAGCTCTGCATCACCACGAGCCAGAAGATTTTTTACACCTCGTTCTTTGGCCACTTGCAGTCCAAGAATGAGAGCCTCATACTCTGCTGTATTGTTAGTGTTTTCGAACTGCAACTTAAATGAAAAAGGGTGTAGGCAGCCTTCAGGTGACACTAGCAGGACACCAGCTCCAGAACCAGCCGAGGAACAACTTCCATCAAATTCTAAAATCCAAACACCATTGGGATCTTTGGGTGATACTTTGGAGGGTTGGATTTCATCAGGGGACAGAATCATGTAATTACCATGACCTATGTCTTCATAGAGTATTTGTGCCTTAGGATCATCTGTTTTCTGCACAATATACTCAGACTGTTTCTCAGGGAGTAACTTCTTCATTTGTCCATTGACAGGTATGAGGGCGTGTGACCAATCCATTTGAATCTCCCCACCCACATCTTTACAGAAGTTCCTACTTAGCAACATTCCATAAGAAGGAGGAATGTCTGCTACTAGGATGGTAGCCAAGACTTTCTTTTCAGGTAAAGCAGCAAAAGCCACTTGTGCATCTTTAATCCTTCCAACCAAAGGCACTTCCTTACTTTCCATGGAGTAGCAAGATCCATAAGTACGAGTAAGGGTCAAGCCTAAAGCATGAGCTACTTTAGCAGGCATCACATTATCTGAGGCTCCGGAATCTATGACACAGTTACTGAGCCTATGGCCACTATAAGAAGTGTTACATAAAAGGCTTGATTTTGTCACTAGGCGAGGTGACAGCAGCTACCAGACTAGGCTATGGTATAGAAGGAGGAGTGGGCAAAAGGCCTTTAGAGGTGGTCTTGGAATGGGAATTTACAAATTGGATCATCTTGGCAAAAGCTTTGGGATGGGTTTGGTAGTATTCAGCTTCTGAAATTTGAACCTTGGTCCTTTTTAGGTGATCAACAATATCAAAGGATCCAGAGGTGGATGGACCATCATCATTTGGAATTCTAGGCTTATCAACTTTAGGAGAAAAAGAAGGAACTTTGCTAGTAGGATTGACAGTACTTACCTTTGGTGCAGATGAGGTAGGGATAGGAGATCCTCTTCTGGCAATTACAGGAATAGTTGCTGGCTGCTCCTTAGATTTCTTCATGGGCTGTGTTACTTTCTCCTTCTGCCTTGTCTGTTCTCGAGTCATGACAGCAAATGATTCACTGTTCATATCTGCTACCACTTCATCATAGTCATCTCCATCATCAGTGCCTTCGGTGGTAAAGAAATTAACCCGAGATCCTTCGAGTTCTTCCGCCTCATCATCAAATTCCTCCAGGAACTCCTCACGAGCTTCATCGTCCACATCATCATCTGGCTCTTCAACTTCACAGGTTGCATTCACAGGAACTTTGACAGGAGGACCTTCAAGTGCTAGTCTTGTGTGAGGAGCAGGCAAACGATTTCTGGGCTGGAAATTTCTTCTTGGAACATCTGCATACGGGGCATGCTGAGCCAATTGTTTCTTTATAGCTACTAGATCATTTGCAAGTTTCTGGACTAATGGATCAGTATTGGGTCCAGAGGTGGAGGAGGAAGAAGCAGCAGATTTAGATTTGGGAGGATCTCTCTTCAACTTCCCTGACATGATCAGGTCATCCTCGACACTAACAAATGGCCGCTTGATCCGTAATTAATGCTCCAAGATTAGCCCTTCTTAGAGCATAACCGACTTTGGGCGTTTGAGCATTTAGAAAGAAACATTTTTGAATTTGATCAACCTCGAGTATTTACAAGAATTTTGTTGATCACCATTGAACCGAGCCACAAATTCTCTCATGGGTTCTGATGGATCTTTCTTTATCTGAGAAATTTGGGCAAGCAGGCATGCACATCTTCTGCCGGCTTGAAACGGCTTTTGAACTAAGTTCTCATTGTATTCCAGTCGGTGATGGCACCAACCGGAAGGTGATAGAACCAGTCAGCAGCATTATCCTGTAACGTCTCAATGAACAGCCTTACTGAGACGTCTTCATGTTCAACTCCCAAGACTCCACATGC
Source organism: Taxus wallichiana var. yunnanensis (assembly GCA_018340775.1). Lineage (NCBI taxonomy): Eukaryota > Viridiplantae > Streptophyta > Pinopsida > Cupressales > Taxaceae > Taxus > Taxus wallichiana. The sequence continues at coordinate 16,256,672 of CM031233.1, forward strand.
AACTATGAAGGCTGCAATGTGTTCATCAGGGTGTACTTTGCCATCTCCTCTAAACTTGGGGAAGTTCTTTCGGTTACCTCTAGGTAACTCATGCAAAGGCTGAGTAAGGGCCAGGGGCCCGACACGTTGACCCCATGGCAATTGTGCCGCCATTCTTGGAAATACGGCTTGGAAGGGAACTGTAACACCAGCTAGGATCAAAGCTCGTAGATTGGGACTAGCAGGTTCTGAAGGAATACCACCCGTAGGACTTCTATCTTGAACAGGCGGAGTGCTCGTCGAACGAGTTCTTCTATTTGAAGGGAAAGGAAAACCCTGTTGCTCCAAAAGCTGAAACTGAGAATCTTCGATACCAAGGGTCCTTCTCCCTCGAGTGAAACACGGAGTCGCCAGATCAAAGGATGATCAAAAATTGTAGTACTGGAATGCGATTTTCCCCAGCGGAGTCGCCAAAAACTGTTGGTCGTCAAATAGGACTTTTTAGAAGAGCAACAGTCAGGGGACAAGAAGTCCCTCCTCTTTAATGGGAGAGGTTCCCTTATTCAGAAACGAACTTATTTACAAATGTACAGAACATTGTTTTATGGTCAAACTTGGATTTTACGAAAGTGTTTTCCACAAGGATCATCAATTACACAAGGACTGAGGAAAGGGAATAAGAAGATGAGCAGAATAGCAACATTCAGAATTATAGATAGCAGAATAATTCCTCGTGTATGCGAAGCTTCAAAGAATTTAAGACAAGATCATTTGCGATGGCTGAATGAGATTAAATTTAAAGACACAAAGTTCCATAAATAACCTTCTTCAGATTTATTAATCAAGGACACAAAGTTCCTTCTTGGTTGTACAAGATCACTGTATTTGCAAAACTGAACAGTATGCAATCAGAGAGACTAACGAGTTAGGAACAAAATGATCTCCACAATATTAAAGGAAAACACAGAGATAACAAGAATTAGATAGACAAAGAATGAAAAGCCCTTTTGTATTGATTTCTTTAAGATCTATTTACACTTTCAAAGCAAATATTCCAAGTTCTTCCTCCTCTCAAAATGGCGTGGAAAGGCCATTATATAGCTTACAAGTCGCTTACTCTTCGTAACTGCTTTCTTTTAATTAAAGAATAGTTAAAGATCGCCTATCATGCGATACCTTAACTAATTACAAGGAATACGAAAAGAATGGGAAGAAGAGAAAAGAAAGGAGAAGGAGACAGGTGGCCAGCTATTGGGAGGGACCCACTGTCTTCAGAATCCGCTGCCTGAATTTCTTCAATGACTCAGCTATATCTCTGCCACGAGGGACTGACGTGTTGGCTGCAGACTGAGTCCAAAATCCTAGACATTTCTCCATCTCTTTATCAAACTCGACGTGAGTATGATAATCTTTGTTTGCTTCTTCAATGGCAGACTGAAGAGAACAAATTTCCTTCATCTTTTCCTTAGAGATGGAGCTTTCCTTGAATAGATGATCTTTGACAAAAGCTCTGAACTGAGCTTTGATTTCTTGCAAGGACAAGGAAGCACCAGAGTTTTCATCTTGAAGATGACAATGTATATCTTTGAAAGCAAAGAATGCCAAAGTCTCTGGAAGCTTCTCCTCCCCAACGCTATTCTTCATTTCTCCCACAGCCTTCCTCCAGACTTTGATTTTCCACTCTACGCTATAGACCCAGATTTTGATAGATTGTCTTGGCATCATCGAAAATCTTATTCGCCAAGTAAGATGTTCTCATCTCTGTCTGTCCCATGAGGCGAAGGTCTACAATGCAACCGCCCCGCAGTTTAAGCTCTTTATCCATAACCCCAATAGCAGAGGATAGCTTCATTGCAAATTGTCTACCTTTCCATGTAGTTTAAAAGCTTCATCGATGAAGTTTAGCCCAAAGAACAAGCATGTCATCCACCATGGCTTCAATAGCTCGCCATAGACAGAATACTTGTGCATATCTTTAATACTTTGCACTTCATCTTGGCTTAGAATTACAGGAGGCGGTAGAGCAATCAAGGGGGTAGGGTCCAAAACTTTGTCCTTAGACAAGAGTGACTTGATAAAACTTGTGAGAACTTGGGCTTGTTCTTCCAAATTGCTCAATAGTCTCACGCCCTTTTCTACCCTTCCAATGACTCTTGTGATCAAGCTTCCCGGAGGTTATGAATTTCACCTTCAGAGTAGACTCTCCCATAGGGATCCTTGAAAGCTCTAAGTCGATGTCACAAGTCTCGATTCTAATTTGTCTACCGTAGGCTTAAGCAATCTCCAAGAATTGCTGACCTTGGGCATCGACACAATTCTGGAAGTAGTTCTGGCTTTCTTGGCACGAGAAGGAGTGGTGCCCAACAAGGCAAGCTACAAAGATCAAAATTTGGTCCCAAGCTTTGAGAGGAGGATTTCCTCTTCCTTTTGTCAACCGTAGGTTGCACCCAAGCAAAAGAGGAAGAAGAATCTATAGGAGGGGCAAGGGGACCAAGAGACAGGAGCTCATGACACTCGTGGTCTCAAGGCACTGCTGACTCAAGCCGAGATGTGAGTAGAGCACTCGAGGCAATGGCGTAGAAGAATCAATAAGACCCGAAGTTCAAAGGCTCGACCTCTTTGTCCTTATCTCGCCGGTCTTCAGAACATTTGCAGGAGTGGGCATCTCACTTTCTTCACTTTCACTGAGAACAATGATGTTCTCTGGCCCTATAGGCAACTCTACCTGTTTTCTTGGAGGATCATTCTCTGCAGGTTCCTTCTTTACCTCTTTGAGTTTCTTCCTGTATACCTGGGTAGATGGAGAAGGAGTAGATTCTACAGGTCCCTGAGCTGTTGAGGCAGGAGGGGTTTTCACTGGTGTTCCTGCACTGAACCGATGCCTCTCTTATGGGTGTCGAATCATCCTTGAGCTAGATTCTCCCGAGTGCCTCTTGAATTCTCGGATCTTCTTACTCGAACTGCACTAGTCCCGATTAAGACTGGAGCAAGAATCTCAGCCAGATCATCTCTCTCTTTCCTGTTCCAATCCAGGTCCTCCAGAGGGGTGTGCTTAATCACATTTTCATACTCATAAGAGTATAGATCAGAATTGTCATCCTGGAGACCTTCAGGAACTTGGTACAGACTGAGTTCTTGGATCAATTGCAGGGAGAACCTGCCACAATGCCTTCTTCTGGCTTCAAAATCATCTCGCATGCCACCCAAAGAGTCTTCTCAGATCTCGCCCTATGATGATAGACTATCTTGATGTTCTGTTCAATGAACTTCTTCAAGTCAAAATAGGTTCTTGGCTTGAAGAAATGAACAGTGATAGGGACCAGGGCTCTTTCTATGTTCTGAGCATCCAGAGCTGTTTTGCATGTGTAGTTTCCTCGCAGAGATGGGAAAGTGCAAGCCGTAAATCTTCTTGTCTCTCTCAAGTTCTCAGCAACTTGTCTAGTTGCTTGCATATTTCTATCAAAGCCATTTTTTCATTGCAGTAACATGGGAAGCCGCAGAGGAGTGCTCTCATAGCAAAGAAGCTGATAGGAAAATTTCCTGAATTGGATGAAATAGGCTCCATACTGCGATATCAGGTTCATGGCTTCATCTGAAAACCTTCTAGCAGTATCACCTTCGAGCAATCTGACCACGTACATGGTGAAAGCATCATTGACCCTTCTGAAATTCCGATTGCTGGTCTCTAAGGTGAACTGCGGGCAATAGGCATACACTGGATCATCTTTGTGTGCATCTATATAGGAGAAACCAAACCACTGCCTTGATGCTGCTAGGGTATACATCAGGTATGAAGTCATATAGAACTTCTTTGTTTGCTGAACGTTGGATAGCTGCTCCGCCAAATTCATACTGATGATCTCTACCTGGCTTGATATTTTGTGTTCCTCGCACACCATGCCGATGAGCGGGCACATCCAAATGAAACTCATTGGTGGAGGGCAAACCCATAACCCGAGCCAGCAGATTATAAAGTCTCGACAATTCTTCATTGAAATCTACTCGAAGAGGGTTTTGGTTAGGTGAGAAGCACCTTTCTTAGGGTTCTTCAACCAAGACTTCGCCACTCGAGCTTTATATTTGTCACACTGCCTTGGTCGAACATGGCTCGTGCTTGATCCCGGAACGACTATAGCATTGTCCATCTCCGAATCTTTAGAGCAGCGCTAATGGTGGCGCAAAGTCCAGGCTTGGCAATGAGTTCCCATGTACATTTGTCAATTCGCTCAAGCGGGGTCGAAGTGAGCTCCACATGAAAGCACTTTATCAAAGACACCGTATCAGAGATTGGAATCCTCCGCAAAAGCTAAACCACTATCATTAATCATCTCGTGCCATTGGTGTAGGGTTTGCATCTTTCATTCTTGCCCAAAATCACCGAAGTCGAGATGACGAGCTTCGCTATCCCCTATATTGCTAACAGCAGACTCAAGCGGAGAAATTTGCTCCCGTCCCCGAAACTTGATCTTCATATTGATAGCCTCGAGCTGCAACCTAGACTTCTGGAAGGAATTTACAAATGGGGGGGGATTGCGCGCAGGTTTTCAAATCATGTAAGGGTTCGAGCAAAATAATAGCATGGAAGCAATGTGAAAAATGCAAAGGGGAATGCTCATTATATAGCCGTTTGAGAGAGGAATGACTTTAATGCGCATTGAATACACAACCACCAATTTGAAAAGCATCATACTCGAGTGAGCGGGAAAACTAAGTGTGAATGACACTTGGTACACTTGGGACATGTGAGACGCGAATGCGTGAAACACGCGGCTCGGCCGGTTCGGGCGAAATAGGAGAGGATGCACAAATGCATTTGGGACAAATGGGACGAAAATGTGCGAAGTACGTGATTCGGTGTTTCGCCGAAATTGGAACAAAGGGCCCGCTTTGGACTTGGGACATTTGGGACAAAAAGTTCCGAAGCACGCGACTTGACTGCTCTCGGCCGAAATGGGAAAGCTCGCACTTTTAAAATGGGGCAATTGGGACAAAATTGCGCGAAGGACGCGGTTCGGGCAAATCGGCCGAAAATGGGAAAGCTCACACTTTTAACTTTGGGACATTTGGGACATGGGACAAAGTGTGAAGTACGCGGAAGGATGATTCGGCCGAAATCGGAAAACATGCAAAATAAGTTTTGGGACACTTGGGACAAAACTTTCCGACGGGCCCGAAAATGGGACAATTTCTTCGGGATTTCGGCCGATCGGGTAACAGAATGCACTTTCGTGACTTGGGACAGATGGGACAAAAGTTCCGACAGTTCGAAAATCACACAAAATGACCCAAAACACAGATTTTTTCAATTTCACGACTAGGCATTTCGAGAAAAACACTTAAACTCAAAATTTTGAAAATTTTACTCTTATCGAGTGGGGGAATTTTGAGTGGACAACGAGCTCACCGAGTAGCTCAACTTGAGCTCGCATGGGATCTCATCAAGTAGTTCACCCAAAACTTGCATGGGAGCTCACCTGACAACTCACCCAGAAACTCACATGGGAGCTCACCTATTAGCTTGCCTTTCCAACTCGCCCTTAGCTCACTTAGGAACTCACCTTACCAACTCACCTTGAGCATTTATTGTAGCTCACCTCAGAGTTTATCAAGTAGCTCCCCAAGTATCTCACCTAGGAGCTCACCGAGTAACTCATCAAGTAGGTTAACTTGAGCTTACTTGTGAGCTCGCCGAGTAGTTCATCGGGGACCTTACATGGGAGCTCATGAAGTAGATCACTTGGGAGCTCACCTAGCAGCTCACCTAGAAGCTCACCAAATAGCTTGTTAAGTAGCTTGCCTAGGAGCTCTTCGGGAGCTCACCGATCATCTCAAGTTGATCTCACCCAGAAGTTCATTGAGTAACTCACCTGGGAACTCATAGCTTGTCTAGGAGCTCATCAAGTAGCTCACCATAAACTCACATGGGAGCTCACCTTGCCACCTCACCTTGAGCTCACTAAGGAGATCACCTTGCTAACTTGCCTTAAGCTCATCTATTAGCTCACCTTGGAGTTCATCGAGTAGCTCACTAAGTAGCTTGCCTAGGAGCTCATCTAACAACTCACCTAGGATCTCACCTAACAACTCACTTATGAGCTTACCAGGGACCTCACTTGGGAGATCACCAAGTAGCTCATTTGGGAGCTCACCTAGCAACTCACCTGGGAGCTCACCTGAATAACTCACTAAGTAGCTCACCTGTGAGCTCTTTTAGGAGCTCACCGATTAGCTTGAGTTGAGCTCACTAGAGATATTTTCGAGTAACTCACTTGGGAACTCACCTGTGAGCTCACCTGATAGATCTACCTTGCCAACTCACCATGAGCTCAGCTGGTAGCTCATATATAAGTTCACCTCAGACATTACCGACAAGCTCACCTTTGAGCTTACCTAAGAGCCCACCGAGCAGCTCACCTAGGAGCTCACTGGGAACTCGCAGTGAAGCTCACCCAGAGCTTATTAAGTAGATTCACTTGAGCTCATCAAGTAAATCACCCAAAACTCACATGGGTGCTTACCCAAATAGCTCACCTTAAAACCTTAACACTTGAATGGGAGCTCACCTTGCTAGCTCCCCTTGAGCTCACTAAGGAGCCCACCTTTCCAACTCACCTTGAGATCATCTGGTAGCTCACCTCAGAGTTCATCGAGTAGCTCACCAACTAGCTTGCCTGGAGCTTGCACTCACTGGGAGCTCAATGAGTAGCTCACCAAGTAAGTTAACTTGAGCTCACTCACCAAGCAGCTTACCAGGGACCTTACTTGGGAGCTCACCAAGTAGCTCGCTTGTGAGCTTGCCTAGTAGGTCACTTGGGAGCTCACCAAATAGCTCACAAATTAGCTCACCAAGGAGCTCTTCTGGGAGCTCGACGATTAGCTCGAGTTGAGATTTCCTAGGAGCTCATCGAGTAACTCACCTAGGAACTTGTCTAGGAGCTCCCATGGGAACTCACTGATATCTCACCTTACCAACTTGCCTTGAGCTCACCTTGCCAACTTTCCTTGAGCTCACCTTGCCAACTCACCTTAAGCTCATCTGCTTAGCTTGCATGTAAGCTCACCTCAGAGATTTCCAACAAGCTCACCTTTGAGCTCCCTTGGAGCTCACCGAGTAGCTCACCTAGGAGCTCAACTGGGAGCTTGATAAGTAGCTCTCATAGGATCTCATTGAGCAACTTGACTTGAGCTTCCCTAGAAACTTACCTCCTGGGCTCACCTGACATCTCTTCTTACCAGCTCACCTTGAGCTCACCCAAGAGCTCACTGAGTACCTCAACTTAAGCTCACCCTGAGCTCATTAAGTAGCTCACCTAAAAACTCACATAGGATCTCACCTGATAGCTCACCCTAACAACTCACATGGGAACTCACCTATCAGCTCACCTTGCTAGCTCACCTTGAGCTCACCTTGAGGAGCTCACCTTGCTAACTTACCTTGAGCTCATCTTTTACCTCACATTGGATTTCGTCACCTTGTAGCTCACCTAACAGCTCACCTAGGAGCTCACCAAGTAGCTCATTGAGTAAGATGACTTGAACTTGCTTGTGAGCTCTGCCTAACAACTCATTGGGGTCCTTGCCTAGAAGCTTGCCAAGTAGCTCACTTAGGAGATCACCTAGCAGCTCACCTAGGAGCTCACCTTCCCAACTCACCTAGAGCTCACCTTACCAACTCACCTTGAGCTCACCTTACTAACTCACCTTGAGCTCATCTAGTAGCTCACATGTAAGCTCACCTTAGATATTGTCGACAAGCTCACCTTTGAGCTCACCTTGAGCACTCACTCATCAAGCATCTTAACTTGAGCTTTCTGAAAACTCACCTAGAATCTTTCCTAAGCTCAGCTCAACTTGCACTTTAAGCTCACCAAGTCTCAGCTCACCGAGTAGCTCTCAGTTGACTTGAGCTCACATGTGAGCTCACTGAGTAGCTCACCAGGGACCTCACATGGGATCTTGTTAAGTAGCTTTCTTGGGAGCTCACCTAGTAGCTCACCTGTGAGCTCGCTAAATAGTTCACCAAGTAGTGCACACTAGGAGCTCTTCTAGAAGAGCACCGATCAACTCGATTTGAACTCACTTGGGAGCTCATCAAGTAACTCACCTAGGAACATACCTGGGAGCTCACCTGATAGCTCACTCACCTTGACCTCACCTACCAACTCACCTAGAGCTCATCTAGTAGCTCATCAGTGTATGCTCACCTAAGAGATTCACCTTTGAGCTCATGTTTGAGCTCACCTAGGATCTCACCGAGAAGGTCACCTAGGATCTCACTAGAGCTTGCAATGTAGCTCATCTAGGAGCTTGTTGAGTAGCTCAACTTGAGCTTTCTTAGAAACTCACCTAGGAACTCACTCACGATAGTTCACCTTGTCACTCACCTTGAGCTTGCCCAAGAGCTCAGTGAGTAGCTTGACTTGAGCTCACTCGGGAGCTCATCAAGAGCTCTCTCCCAAAACCTCACATGGGAGCTCACCTGATAGCTCACCTTAAAAACTCACATGGGAGCTCACCTAATAGCTCACCTTCACCTCGCTCACCTTGAGCTCACTGGAGCTCACCTTACCAACTCACCTTGAGCTTGGAAGGTAGCTCACTTAAGAACCTAGGAACTCACCTAGGAGCTCACCTAATAGCTCACCTTGCTAACTCAACTTGAGCTCACTTTCCAAATGGCTCACCTTTGAGCTCACCTGGAGCTCACCTAGCAGCTCACCTAGGAGCTAGGCTAGGAGCTCAGCAAGTAGCTCACCCGGAGCTCACCACCTTAGGCTCACTTGAGCTTCACCTTTAAAACTCACCTGAGCTCACTGATGGCTCACCTTTCCAGCTTTCCTTGAGCTTTCCCAGGAGCTCACCAAGAATCACTTGAGGAGCTCAAAAGCTTGAGCTCACCCGGGAGCTCATGTCAAGTAGCTCACTGGGACTCACATGGGAGCTTATCTTATCAAATCAGATGGGAGCTCACTTTTCCAACTCTTTGAGCTCACATGAGGAGCTCAACTTACCAGCTCACCTTGAGCTCACTTGAGGTTGCTTACCTCAAAGTTCTTTGAGTAGCTTCTCGCCTCACAGTAGCTCACATAACAGCTCACCTAAAAGTTCATCAAGAAAATCTCCTAGTATCTCACCTAACAGCTCACTTAGGAGCTCACTAGAGCTAGCTCACTGGAGCTCACCAAGTATCTCACTTGCAGAGCACCTAGTAGCTCACTTTGGATCTCACTTAAAAGCTCACAAAGTAGCTCACCTAGGAGCTCTTCTAGGAGCTCACCGATCAGCTTGAGTTGAGCTCACCCGAGAGCTCATCAAGTAACTCACCTAGGAACTCTCCTGGGAGGTCACCTAAAAGCTCACCTTGCCAACTCACCTTGAGCTCATCTGGTAGCTCACATGTAAGCTCACCTCAAGCTCACTCCTTGCTCACCAGCTCACCTTTGAGCTCACCTAAGAGCTCACCGAGTAGCTCACCTAGGAGCTCATCCTATGAGCTCACAAGCAGCTCACCTAGGAGCTTGCTTAACTAACTCACCTCACTCAGGGAGCTCACCATGCTCACTCTCTAGTAGGTTTACTTGAGCTTTCTTGTGAGCTTATCTAGGACCTCACCCTCACAGAGCTCACAAGTAGCTCACTTGGGAGATCACCTAGCATCTCACCTAGGAGCTCACCGAATAGCTCACCAAGTAGCTTTCTTAGGAGCTCTTCTAGAGCTCACTAGGAGCTCACTTGAGAGCTACTATCAGCTCAAGTTGAGCTCACCTAGGAGTTCATCCAAGTAACTTAGTTGGGAGCTTTCACCTGGGAGCTCACTGATCAGCAACTTCACCAGCTCACCTAGGAGCTCATCAAGTAACTCACCTGGGAGATTTCTTGGGAGCTCACCTGAGAGCTCACCATGCCAACTCACCTTGAGCTCATCTAATAGCTTGCATGTAAGCTCACCTTAGAGATTACTAACAAGCTCACCTTTGAGCTCACATGGGAGCTCACCGAGTGGCTCACCTAGGAGCTCAGTTGGGAGCTTGACAAGTAGCTCACCTAGGAGCTCATCGAGAGCTCACTTGAGCTTTCTTGGAAACTCACCTGGTAGCTCACGTGACAGCTCACCTAGGAGCTCACCTCGAGCTCGAGCTCGACTTGAATCTCACTTAGGAGCTCATCAAACAACTCACCTAAAAACTCACATGGGATCTCACCTATAAGGTCACCTTACCATCTCACCTTGAGCTCATTGAGGAGCTCACCTTGCCAACTTTCCTTGAGCTCATCTGGTAGCTCACCTTAGAGTTCATCAAGTAGCTCACCAAGTAGCTCACTTGGGAGCTCACCTAAGCTCAGCTCACTAGGAGCTCACCTGAGCTCACGGAGCTCACTAAGAGTAGCTAGGTTGACTTGACCTCACTTTTGAGCTCACTTGTGAGCTCACTTGAAGCTCACTTGAGCTCACCAGACTCACATGGGAGCTCACCATGTAGATCACTTGGGAGCTCACCTAGTAGCTCACCAGGAACTCACTGGAATAGCTCACCAAGTAGCTCACTTGGGAGATCTCACTCAGCTCACCTCGAGCTCAAGCTTGAGCTTGAGCTCACTGAGTAGCTCACTCAGGAGCTCACCTGAGGAGCTTGACTCACTCACCTTTCCAACTCACCTTGAGATCACCTTGCTCAACTCTCACCTTGCTGAACTTGCCTACAAACTCACCTTGAGCTCATCTGGTAGCATGCATGTAAGTTGACCTTAGAGATTGTTGACAAGCTCACCTTTGAGCTCACTTGGGAGCTCATGGAGTAGCTCACCTAGGAGCTCAGGATGGGAACTCAGCTAGTAAGCTCACCTAGGAGCTCATAGAGCAGCTTGACTTGAGCTTGCCTTGGAGCTTGAGCTCAAACAACTCACCCAAAACTCAAATGGGAACTCTCCTAACAACTCACCTTGCTAACTCACATGGGAGCTCACCTATCAGCTTCACCTTGCTAAACTCACCTTGAGCTCACTAGGAGCTCACCTTGCCAACTCACCTTGAGCTCATTTGGTAGCTCACCTATGAGTTCATCGAGAGTTTCAAGTAGCTCACCTAGGAGCTCACCTAGGAGCTCACCACTGGGAGCTCACTACTGAGCTCTCACCAGCTACTAGTACTCACCAAGTAGGTTGACTTGAGCTTTCTTGTGAGCTCTCATAAAAAGCTCACTAGGGACCTCACTCACTAGGAGCTCACCAGTAGTTCACTTTGTTCACTTTGGAGATCACCTACCAGCTCACCTGGGAGCTCACCAAATAGCTCACTCAAGTAGCTCACCTAGTAGCTCACCTTAGAGCTCACCTAATAGCTCACCTAGGAGCTCACTAATAGCTCACCTAGGAGCTCACTGAGTAGCTCACCGAGTAGGTTGACATGAGCTCACTTGTGAGCTCACCTTGGAGCTCACTTGAGCTCACCTAAGGAGCTCACCAGTAGAGCTCACTCACAGAGCTCACCTAGTAGCTTCAGCTCACCTAGGAGCTCACTCGAGCTCACCTAGTAATCAGCTCACTCAGCTCAGTAGCTTTCCTAGGAGCTCTTTGAGCTCAGCTTGTTGAGATCAGCTCGAGTTGAGCTCACTCTGGGAGCTCATCGAGTAACTCACCGAGAACTCACCTAGGAGCTCACTTGATAGCTCACCTTGCTAATTCACCTTGAGTTCACCTTACCAACTCACCTTGAGCTCACCTTGCCAACTCACCTTGAGCTCATCTGGTAGCTCATGTAAGCTCACCTTAGAGATTACTAACAAGCTCACCTTTGAGCTCACCTTGGGAGCTCACTCGAGTAGCTCACCTAGGAGCTCAGTTGGGAGCTTGGCACTTGCACTCACCAAGGAACTCAATTGAGCAGCTCAACTTGAGCTTACATGAAAACTCACCTTGGAGCTCACTGAGACTCACCTCACACTGCCTTGAGCTCTCAGCTTACTTGAGCTCACCAGAGCTCACCTGAGAAGCTTGACTTGAGCTCACCAGAGCTCATCAAGCAGCTCACCTGAAAAACTCACATGGGAGCTCACCTGACAGCTCTCCTTGCCAAATCACATGGGAGCTCCCCTATTAGCTCACCTTGCTAGCTCACCTTGAGCTCACTGAAGGAGATCACCTTTCCAACTCACCTTGAGCTCTAGTAGCTCACCTCGAGTTCATCGAGTAGCTCACTAAGTAGCTCACCTAGGAGCTCACCTAACAATCACTGGGAGCTCACCTAATAGCTCACCTGGGAGCTCACCGAGCTCACTAAGTAGGTTGACTTGAGCTCACTTGTGAGCTCACTGAGTAGCTCACTAGGGACCTCACTCTACCTGGAGCTCACCAAGTAGCTCACTTGGGAGCTCACCTAGCAGCTCACCTAGAGAGCTCACCAAAGCTCACCAAGTAGCTCACATGGGAGCTATTTTGGGAGCTCGATGATCAACTCGAGTTGAGCTCACCTAGAAGAGCTCATTGAGTAAATCACCCGAGAACTTGACTAGGAGCTCACCTTACCAAATCACCTTGAGCTCACCTTCACCTTAACTCACCTTAAGCTCACCTTGCCAACTCACCTTGAGCTCATTTGGTAGCTCACATGTAATCTCACCTTAGAGATTACCAATAAGCTCACCTTTGAGCTCACCTGGGAGCTCACCAAGTAGCTCACCTAGGAGCTCACTTGGAGCTCACCTCAGCTTTCAGTGGCTTGAGCTTGAGCTCACCTGCTCAACTTGAGCTCACCTAGCTCACTCACGAGCTCTTGAGAGCTCACCTAGGAGCTCACCTACTCACTTAAGCTCTTTCATGGGGGAGCTTGCCCTAGCTCACTTACCACCTCACCTTACCAACTCACCTTAAGCTCACTCAGGAGCTCACCTTGCCAACCCTCACCTTGAGTTTGTCTCAGTAGCTTGCCTCAGTTCATCAAGTAGCTCACTCACTCAGCTCACCTGGAGCTCACCTAGCTCACCTAGAGCTCACCTAATAGCTCACTTGGAGCTCACCTAGAAGCTCACTCGAGTAGGTTCACTTAGCTCACTTGTCTTGAGCTCACCAAGAGCTCACTAGGGACCTCTCCTGGGAGCTCTTAGCTCACTTGGGAGCTCACTTGAGCTCATCTCACTGCTGAGCTCACCTGTAGCTCTTCACGGGAGCTCACCATCAGAGCTCATTTGAAGCTCAAGTCACTGAGCTCATCAAGTAACTCACTTAGGAGCTCACCACTGGGAGCTCACTCGAGCTCACTTGAGAAACTCACCTTGAGCTCACTCTTGAGCTCACCTTGCTGACTCACCTTGAGCTCACCTTGTAAACTCACCTTGAGCTCATTGGGTAGCTCACATGTAAGCTCACCTCAGAGATTACTGACAAGCTCACCTTTGAGCTCACCTGGGAGCTCATCGAGCTCACTCACCTAGTAGGAGCTCACCTGGGAGCTTGGCTCAGCTCACCTTGAGCTCACCTAAGAACTCACCGAGTAGCTCACCTGATGAAACTCACCTTGAGCTCTCACCCAAAAGCTCACCTAGAGCTCAGACTCACCTTGACTCACCTGAGCTCAAGCTTTGAGCTTCTCTAAGCTCACTCTAGAGCTCACCTTGCCAAGCTCTCACTTGAGCTCACCTTGAGCTCTTGTAGCTCACCTCAGCTCACTTGATCGAGTAGCTCACCATGTAGCTCACTTGGGAGCTCATAAACTAGCTCTCCTTGTAGCTCACTTGAGCTCACTCTCTCAGCTTAGCTCACTCAGGAGCTCACCTAAAAGATCACTTGGGAGCTCACCAAAGCTCACTCGGGAGCTCACCTAGCTCACCGAGTAGCTCACCTAGAGCTTGACTTGAGCTCACTCAGCTAGCTCACTTGGGACTCACCTGGAGCTCACCAAGTAGCTCACTTGGGAGCTCACCTAGTAGCTCACCTAGGAGCTTGCTAAACATCTTTGAAGTAGCTCACCTTGAGCTCTTCTCGAGCTCAATCAACAAGTTGAGCTCGAGTTGAGCTCACCTAAGATGCTCATCAAGTAACTCACTGTTAGCTCACTTAAATGCTCACCTTGCCTGACTCACCTTGAGCTCACTTGAGCCTTGAGCTGCCTTGAGCTCACCTTGCCAACTCACCTTGAGCTTTGAGCTCACCTAGAGCTCACCTTGAGCAGCTCACCTAGAGCTCACTTTGAGCTCACTTGAGAGCTCACTGAGGAGCTCATTGAGTAGCTCAACTTAAGCTTCCCTAGAGACTCATCTATGAGCTCACCTTGACTCACATCACTCACCTTGCCATCTCACTTTTAGCTCACCTAGAGCTCACCGAGCAGCTCAACTTGAGCTCACCTCAGGAGCTCATCAAGTAGCTCACCAAAAACTCACATGGGAGCTCACCTGATAGCTCACCCAAAAACTCACATGGGAGCTCACCTATCAGCTCAACTTAACAACATCCTTAAGCTTGCTAAGGAGCTCACCTTCCCAACTCACCTTGAGCTCATCTGGTAGCTCACTTAGAAGTTTGTCGAGTAGCTCACCTAGGAGCTCACCGAGTAGCTCACCGAGTAGGTTGACTTGAGCTCACCTGGCTCACTTGAGTAGCTCACTTGTGAGCTCTTGTAGTGAGCTCACCGAAGAGCTCACTTGGGGACCTCACCTGTGAGCTCACCAAGTAGAGCTCACTTGGGAGCTCACCTAGCAGCTCACTGGGAGCTCACCTAATAATTTGTAAAGTAGCTCACCTGGGATCTCTTCTGGGAGCTCACCGATTACCTCGAGTTGAGCTCACCGAGAGATTTTTCACCTTGGTAACTCACCTTGAACTCACCTTGAGAGCTCACTCTGATAGCTCACCTTGCCAACTCACCTTGACCTTGAGCTCACCTTGCTCAGACTCACCTTGAGCTCTCCTTGACCTTGCTCACCTTGTGCTCACTCGGTAGCTTGGCAGCTTGTAGCTCTCAGCTCAAGAGCTCACTCAAGTTCACTTAAGCTTGCCTAAAACTCACCTAGGAGCTCGCATGACATCTCACCTTGCCAACTCACTTGAGCTCACTGAAGTAACTCTAGAGCTTTCACTTGAGCTCACATCGAGGAGCTCATCAAGAACTCACTGAAAACTCACACATGGGAGCTCACCTGATAGCTCACCTTACCAACTCACATGGGAGCTCACCTATCAGTCAGCTTGGCTTACTCTACTCACTTGAGCTCAACTAAGGAGCTCACCTTACCAACTCACCTTGAGCTTGTCTGAGTAGCTTACCTCAGAGTTCATCGAGCATCTCACCAAGTAGCTCACTTGGAGCTCACTCTAACAACTCACTCTAGGAGATCACCAAGTAGCTCACCTAGGAGCTCACCGAGTATGTTGACTTGAGCTTGAGCTTGTGAGATCACCAAGCAGCTCACCTGAGTAACTCACCTTGAACTCACCTCAAGAGCTCACCTTGAGCTCACCTCGCTCAAGAGCTCACTTGAGCTCACTCTTGCTAACTCACCTCACCTTTATCTCACCTTGCCAACTCCCCATAAGCTATCTCATAGCTCTCATGTAAGCTCACCTTAGAGATTTCACAATAAGCTCACGGGATCTCTTCTAGGAGCTCACTGATTAGCTTGAGTCACTGAGCTCACCTTGGAGCTCTTCTTGAGTAACTCACCTCTGGAACTCAACTTATAGCTCACCTAATTCCTTGAGCTCACTTTGCTCACTTGAGCTCATTCAGGGAGCTCACCTAACTGACATCTCACCTTGCTAATTCACCTTGAGTTCACCTTACCACCTCACCTTGAGCTCACTGCCTCACCAAGCTCACCTTGAGCTCATATGGTGGCTCATATGTAAGCATCACCTAAGCTCACCTCGAGATTCACCGAGCAAGCTCACCTTTGAGCTCACCTAGGAGCTCACCTAGGAGCTTGACTCAGTAGCTCACAAGGAACTCATCGAGAAGCTCACTTGAGCTTTCCCGAAAACTCACCTAGGAGCTCACTGATGGCTCACCTTGAACTCACCTTGAGAGCTCACCTATCAGCTCACCTTGAGTTTGTTGAGCTAGACTTGCACCAGTAGCTCACCTAGCTCACTTGAGCTTTCTCCTAAGCTCAGTCTCACCTAGGGAGCTCACCCAGAGCTCACCTAATAGCTTACCATCTCACCGAGCTCTCACCAGTAGCTCAGCTTAGTCAGAGGTTGACTTGAGCTCTCACTTATGAGCTCACCAGAGCTCAGCTCATCAATTCCTCACTTAGGAGCTCACCAAGTAGCTCACTTGGGAGCTCACTTAGTAGCTCACCAGTAGCTCACCTAGGAGCTCACCAAGTAGCTCACCGGGAGCTCACCTAGGAGAGCTCACCTCATCGGCTAGCTGAGTTGAGCTCACCCGGAGCTCATTGAGTAACTCACCTGGGAACTCACCTGAGAACTCACTAGAGCTCTCCTTACTAACTCACCTTGAGTTCACCTTGCCAACTCACCTTAAGCTCACCTTGCCAACTCACCTTGAGCTCATCTAGTAGCTCACATGTAATCTCACCTCAGAGATTACCGATAAGCTCACCTTTGAGCTCACCTAGGGAGCTCACCAAGTAGGTTCACCTAGGAGCTCAACTAGGAGCTTAGAAAGTAGCTCACCCAGAGCTCACCTGATAGCTCACCTTGCCAGCTCACCTTGAGCTCACTCCAGGATCTCACTGAGGAGCTCTTGACTTGAGCTCACCTAGGAGCTCATCAAGTAGCTCACCCAAAAACTCACATGGGAGCTCACCTTACCAAATTACATGGGAGCTCACCTATTAGCTAACCATTACTAGCTCACCTTAAGCTCACTCAGGAGCTCACCTTATCAACCCACCTTGAGCTTTTCTTGTAGCTCACCTTAGAGTTCATAGAGCAGCTCACCAAGTAGCTCACCTGGGAGCTCACAACTCACTCACTTGGGAGCTCACCGAGAAGCTCACTTGAGTAGGTTGACTTGAGCTCACTTGTGAGCTCACCAAGTAGCTCACTCAGGGACCTCACCTAGGAGCTTGCCAAGTAGCTCACTTAGGAACTCACCTAGCAGCTCACCTGGGAGCTCACCAAACAACTCACAAAGTAGCTCACCTGAGGAGATCTTCTGGGAGCTCACCGATCAGATCAAGTTGAGCTCACCTGGGAGCTCATCGAGTAACTCACCTAGGAACTCACCTGGACTCACCTAGAGCTGCTTTCTCGATAGCTTGCTTACTAACTCACCACCTGAGCTCACCTTACCAACTTACTCACCTTGAGCTTGCCTTACTAACTCACCTTGAGCTCATCTGGTAGCTCACATGTAAGCTCACCTTAGAGATTACTCAATAAGCTCACCTTTGAGCTCACCTGGGAGCTCATCAGAAGCTCACATAGGAGCTCACTTGAGTTCCACTAGTATCTCGACTTGAGTTTGTCTAAGAATCTCACATCGGAGATCGCCTCACCTGTATAGCTCTCATCTTGGCAGCTCACCAAGTAGCTCACCTAGAAGCTCACCTTACAGCTCACCTTGATCTCACTAAGGAGCTCACCCTGACAACTCACCTTGAGATCATCTGGTAGCTCACCTTGGAGTTTGTCGAGTAGCTCACTAAGTAGTTCACTTGGGAGCTCACCGAGTGGCTCTCTCTAGGTTCACTTGATCTCACTTATGAGATCACTTAGCTTTTCACCTGGAGTAGCTTGCACTTGGAGCTTCACTTGGGAGCTCACCAAGTAGCTCACTTGGAACCTCACCTAGCAGCTCACCTAGAAGCTCACCAAACAACTCACCAAGTAGTTCACCTGGGAGCTCTTTTAAGAGCTCACCGATCAAATCAAGTTGAGCTCACCTAGGAGCTCATCAAGTAACTCACTTAGGAACTCACCTAGGAGCTCACCTAATAGCTCCCTTTCTAACTCACCTTGATCTCACCATATCTCACCTTCACTTGATATCACCTTGCCAACTCACCTTGAGCTCACTCAAGTGCTCAGCTCACTATCACAGTAAGCTCATCTAGGAGCTCAGCTCTAAAGTAGCTCATACCTAGAGCTCGAGTAGCTCACTTTGAGCTTACCTGAAACTCACCTAGGAGCTTGCCTTATAGCTCACTCTTGAGCTTTCCTAGGAGCTTGTTGAGAAACTTGACTTGAGCTCACCCATGAGTTTGTTAAGTAGCTTTCTTGAAAACTCACATGGGAGCTCACCTGACAGCACACCTTGCCAACTTTCATGGGAGCTCACCTAGCCATCTTTGCACATTGAGCTCACGAGAGAAGATCACATTTCCAACTCACCTTGAGCTCATATAGTAGCTCATCTTGGAGTTTATTGAGTAAATCTCCAAGTCAAGTAGCTCACCTAGGAGCTCACCTAATAGCTCACTTGGGAGCTCACCTAAGGAGCTCACCGAGTAGCTCACCTAGTAGGTTGACTTGAGCTCACTTGTGAGCTCACCAATCAGCTCACTGGGGACTCATCTTGGAGTTCACCAAGTAGCTTACTTGGGAGATCACCTAATAGCTTGCCTAGGAGCTCACCAAACTAGCTCCCCAAGTAGCTTACCTTAAGCTCTTTTAGGAGCTCACTGATTATCTCGAGTTGAGCTCACCTGGAAGCTCATCGAGTAACTCACCTAGGAGCTCACCTGATAGCTCACTTGCAGCACTTACTTTGAGCTCACAGCTCCCAACTCACCTTGATCTTGCTCACTTACGGTAACTCACCTTAAGCTCACCTTTGAGCTCACGAGAGAGCTCACCTGAGAGCTCACCAAGCATCTCACCTAGGCTCACTTGGCCGGGAGCTTAGCTCAGCTCATTGAGAAGCCCGACTTGAGCTTTCTTGAAAACTCACCTAGGAGCTCACCTAATAACTCACCTTGTCAGCTCACTTTTAGCTCACCTAGGAGCTCACTAAGCAGCTCAACTTTAGCTCACTTGGGAGCTCATCAAATAGCTCACCCGAAAACTCATATGGGAGCTCACCTGATAGCTCACCCATAAACTCACATGGGAGCTCACCTATCAGCTCACCTTAATAGCTCACCTTGAGCTCACTGAGGAGCTCACCTTCCCAACTTACCTTGAGCTCATCTGGTAGCTCACTAAGATTTTAGCTCAAGTTGTTCACCGGGAGCTCACCGAGAAGCTCACCTGAGTACATTCACTTGAGCTCACTTGTGAGCTCACTGGTGAGCTTCACCGAGTAACTCGCCTAGAACCTCACCTAGGAGCTCACCATGTAGCTCACTTGGGAGATTGCCTAATAGCTCACCTTGCCAAATCACCTTGAGCTCACCTTGAGCTTTCAACTCATCTTGAGCTCACATTGCCACCTGACCTTGAGCTCATCTGGTCTCACATTTAAGCTCACCTCGGAGCTTGCTGATAAGCTCAATTTTGAGCTCATGTGAGAGCTCACCAAGAAGCTCACCTAGGAGCTCAAAACAACTTGCCCAGGAACTCACCTGGTAGCTCACATGTTAGATCACCTTGACAATTCACCTTGAGCTCACCAAGTAGCTTGACTTGAGCTCGATCAGGAGCTCATCAAGTAGCTCACTCAAAACTCACATGGGAGCTCACCTGACAGCTCACCTTGCCAACTCACATGAGAGCTCACCTAGTAGCTCAGCTTTCCAGCTCACCTTGAGCTCGCTGAGCTTCACCTTGCCAACTAGCCTTGAGCTCATCTAGTAGCTCACCTCAGATTTTATCGAGAAGCTTACCAAGTAGCTCACCTAACAACTTACACCGGGAACTCACCTAATAGCTTGCCTAGGAGCTCACCGAGTAGCTCTCTGAGTAGGTTTATTTGAGCTTTCTTGTGAGCTTACCGAGAGTAACTAGTGGGGAACTCACCTTGGAGCTCACCTGATAGCTCACCTTGCCAACTCACCTTGAGCTCACCTTGCCAACTCACCTTGATCTCACCTTGCCAACTCACCTTGAGCTAATCTGGTAGCTCGCATGTAAGCTCACCTTAGAGAGCTTGACTGAAGCTCACTTGGGAGCTCTTCTATGAGGTTGCTGATCAGCTAGAATTGAGCTCACCCGGGATCTCTTTGAGTAACTCACCTAGGAACTCACCTGGGAGCTCACCTAATAGCTCACCTAGTCAACTCACCTCAGTTCTCCTTGCACACTCACCTCAAGCTAATATGGTAGCTCATGTAAGCTCACCTTAGAGATTACCAATAAGCTCACCTTTGAGCTCACTTGGGATCTCACTAGGAGCTCAGCTGGGAGCTTGGAAAGTAGCTTGTTTAAGAGCTCATCAAGCAACTCAACTTGAGCTTCCTAGAAACTCACTTGGGAGCTCACCGAAAACTCACGTTGCTGAAGCTCACCTTGAGAAAACCCAAGAGCTTTCTCAATAGCTCAAATTGAGCTCACCTAGGAGGTCATCAAGTAGCTCACCCAAAAATGTGCATAGGAGCTCGCTTGATTGCTTGCCCTTACTAACTCACATGGGAGCTCCCTATCAGCTCCCCTATCAGAGTTCATTGAGTAGCTCACCAAGTAGCTCACCTGGGAACTCAACTAACAGCTCACCTAGGAGCTCGCCAAGTAGGTTGACTTGAGCTCACTTGTTAGCTTACCAAGTAACTCACCGTGGACCTCACCTAGGACCTCACCAAGTAGCTCACTTGGGAGGTCACCTAGCAGCTCACCTAGGAGCTTACCAAAAAGCTCACCAAGTAGCTCACCTGGGAGCTCTTCTTCAAGCTCATTGATCAAAACTCAAGTTGAGCTCACCTCACAGGAGCTTGTCGAGTAACTTGCATGGGAACACACTTAGGATCTCACCGATAGCTCACCTTGTCGGGTCACCTTTGAGCTCATCCTGATAACTCACATGTAAGCTCACCTTAGATATTACTAACAAGCTCACCTTTGAGCTCGCCTGGGAGGTCACCGAGAGCTCACCTAGGAGCTCACTGGCAGCTTAGAAAGTGGCTCACAGAGGAGCTTGTCAAGTAGCTTAACTTGAGCTTACTTGAAATATTTCTGGGAGCTCACCTGACACTCACCTTAAGCGTACTCCTACCAGCTAGCCTTAAGCTTGCCCAGGAGCTCACCGAGCAGCTTGACTTGAGCTCACCCGAGATCTTGTCAAAAATCTCACCCTAAAATTACATGAGAGCTCACCTTATAGGTCACCTAGAAACTCACCTAGGAGATCACCTGAAAGCTCACAAATAAACTCACATGGGAGCTCACCTATCAACTCACCTTGTAGACTCACCTTAAGAATGCTTTGAGGAGCTCACCTTTCCAACTTACCTTGAGCTCATCTGGTAGCTCACCTTAGAGTTCATCGAGAAACTTACCAAGTACCTTGTCTGGGAGCTCACCTAACAGCTCACCTGGAGGTCACCTAACTACTCGCTTGGGAGCTCACCGAGTAGCTCATTGAGTAGGTTGACTTCAGCTCACCGATTAGGTTTACCTTTAGCAACAACCCCATCCTAAGGGAGTAGTTCTCGAGGTCTGCATTGCGTAAGCCTTGATATGTGCATTCAGATCTCCCTCACCTTTGTACTTGGGTAAATTGGGAAGAGGTCTTAGAAGCATGACACTTGGTATGGTGAAATCTAAAGGCTCTTTCAAGTATTTTGAATATGTCCATATCACATAGGTTTTGACCATTGATGGTGCCTATTAAGGGAGCGGTTTTGGAATGGGTTGTTGACATGGCATAGCGTACATGTTAGTGAGGGCATAAGGAAACCCCTATGTTTGAGGAAACATGTCGGAAAGGAGAATATATCCCCTTGTGGTGATTTGGAGTACATGTTTAAGAATGAAGGTGGATTGTCCAAAAATGGATTACTTTGTATTAGATGGGGAGGAGCGGTGTTAGAAATGGCAGCTCTTGTTGAGGTTTTTTTGAATACTAAGGAGTCATGCCTAATGTGCCTACTCCTGTGGAGGTGGCTGGAGGTGTGGAGGATCTTCCCGCTTGGAATTGAGAATTTTGACTTACTTGGTGTGGAGAGATGACTTCATTTGGGTGAACTTACTTTTCCTTTTGTTGTATATCATGTTGTTGTATAGGCATGTGATATCCTGCTATGAATCGATCATTGCCAGAGTTTCTCCGAGGGCATTTTCTATATGACTTACTCGGGTGGTTTGTAAACAAGTGGGTACATACTTCGAGAACATTGTTCCCTAACCTTTTCTCATCTAGAGTATGATTCTGATGACTTCATTTGTGGCCTAAGTAGTACCCGTCATTACTTGGGCAAGTTCTACTTTTCTACTAGAGTCGACTTCATTTGCATTTTTTCCTTGTTGTTGTATATCATGTTGTTGTATAGGCATGTGATATCCTCGCTATGAATCGATCATTGCCTGCGCCAAGTTTCTCTCGAGGGCATTTTCTATATGTAGTGGCATAGAGGTATTTTCTCGAAAAAGACCTCGGGTTGTGTTTGTAAACCTCCTATAGGTGGGTACATACTTCGAGAACATTGTTCATTCCTGGCATAGCGTACCAAATTTTCATCATCTAAACCCAAGTATGATTCGATTATCTACTAATTTGTGGCCTAAGTAGTACTTGAGGAGAATTTTGACTTACTTGGGCAAGTTCTCCCCCTAACCTTTTCTACTAGAGTTGAAATGACTTCATTTGGTGAAGTCATGATACTTTTCCTCGAGGCATTTGTTGTATATCATGTTGTTGTATAGGCATGTGATATCCGCTATGAACTCATTGCCTCGCCAAGTTTCTCTCGAGGGCATTTTCTATATGTAGTGGCATAGAGGTATTTTCTAAAAAGACTCGGGTTGTGTTTGTAAACCTCCTATAGGTGGGTCATACTTGAGAACATTGTTCATTCCTGCATAAGCGTATTTTCATCATCTAAACCCAAGTATGATCCTTGATTTCTACTAATTTGTGGCCTAAGTAGTACTCGAGTTAGTTGATTCTCCTATTAGTTTCATATTGTTCACCCCAAGGCTCTGCTTTGCCATGTTTGACTAATTCGCAGAGGGATGAGGTATATCTCGATCCTTGATTTTGTGTTGATTGTCTTGAGTAGTTATCACCCCATACCAAGCACGAGGGTGATGATTGTCTATTCTATTGGGCGTAGTATGCCTCAAGACCCAAGAGGGGTCTGCATATATGCATCGAATCCCAACATATTTGGGGGGTATATGAATACCCACAGAATAATGGGAAGGAGTGAAGGTGATGGTGAAATTTGATGAGGTAATAAAGACAAAAGAGTCATTTATTTCAAAAGAACTAGTAGAAATATGACTCCAGAGCAGAAAGTAGAAAGTTCACATTGGGTTCACCAATTTTGTATGATGGAAAAGTGACAAGCGAGCTTGGGAATCTACAAGTAACTCTTCCTCGCACCCAACCTCCCGAGGTCATGCCGAGACAGCCGGTGGGGATGGAATATGTGTGGGATACAAACAAACTAGTTAGGCAATCTAATGTCTTCGACACGCACTAGTGGAAATTGTGAATCTAAGGCAAAGAAGGCCCTCCTAACTTGAACTGGTGTGATAGATCGATCAGTAAGAATGACCAATCAAAGGCTCCAATCAATATCGAGCTTTGGTGTGATTCGGTCTATAGGTTGTGGAATATGTGGAAAATGACCTGGGATAGTTTCGTGTATGTCTCCAGATAAGGTCATAGGGTGGATGGTAAATATAATTGACTCTATGGGTGATTCTTTGGCCTAGTCTAGAACTCCTTAGCTTTGTTAGCTGCTATGTCTAACCAGGATAACTATTTGATGATGATAGGTGGAAGTGGAGTAGATCTAAATACTAGTGTACGTAGGCCAACATCTATGTCTGTTTCACCTATGGATTCGTTGGGCTGTGAAATTCTTGGGTCACAACCGTAAATTCATGGTTTTTATGGACCTGTTATGGTCATGTATGGAATCAGTCCCTAATCCCTAGTATCTAGTAATCATATGCTTTCTCAACTTCTATATTCATAATCAATAATTGTGTGATCTTCTCAGAATATCTTACAGGCGTTCATGTAATATGAATTCTTAAGCTGGTATCTATATCTGTGAGAGTGTCTCCTGCGTCTGGCTGTGGAACCAAAGGATCATAATCAAATTTCCACTCTAAGCCTTTCTATAGTCATGTAGATATGAATCTAATGTAATCTGTAGTTTGGTTGATTTGACGAAATGTGTGTGCTCGGTCATCTTCTATGTTTAACCCGTGCGATTGGAAACTAATTTGTTGCAAGTTTACCGTTGTTCGGAAGACTTAAATCTTGAGATTTTTTTCTATATCAGTTATTGCTTTGTGATGATATTAGGTTGCGGCATGATTGGATCGAATACATATTCTCTGGGCTCCTAGGTCCCGTGATTGTCATACAAAAGTAACAATGTAAATTAATCAGTAGCAGAGTGAAATTTAACTACTTTAAGTATATCTATAGCATATATGTTTCTTTATTTTTGTATTTTCTCGATGAACTATTCGAATGAATTTAAAACAGTAACTATTTAACATATCTAGAATTGACAGCTAAAATAACAAATTAAAAAAATAAGATAACCGAGTATAGCTATTTGTCTGCAAACCGTGAATCTATTCTAAATAATGAAATACTTGATCTAGTCTATTTGCAAGACTCTCGATCCTACCTCAGAAGTGAGGAATGAATCATAGTCTCTTAGAAACTATCAATCCCCACAGACTTCCTGAAATATAAAAAGTGAAATTGATTAAAATAAAGTGATTAAATACTCGATTTGATATGTTTCTAATTTAGAACTTTGAAAGCTAGAACCGGATTCTACATGTAATAGTGGTGAATCTGATGGTGTGTGTGATCATGTCCCCTCAATGTGATCTCCTCATTTCTTCGTGTTCACATAGGTCCAGAAAAGCGTGTAATGCTAGCATCAACAGAAGTAGATATTGGGACAAAGGCAGCTTAGGATACAGACTGAATACAATGCGAGTAGGAGAGAGATAGCGTAAGAGTACAGAGCTTGACTTATGTAATTCCTAGCAGGATTTATTGTGAGTCATACAACATAAAATGTCCAAAACCTTAAACTATCCTGTTTGAAGAACAAAACCTCAGTAACTTTAATGGCTTCCTATTGAAAAAACTGAATATTTTACTCCAATGGATTAGATAAAATGTCAACATCACTTGCACAAGATGGATATGTGGCTTCCTAATAGCAAGACAATACTAACTAAACATGCAATGAAAGAAAGTAAAGACTCTAAACAAAATGAAATACTAATCTATTGCAAAGAGAAATTCAGAGGAAAATTTGAGGGCCATTTTCTTGAGCACAAGCCAACTATTTATAGCATTTGCATTTACCCAAGGTAAAAACCAAATAAAACTCTTAAACTATAAACAATGGAAAAACACTATTCCGTGGAACTAAAATCATTAATGCAAGCTTATGGCAGTGAAAAAATTGGTGAATCATTGAAATTTATGTGAGTCATGTTAAAATAGCTTTCTAGAAAATGCGTAAAGGACTCTGCCCCTGAGCGAGGCAACGGTTATAGGACCTCCGCCTGCTTGGGGTGGCGGTCATGAGACCACCACCAGCAGAGTAGTGGTTTCATCATCAAGAGCAAAAGGCTAAGAAAAGAGGGGAAAAGAGAAAAAAAAAAGCATGTGGGGGAATAAGTGGGGCATGTGGGATGTTAACACACACTTGGAGAGATTTTTCAGATCCCGAACACCTTGTGAGGAGATTGTACGTACCCAAAATTGTAAGGTATTGTACTGCCGGAATAGTGTAACAAGTGCCCCAATGATGATACAGGTATCCTCGCAAGGTATTCGGGATCCGAAAAGCCCTCAAGTATGTGTTAACATCCTACGTGCCCCGCTTAGCCCCCGTGTCCTTTGTTTTCCCCTTTTTCCCTCTTTTCTTGGCCTTTTGATCTTCGATGATGAAACTTCGCCGCCCGCAGGCGGTGGTCTCGTGACCGCCACCCCGATCGTGGTGACGGTCCCGTAACCACCACCCTACTCGGAGCGGAGGTCCTTTACGCATTTTCAAGAAAGCATTTTGATGTGACTCATGTAAAAGATCAACGCTTTCACCATCTTTTCCTTGCCGACTTGGGCATGCATTTATGTTTTGGTCCCCTAGAATAGTGTTTGGCCATTGTTTATGGTTTTTAGAGTTCTTTTGGTTTTGATCTTTGGGTGAATGGAGAGTTATAAATAAGTGGCTTATGCTCAAGCAAAGGGTCTGATCTTTTTGTCTCTCATGTCCTCATTTCAGTAGTTCACTGCATATCATGTTTAGAAGCCTTGGTTTAATTCATTATATGCTTAGTTAGTATTATTCAAATATTGGTAAGCCACATATCCATCTTGTGCAAGCAAAGTGTTGTTGTTTTATCAAATCCATTGGAGTAGAATAGCTTAGGAAGCCATTAAAGTTGTAGGTTTTTCTCTTCAAATAGAATAGTTTCGTGTTCTGTCGCCGTACGTTGCATGACTCACAAGAAAATCCCACTAGGAATTACATAAGCCAAGCTCATGTACTCTTGCGCTATCCCTCTCCTACTCGCATTTTCAGTCTCGCATTCCGAGATGTCCTTGTCCTAATATCTACTTCACATTCTAGCATTACACACTTTTTTGGATCCATGTGAACATGAAAGAACGAGGAGATCACACTTTGAGGGGACAAGATCACACACACCAACGGATTTGCCAACTGTTCTATGTAGAATCCGAGTTTTACCTTTCAAAGTTCTAGTTAGAATCATATCAAATAAAATAGTTAATTACTTCATTTCAAGTAAATTCTATTCTCGATATTACCAAGGAAGTCAAGCTGTGAGGATTGATAGTTTCGAGAAACTATGATTCACTCTCACTTTTGAGGTAGGATCGAGAATCTTCTGAGATAGATGAGCTATTTCATTTATTTAGAATAAATCTAAAAATCACACAGAAAATAACTACACTCGGTTATCTTGTTTGTTTTAAATTGTTATTTAGTTGTTATTTCTAGATACGTTTAAATAGCTTGCTTTCCTTAAATTCTTAAAAGGTTTCTCGAATGATAGAGGTTATATATGTTTTAGATTCATTCCACGTAATTAGAATTTGCTTTATTATAGTTAGATATCCTCATTTTAGACAATAGAACAAGTCAAATTTTTTTTTTTTTTTTTTTTTATAATTGCATACTGGTTCTAAATACATAATTTAGAACTCACAATTCAAATAATCATTTATATAACAGACAACCATATGCAGCTGTAATGACTCGGAGTACCTCCGATCTATTCATTCCATGACTCGGTAATCTACCGATCTATTCATGAGTAATAAGAGCCGGTGTTTTTATTTAACACATTACTCTTGTGGTTCTCTTCCCTAATCTGGGATTCAGAATGCTCTGTCCAAGGAATCTAACTGAATAATTGTTACCATTATTCATCGGCATCTCATCCCTTAGACTAGGTGAATTAGGACAACGCAATCAGCAGCTTGCGATACTTTGGCCAAAGATTTGAAACATACTGTTCATGTCTCGTATTCCTTAACGGCATACTCGTCAATCTGGAATACGTCCTTCACCCCATTCATATGTTATATAGAATGTCTTATACCGACTCACCGTCACCCTTCCTTTCACAATCGAATCACTCGGAGGCGATTAACAAGGTGATAATGTTATATGGATGACCACGAGGATTAGGGATATGATGACATACTGGTTCAACCTTGCAGTTCAACCAGTGTGTCATGATACCCCGAATCTCCTAGGCAGCCTTATAACATGACCACGTTCTTAATCGGTCCTGTGGTAACTCGTGCGAAATCAAGTGTAAATCTTAGCGATCAATGCAAAGGGTGTCGCCATAAGTCATCTCGCATTATTGTAACTTCAAGAAGATCCTAATCTTCTCGAGAGTACAACTGCAGCTTGACTTATGTCGTCAACCTTTAAATCCGCCTCGAAAGATCTACTCAAGAATAAGCGTTACGCACTTGAGTTTAAATCACTTTTAAAGACTTTTCCCTAAGGTTAGCCTTTCCAAATCCCTGGATTCTTTGTCTTAAGACGACCCTCCTCTATTAAAACCCATTACATGGTAGAGGTATTACGGTCAAGTTCCCATCAAGGAGTCATTAGAATACACCTGATTCTAAAGCAACAGAATCGGACAGTATCTCATAACCTTTGCTTGAGATTGCCAACTGAACTCCATTTGATTGAATATCGCTCTCTTAACTGAATTTATATCATACTTTCTAGTATAAAGATATAAATGATTAAGAATCCAATTTAATATTGTCCTGTCATACTTAGGACTAGGGATTAGTAATTTAATCCAGCTTGTTTAGCGTTCTCTTTAGGCTCATTTTTAACCTATCTTCTAGAAAGACAATTATTTAAATCCAATATTGCTTTTGCTAGAACAAATTAGAACTACTAAACACTCATAAGAATTCAATCTCATTTTCATGCAAGCTTTCATTGTCAATCACAAAAGCATCCATATTATACAATGATAACAATGCCCCTTCTACACATAAACCGAAGAAGGTCAACTTTCAGAAATAGAATACAACACATAAGTATCAAACACTTATTTCCATTCCTTTCAAAACTATACAATTACATTTTATGCAACAACATACTTGATATAATGCTAACGGAAAAGAAACATCTTTTCTCATATAGTACATCTATAAAATCAAGCTGTAATTCATTATAAATCAAATAAACAATCTGATCACTGTCAGATCTGCATTGCTTTTACCTCTTACGGCAACCATCTGCAAAAATAGTCAACATGAGTCAGTTCAATGAACTGAGCATGATAAGCACTAACTTTTAAAACAATTGCAATCCATCAATTGTTTTCATTAAACACCCTGTTTAAATGAGATCAAATATCCAAATAAGTAAACATATTCAGACTATGTCCTTGTAATACAAAATGATTACAAATATGTAACTCTATCATTGTTACAAAATAGTCTTAATCACTTTCTAATATTTCATCAAATATTAAAAATCAAGGAACGAATGTATACAAACAATCATTGAATCCAAATCACAACATTGGTCAGATTGTTTCATTCTTCCAAAAGGGAAATAACATAACAATTCGGGATTCTACCAAAATGCTACAAAACAATTTCCCACTGTTAGGCAAATATCAACAAATATGAAATAAAGGAAGAGAAAGAACCAATCCATTCATACTTCCTTTCACATAAATTCATCACTGTACCGTCTTCTCCTATGAAAACATTTATCCAGTATATAAATGAACAAGTTAGACAAGCCGCAAGCAAGATCGCTGTTCTAAATCACGAAATAGAAACACAGCAAAACTCCTGTACAGCAACTAACACATCAGCAATTCATGTATCAACCCTAAGCCCAATGCTAGTTCCTTTTACACAGTAAGGCTTTGACACAAGTTGAAAACAAGAAACTACAAGCGTATCGCTGTAAACAACAACCTTATTGCATCAAGCAATTTGAGGTTTCCTAGAGACTATGCTATGTTGACCACACAGTATTTCCAAATCATGCTCAGTCAAATCGGACTGATTAAATGGAAAAGAACATAGCATACTTATTCTTGCTCAGTCAAAATCGGACTGAAGTAAAAGAAGGGAATACAACCAATCGATCCTTACCTTGGCGCATGCAAGTCTTAGTGTGGTATTCGCGACTTACCCAAACAAGGTCAGAACACGAAACAGTCATCCATATTCAAGGATCTCAAACAGTGACAAAGACAGTGTCCAAAGTCAAGTTCAGAAAGAGACAGAAGTACCAGCTACCTTTCCAGAATTCCAAATGATTCAAACGGAGGTAACAATTCAAGCAAATGCATATGAATTCATACTGATATTCATCAACGAAGCATAATAAGAATCAGACAAACAAATTAATCTCTGATTTCACACCAAGAACCCGACTGAACTCTGCCAATCTTTTTACACAAATTTGTACAGGTTGAAGACGTACATGATCACCTAAGAATCTGTGCCACAAAATCCCTGAAACACGAAGGAATTCTAATCGAAATAACAAGATCGAAAAACATGTTATTCCATTAAGTCGCTGGCACATAAAATACCAACAACTTAACTATATTCGACTCAAATGTAAAATGAATCATTCAATCGACTCCTCAGAGTCGTCCAAATCACAACAGTATAAATCTATATATTCACACTGTATACTGTTAATGGTTTTATACTCATAACCACTGAACCCTACAGCAGCGTACTAAGAAATTGGTGATGATTCCTTCTATGCCAGCTATGGCAATCATTCAGAATGAAACAAGTGTAAGCAAATCAAATACCCATTTCAAGCAAGGAAATCAACTGAGCCGCTTCGAAACTTTCGAACAGTTTACACAAAGAAATGCAAATGCATACCTAGGAAGTCTATATCCTTTATTCATTCAAATAACGGTGCTCAAAAGACCTGTTTCTTCTTACCAGGCTTCCACGAAAATCAATTCACAAAACTTATGGATGAATCTACATTCTCAGCAATAGATAGCAATATACGATTCAATCATGGACTCCACTGAGTCGATAAAATAAAGTACAGATGTATCTATATTATACACAGTCAACAAGTAATCCCGCTAACACAATAACAAGGAAAACAACTTCCGCTAGGTCGTATAAACTACGGTAACACAACAGTTACCTGTTCCTAACAAAATTAGAAGACAATGAAAACCCAAAAAGTATCATTAAACACTGTCAACAAAACCCACGACAGAGTTTCCAAAGAAGCAATAATACTGATCAATCTTACAGTATTCATCAAAATCATTCCATACAGTTTCCACAACAAGAAACAGCGACCACAAATCAACAACATACAGTGGTCTATTCTCAACACAAGTATATTCTTTGGGCTCACGCCAAACAGGCCGAGCATTCATGCTCTTTACATATAAATATCTCATATATTTAAACCAGAAAGAATACACAAAGGAATAGAGCCACAATTCGAATTTAACAAACACCCATCAAGAGGAAATTGAAAAATCGAACCAGAAGAGATACAGTACCAAAATTTAAACAAGATCTCCATAGAAAATCCTTTATTTTCTCAAAACATTTGAACAGAGTTGTTCTAATGAAATCACTTGAAAGACAGCAAGATATTTAAAGGTTAGGGCCTAACATGCCTGTATTTTTTTCTTGATCAAATTTCCGAAGCAGACCACTGGAAGAGCTCAAACTTCCTTTTCTTTTTCCAAGATAAAGCGACCAACAAAATTTCGCTGTCTCCATCACATATATATCTTCCATGACAGAGAAAAGAGCCAGAGAAATTCATTCTTGCCATGCAACTCAAGGAGAACTGGTGCGAAGAACCAGTAAACAAGCAGAGAGAGAGAGAAGACCGAAAATCGCGACAAACCAAACAAACCTTCAACTTCCCGTTTGCATGCCTTCTCGCGAGTTCCGAGCTCGTCTCCCTAGAACATTGAATGCCATTAAACCAACTTTCCCGCTTAAACTCAACTTCCACCGACCGCCAAAATTGGCGACAGTCCAACTAAAACTCAAGTTCATTTCCAAACTTAGCAAATTGCCACGTCTGCACAGGTTAGCCGCCGCTTAAGCCTCCGCCATGACCTGTCCCTCATCCTTATCCCCAGCATTAATTGCCATAGAAAACGCCGCCCATGGTTCGCACCCCCTTCCATAGGCCCCTTCATAATCTCCTCATTAGTTAGGTTAGCATCTTAGGTTAGAATTTAGGGTAATACCCATACTAACCAATTTACACATAGATACTAACTTAGGATATTAACACATAGCCTAGGTCTAGGTTAGCTTAACAATAATCTAACCCCTAGGTTAGGTTTTAGTTTTAGGTTACTAACCATTAATAATTCCAAAGAAGGTATAACATTTTATATGCCAAGAAAAGACCCAAAATCATGCATCTCCGAACAGGATTCACTCCTATACAAAATTGTTAGGCTACAGGAATATACATGATAGAATTATTACTTGGTCCACGTCCGAGACCTTCCAGATATACCTCCATATCGGGAACCAATTCATTTCTCAAGATCAGCCTGAGTCATACTCCTGACCAGCTTAATAAATGCTTCCATACCTTGCAACCTGTTCAAGGTCTGTGATCTAATTTATCACAAACAGATTTAAAGCATTACTTGGATCAATTCCACTGATCCAAGTCTAGATATTATAGATGAATATCTCTATAATTCATTCCGTGATCAGATTAATATTCAGACACAAAATGAAATAAATAAAAGAGTCTAATCATATTCTCGACTACCAAGATCTGCAATCTGCAAGAAATTCAGTACATATCAAGCATGATTTCTGAATCGAGGAACACATCCTTTTACAAGAAATCACATATCAACACTTGAATGCTTAGGAGAAAGTAACAACAGTTCAGGGTGTTACATGCTTCCCTCCTAAAAAGATTCATCGTCCCGATGAATTACATATTAAATTAACCTTCAGGTCAATCAATTTATTAGTACACAAACAATGTGACTACTTCCATATTAAATAGTTTTCAGAAATCAATGTCACAACACATTTATTCAACCTGAATAAAGTCTGCCTTAATCTGGCTTTCTTAAATACTTAAAAACAATCAGTTCATAAAAGTATATTTTTGTCAACAGTTTTTCATTCTGTTGCAAAAAGAGAAGGAAAAGCAATTTTCATTTCTTCCAGATTTTCCCAAGTTGCACTTTCTTCGCTAAACTGGTCCCACTGACCTTACATTGTCAGTATATCACGATTTCTTAAATGCAATTGGAGTTTCCAAGACTCATGTGGGTTTAACCACGATTATTCCCGGGTCTTGACCTGCAAGGAATTCCAATTTAAAACATGTGATAGATCTGAAACGTACTTCTTAAGCAAAGAAATATGGAAAACATCATGCATGCGAGATAAAGCAGTGGCAATGCTAAACGATAAGCTACAGGATTGATTATTTCGACAATTTCGAAAGGTCCCACAAATCGTGGTGACAACTTGGCAGCCTTGCCAAAAGTTATAGAACTCTTTTCTGGGTTTAACACGCAGAAAACCTTATCACCAAGCTCAAACTTTCTATCAACCCGCTTAAGGTCAGCATAGCTCTTCTGTCTATCCGCTGCTTCCTTTAATCGTTCACGAATCAGCTTAACTTGCTGTTCCATTTCTGTGAGAATCTCTGGTCCAATTACCACTCTATCCTCAACACTGTCCCAACTTACAGGGGTTCTGCACTTTCTTCCATAAAGTGCTTCAAATGGTGCCATCTTAAGAGATGAGTGATAAGTGTTGTTGTATGCGAACTCAACTAATGGAAGATACTCTTCCCATTTATACTGTTGATCCATGCAATACATTCGCAACATGTCCTCCAACACTTGATTTACCCTCTCAGTTTGCCCATCCGTTTCTGGATGATATGCAGAACTGAAGTTTAGTTTTGTTCCTAGGGCTGCGTTAAGCGTTTGCCAAAACCTTGACGTCATTCTAGGATCCCTGTCAGATATAATCAATTCTGGTACACCATGCAATCTGAAAATTTCATGTACGAACCTCTTGGCCAGCACTGGTGAATCATCCTTTAGATTTCCAGCGATGAAATGAGCTACCTTAGTCAGTTTATCTACAACTACCAGGATAACATCATGCTTATTCCTGGACATAGGTAGTCCTTGTACAAAATCCATGGTTATTACTTGCCATTTGTACTGCGGTATGCTATGAGGATATAACAGTCCAGCAGGGTGCATATGCTCTGCCTTCACCCGCTGACATTCCAGGCAATGAGTCACAAAATTTATCACATCCTTTTTCATACCTTTCCAGAAGTATTGCTGTTTCAAATCAGCTAGCATTTTTGTGATACCTGGGTGTCCAGAGAAAGGTGAATTATGAAATTCAACTAACAACTTCTTTCTCAAATCATTCAGCACAGGTACATATACCCTATTTTCATAACGCAAGATTCCTTCATTATCAAAATGAAAACCTTCATACCTTTTATCTTTAGGTTCTGCAGCAAGCGCTGCTTTTACTTGCTGAAAATATGCATCTGATTCTGAGGCACTTTTTACCTCGTCTTTAAACTGAGTTCTCAATGTTATAAGAGCAGAAATGTGCCTCCTACGACTTAGAGCATCAGCTACTCTATTCTCCTTCCCTTTGATATAGCTAATATCAAAGTCATATTGTGATAAAAATTCTAACCACCTTCTTTGTCCGGCATTCGATTGGGCCGAGTAAAAATATATTTCAGTCCTGTGTGATCAGCCAACTCAAAAGGTTTTCCAAGTAAATAGTGTCTCCAGACTTGAAGCGCATGAACAATGGCAGCAAGTTCCAAATCATGAGGGGCATAATTCAGCTCATGTAACTTAAGTTTTCTACTTTCATAAGCTATGACCTGATCATTTTGTAACAAAACACCTCCAAGGCCTTCCCCAGAAGCATCCGTTACAACAGTAAAATTCCCATTAGGTCCAGGTACAGCCAATATAGGTGCAGAAGTCAACTGGTCTTTCAGACTTTTGAAAGCCGCTTCGCACTTGTCATTCCACATGAATTTCTTATCCTTCTTCTGCAATGAAGTTATTGGTGCAGCTACCTTAGAAAAATCCTTTACAAATTTTCTATAGTAACCAGCAAGACCCATGAAGCTTCTTACTTCATGCACATTCTTTGGTGCAGGCCACTCAGTTATTGCCACTATTTTTGAAGGATCTACAGCGATTCCTTCTTTACTTATGACATGACCCAAATAGTGAACTTCTGAATCAAAGAAAGAACATTTGGATAACTTACCATACAACTTTCTCTTTCTCAAAATTCCCAAAACTATCTTCAAATGCTCATTGTGCTCCTCAACACTTTTAGAATAAATGAGAATATCGTCCAAGAATACAAGTACAAACTTGTCCAGGTATTCTTGAAAAATATTGTTCATTAAATTCATAAAGGCTGTGGGTGCATTAGTTAACCCAAAGGGTAGAACTGTAAATTCATAATGTCCGTACCTTGTTCGGAAAGCTGTTTTATGAATATCTTCCTCTTTAATCCTTAACTGATGATAACCAGATCAAAGGTCTATCTTAGAATAAACCGCTGCTCCACGCATCTGATCAAACAGATCATCGATCCTAGGAAGTGGATATCGGTTCTTGATTGTTGCTTTGTTCAACATCCGATAATCAATACACAGCCTTAGTGTTCCATCCTTCTTTTTCACAAATATCACAGGTGCTCCCCAAGGTGAAACACTTGGTCTAATCAATCCTTTAGACAAAAGCTCTTGTAACTGTGCCTTAAGCTCGACTAACTCAGTAGTAGTCATCCGATAAGGCGCCTTGGAAATAGGTTCCGTTCCAGGCTTGATTTCAATGGTAAAATCAAATTCTCTCTTGGGTGGTAACCCTGGTAATTCCTCAGGAAAAACATCCCTGAAACTTTGTAACAGTGGAATTTGCTTCATGTAATCACCATCTTCTTCTGAAGATTCAGATATCTTTACTGCATAAAGAGTACATCCTTTATTCTTAGCCTTTTTAAGCTGCATAGCTGACAGTTTTCTAACTGAAATTTCCCGTTTCACACCTTGAATCTCTGCTGATTCCAGCTGATCATCTAAACATTTTATGTTCTTTTCATAGCAATCTACCTTTGCTTTATGGTCAGCTAACCAATTGACACCAATAATAATGTCATACGATCCCAAAGGTGTAACATAGAGATCAACTTCCGTGGAGAAATTAGGTAAATCAAGGACTGCTCCAAAGAGACACATACTCACTGTATGAACAGAATTATTACCATACTCTACAGTCCAAGATTTATCCATTTTCCCAGCTTTTCTTTTAAGTTTAGAAGCAAGTTTATTAGAAATAAAACATTCAGTAGCTCCTGTATCAAAAAGAATAGTGACAGGTATGCCGAATAACTTACCCGGAACTTCTATAGGTGTTGCTTGCTTTTCACCGCTTTGTCTCACATCGCAGCATGTATCTTATGTCACGATTACGATCATCCTTCTTCAAAGGACATTGATTTGCGTAATGATCTTTACCACAAGTGTAGCAGCCTCCTACAGGTCCCTTCTTAGGCTCAGCATTACCTCCAGCCTTGTAATTGTCACGCTGTCCTCCATAGGACTTCTGTCCATTATTATAATTTTTAACAAAATTATCCCTTATATTTCCAGCAGGCTTATTTACTGCTGCTTTCTTATTGTTATCTCCTGGAAACTTACTCTTGTTTCCAAACTTTTTCCACGGTCCTTTTCTGGGTGCAAGAGAGGTTGAAGAAGGGTTTGCAGTCTTCTTCCGCACTTCCTCCTTATGAGCAGAAATAGCCTTTAATTTCTGTTCTTGCCTTATGGCCTTTTCAACAACTCCTTCCATAGTGGTTGGACTGTGAACATCGACCTCTCCCCCTATCACAGGATTCAATCCCATGATGAATTTCCGTATCCTGAACTTTTCGTCAGTTTGATACTGTGGTACATACTTGAGGAGTTTTGTAAACCGCTCCCAGAATTCAGTTACCGTTAGCTTCCCTTGAGCTAAGTTCTGAAATTCTGTCATTTTCTGATCATAGAAAAGTTGTGGCAGCCACCGTTGCCTAAAATAGCCTTTAAATTGATCCCAAGTAATATTGGTCTCATCAATGTTTAGCTCAGCTTTTCGGCTATCCCACCACGAAGACGCTTCGTGAGAAAGCTGATAGGCTCCCCAAATAGCTTTGGTTTCCTCCGAGAAGTTCCTTATTGCAAAGTACTTCTCCATTTCGCTGAGCCAGTTCTCAGCTCCATCTCCTAATGTGGTGCCATCATACTTAGGTGGACTTATCCTTTTTATATCATTAGTGAGTTCTCACGCTAATCTGCCTTTTTGTTTTCTCGTTGACAGTGCATTTCCAAAGATAACATCAACACCCATTTCGGGGTTGTCCTCAGGAGGTTGCTGATTATTATTATCAGCCTCTACATCCTCCTCATTTCCCGTCACCTGCTGTTCAAGTACAGCTAAACGATCTCTTGTGTCCAACAGGGCAGCAAGGATCTCATCAAGTTTCTGGGTTGTTGCCGCTCCTCCTTCAGGTGGAGCATTACTCGCAACGCTCCTCTTGTTCTAACCATTTTCTCACACAAGAAAATTCAGTTTTTATCGATTATGGACTCAATAGGTCCAAGAGCTGCAACCTTCAGCTCTGATACCAAGATGTAACATCCTCATTTTAGACAATAGAACAAGTCAAATTTTTTTTTTTTTGATAATTGCATACTGGTTCTAAATACATAATTTAGAACTCACAATTCAAATAACCATTTATATAACAGACAACCATATGCAGCTGTAATGACTCGGAGTACCTCCGATCTATTCATTCCATGACTCGGTAATCTACCGATCTATTCATGAGTAATAAGAGTCGGTGTTTTTATTTAACACATTACTCTTGCGGTTCTCTTCCCTAATCTGGGATTCAGAATGCTCTGTCCAAGGAATCTAACTGAATAATTGTTACCATTATTCATCGGCATCTCATCCCTTAGACTAGGTGAATTAGGACAACGCAATCAGCAGCTTGCGATACTTTGGCCAAAGATTTGAAACATACTGTTCATGTCTCGTATTCCTTAACGGCATACTCGTCAATCTGGAATACGTCCTTCACCCCATTCATATGTTATATAGAATGTCTTATACTGACTACTGTCAGTCCTTCCTTTCACAACTGAATCACTCGGAGGCAGATTAACAAGGTGATAATGTTATATGGATGACCACGAGGATTAGGGATATGATGACATACTGGTTCAACCTTGCAGTTCAACCAGTGTGTCATGATACCCCGAATCTCCTAGGCAGCCTTATAACATGACCACGTTCTTAATCGGTCCCAGGGTAACTCGTGCGAAATCAAGTGTAAATCTTAGCGATCAATGCAAAGGGTGTCGCCATAAGTCATCTGCATTATTGTAACTTCAAGAAGATCCTAATCTTCTCGG
Organism: Taxus wallichiana var. yunnanensis; assembly: GCA_018340775.1. Taxonomy (NCBI): domain Eukaryota; kingdom Viridiplantae; phylum Streptophyta; class Pinopsida; order Cupressales; family Taxaceae; genus Taxus; species Taxus wallichiana. The sequence goes on from CM031233.1 coordinate 16,294,693, forward strand.
AGGTACAACTCTGTAGTTGACTTATGTCGTCAACCTTTAAATCCGCCTCGAAAAGATCTACTCAGTAACAAGCGTTACGCACTTGAGTTTAAATTACTTTTAAAGACTTTTCCCTAAGGTTAGCCTTTCCAAATCCCTGGATTCTTTGTCTTAAGACGACCCTCCTCTATAAAACCCATTACATGGTAGAGATATTACGGTCAAGTTCCCATCAAGGAGTCATTAGAATACACCTGATTCTAAAGCAACGAATCGATCGGACAAGATCTCTCATAACCTTTGCTTGAGATTGCCAACCGAACTCCATTTGATTGAATATCGTTCTCTTAATCAATTTATATCATACTTTCTAGTATAAAGATATAAATGATTAAGAATCCAATTTAATATTGTCCTGTCATACTTAGGACTAGGGATTAGTAATTTAATCCAGCTTTGTTTAGCGTTCTCTTTAGGCTCATTTTTAACCTATCTTCTAGAAAGACAATTATTTAAATCCAATATTGCTTTTGCTAGAACAAATTAGAACTACTAAACACTCATAAGAATTCAATCTCATTTTCATGCAAGCTTTCATTGTCAATCACAAAAGCATCCATATTATACAATGATAACAATGCCCCTTCGTTACATAAACCGAAGAAGGTCAACTTTCAGAAATAGAATACAACACATAAGTATCAAACACTTATTTCCATTCCTTTCAAAACTATACAATTACATTTTATGCAACAACATACTTGATATAATGCTAACGGAAAAGAAACATCTTTTCTCATATAGTACATCTATAAAATCAAGCTGTAATTCATTATAAATCAAATAAACAATCTGATCAGCCTGTCAGATCTGCATTGCTTTTACCTCTTACGGCAACCATCTGCAAAAATAGTCAACATGAGTCAGTTCAATGAACTGAGCATGATAAGCACTAACTTTTAAAACAATTGCAATCCATCAATTGTTTTCATTAAACACCCTGTTTAAATGAGATCAAATATCCAAATAAGTAAACATATTCAGACTATGTCCTTGTAATACAAAATGATTACAAATATGTAACTCTATCATTGTTACAAAATAGTCTTAATCACTTTCTAATATTTCATCAAATATTAAAAATCAAGGAACGAATGTATACAAACAATCATTGAATCCAAATCACAACATTGGTCAGATTGTTTCATTCTTCCAAAAGGGAAATAACATAACAATTCGGGATTCTACCAAAATGCTACAAAACAATTTCCCACTGTTAGACAAATATCAACAAATATGAAATAAAGGAAGAGAAAGAACCAATCCATTCATACTTCCTTTCACATAAATTCATCACTCGTACTGCATTTCTCCTATGAAAACATTTATCCAGTATATAAATGAACAAGTTAGACAAGCCGCAAGCAAGATCGCTGTTCTAAATCACGAAATAGAAACACAGCAAAACTCCTGTACAGCAACTAACACATCAGCAATTCATGTATCAACCCTAAGCCCAATGCTAGTTCCTTTTACACAGTAAGGCTTTGACACAAGTTGAAAACAAGAAACTACAAGCGTATCGCTGTAAACAACAACCTTATTGCATCAAGCAATTTGAGGTTTCCTAGAGACTATGCTATGTTGACCACACAGTATTTCCAAATCATGCTCAGTCAAATCGGACATTAAATGGAAAAGAACATAGCATACTTATTCTTGCTCAGTCAAAATCGGACTGAAGTAAAAGAAGGGAATACAACCAATCGATCCTTACCTTGGCGCATGCAAGTCTTAGTGTGGTATTCGCGACTTACCCAAACAAGGTCAGAACACGAAACAGTCATCCATATTCAAGGATCTCAAACAGTGACAAAGACAGTGTCCAAAGTCAAGTTCAGAAAGAGACAGAAGTACCAGCTACCTTTCCAGAATTCCTAATGATTCAAACGGAGGTAACAATTCAAGCAAATGCATATGAATTCATACTGATATTCATCAACGAAGCATAATAAGAATCGAATAAACAAATTAATCTCTGATTTCAAACCAAGAACCCGACTGAACTCTGCCAACCTTTTTACACAAATTTGTACAGGTTGAAGACGTACATGATCACCTAAGAATCTGTGCCACAAAATCCCTGAAACACGAAGAAATTCTAATCGAAATAACAAGATCGAAAAACATGTTATTCCATTAAGTCGCTGGCACATAAAATACCAACAACTTAACTATATTCGACTCAAATGTAAAATGAATCATTCAATCGACTCCTCAGAGTCATCCAAATCACAACAGTATAAATCTATATATTCACACCGTATATACTTTAATGGTTTTATACTCATAACCACTAACCCTACAACAGCGTACTAAGAATTTGGTGATGATTCCTTCTATGCCAGCTATGGCAATCATTCAGAATGAAACAAGTGTAAGCAAATCAAATACCCATTTCAAGCAAGGAAATCAACTGAGCCGCTTTGAAACTTTCGAACAACTTTCACATAGAAATGAAAATGCATACCTGTGAAGTCTTTATCCTTTAATTATTTCAAATAACAAAGGCCAAAAAGACCTGCTTTCTTCTTACCAAAGCTTCCACGAAAATCAATTCACAAAACTTATGGATGAATCTACATTCTCAAATAGATAGCAATATACTGATTCAATCATGGACTCCACCGAGTCGATAAAATAAAGTACATGTGTATCTATATTATACACAATCAACAAGTAATCCCGCTAACATAATAAGGAAAAACAACTTCCGCTAGGTCGTATAAACTACGGTAACACAACAAGATTACTGCTCCTAACAAAATTAGAAGACAATGAAAACCCAAAAAGTATCATTATACACTGTCAACAAAAACCACGACAGAGTTTCCAAAGAAGCAATAATACTGATCAATCTTACAGTATCCATCAAAATCATTCCATACAGTTTCCAACAAGAAACAGCGACCACAAATCAACAACATACAAAGGGTCTATTCACAACACAAGTATATTCTTTGGGCTCACGCCAAACAGGCCGAGCATTCATGCTCTTTACATATAAATATCTCATATATTTAAACCAGAAAGAATACACAAAGGAATAGAGCCACAATTCGAATTTAACAAACACCCATCAAGAGGAAATTGAAAAATCGAACCAGAAGAGATACAGTACCAAAATTTAAACAAGATCTCCATAGAAAATCCTTTATTTTCTCAAAACATTTGAACAGAGTTGTTCTAATGAAATCACTTGAAAGACAACAAGATATTTAAAGGTTAGGGCCTAACATGCCTGTATTTTTGATCAAATTTCCGAAGCAGACCACTGGAAGAGCTCAAACTTCCTTTTCTTTTTCCAAGATAAAGCGACCAACAAAATTTCGCTGTCTCCATCACATATATATCTTCCATGACAGAGAAAAGAGCCAGAGAAATTCATTCTTGCCATGCAACTCAAGGAGAACTCAAGAACCGAAGAACAAACAAGCAGAGAGAGAGAGAGAGACCGAAAATCGCGACAACCAAACAAACCTTCAACTTCCCATTTGCATGCCTTCTCGCGAGTTCCGAGCTCATCTCCCTAGAACATTGAATGCCATTAAACCTACTTTCCCGCTTAAACTCAACTTCCACCGACCGCCAAAATTGGCGACAGTCCAACTAAAACTCAAGTTCATTTCCAAACTTAGCAAATTGCCACGTCTGCACAGGTTAGCCGCCGCTTAAGCCTCCGCCATGACCTGTCCCTCATCCTTATCCCCAGCATTAATTGCCATAGAAAATGCCGCCCATGGTTCGCACCCCCTTCCATAGGCCCCTTCATAATCTCCTCATTAGTTAGGTTAGCATCTTAGGTTAGAATTTAGGGTAATACCCATACTAACCAATTTACACATAGATACTAACTTAGGATATTAACACATAGCCTAGGTCTAGGTTAGCTTAACAATAATCTAACCCCTAGGTTAGGTTTTAGTTTTTAGGTTACTAACCATTAATAATTCCAGTAAGGTATAACATTTTATATGCCAAGAAAAGACCCAAAATCATGCATCTCCGAACAGGATTCACTCCTATACAGCCGTTAGGCTACAGGAATATACATGACAGAATTATTACTTGGTCCACGTCCGAGACCTTCCAGATATACCTCCATATCGGGAACCAATTCATTTCTCAAGATCAGCCTGAGTCATACTCCTGACCAGCTTAATAAATGCTTCCATACCTTGCAACCTGTTCAAGGTCTGTGATCTAATTTATCACAAACAGATTTAAAGCATTACTTGGATCAATTCCACTGATCCAAGTCTAGATATTATAGATGAATATCTCTATAATTCATTCCGTGATCGATTAATATTCGTACACAAAATGAAATAAATAAAAGAGTCTAATCATATTCTCGACTACCAAGATCTCGCAATCTGCAAGAAATTCAAGATATATCAAGCATGATTTCTGAATCGAGGAACACATCCTTTTACAAGAAACGCAACAACTAAGAGTCTACGGTTGTGACCCACAAATTCCATAGCCTAGCGAATCCACAAGTAAATCAGATATAAACACTCGCCTATGCACACTATTATTCCAATCCACTCCACTTCCACCCATCATCATCGAATAATTGTCCTTACTCGATATAGCAAATAACGAAGCTAGAGAATTTTGGACTAGGCCAAAAATCATCTCAGAGTCAAATTCACCATCCACCATATGACCTTATCTTGAGACATACACGAAACTATCCCAAGTCATTTCCCACGTATTCCACAACCCATAGATCGAATCATGCCGAGCTCAATTTTGATTGGAGCCTTCGAGTAGTCATCCTTGCCGATCGATCTATCACACCACCCAAGTTAGAAGGGCCTTCTTTTCCTTAGATTCACAAATTCCATTAGTGCGTATCGAAGACATTAGATTTCCTAACTAGTTTGTCTCGCATCCCATGCATATTCCACCCCACAGTCGTTCTCGCACGACCTCGGAGGTCGGGTACATGGAAGAGTTACCTGTAGATTCCCATGCTCGCTTGTTGCTTTTCCAAACTTACAAAATTGGTGAACCCAACATGAACAAAACAAAATTAGTGAAGTTTGACGTTTACTTTCGACTTTCTCTTCTAGAGTCATAATATCATGTGTTCTTCCAAAGTTTTGTTTACTTTTCATTTTCTCCACCTCATTAGCCTTTGACTAACCACCTTCAATCCTTCCCATTATTCTCCGTGGGTATTCATATACCCCGAATATGTCGAGATTCAATGCATATGGCACCCCTCTCTGGGTCTTGAGGCATACTACACCCAACAGAATAGACAATCATCACCTTCGCTCTCAATATGGGGTGACAACTATTCGACCAATCAGTTGTCAACACAAACTCCCAGAAACAGATATAGCTCATCCTTTCAAACTGAGGAGTTAGATCAACCCCCTCGAACGCAACAAACAGAGCCTTCAGGTTCAAACAATATGACGTTTACCGGAGAATCTGGTTCGTCTCCTCATATGCTACTTAGACCAAAAATTAGTAGGCAATCTAACCCATACCTGGTCTTAGATGATGAACAGTCAATACGTTATCCTAGGAGTGAACAACGCTCCTGGGGCATGTACCCACCTATAGGAGGTCTACAAATACAACCCGAGGTCTCTTTTCAAGAAAACACCTCTATGCCACTGCATATAGGAAATACTCTCGTGCAGAAACTTGGCAGATAGCAGCCGCCATCATAGCAGGTTATCACATGCCTATACAACACCAGGGTATACAACAAACTCCGCTAAGGCAAAGCACCATGACTTTACCAAATGAAGTCATTTCAACGTTAGTAGAAAAAGTGAGAGGGTTAGAACTTGCTCAAGCAAGTCAAAATTATCAGGTTCATGCAAGCAGAAGTTCCAATCCTCCATACCACCTCGCCAAGTAGACCTCCTCATGGGAGTAGGCATGTTAGGCATGCCTCCTCGCATCCATAGAAAACACCAACAAGGCCCATCATCTTTAACACCGCCCTCCCCGTCTAGTATCAAACAATCCATTACTAGACAATACCCCATCATACTTAAACATGTACTTCAAATCACCACAAGGAGATATGTTCTCCTCTTCCGGTATGTTTTTTCAAACACAGGACTTCCCTATGCCCTTGCCAATGCATACGTTGCGCTATATCAACAACCCATCCCACCGCCACTCCTCAAAGAACCACCATCAATGGTCGAAACCTATGCGATAGGGACTTACTCGTAATATTTGAAAGAGCCCTTAGATTTCACCATACGGCGTCATGCTTCCAAGATCCCTTCTTGATTTACCTAAGTACAAAGGTGAGGGAGATCCAAATGCACATATCAAGGCTTAGGCTACAGCCATATGATAATTACTCCTTGGGATGGGGTTGTTGCTAAAATATTCCCAAAGACCTTGGAAGGCATTGCTTCGATTGGTATTATAGAATACCCGAGGCTTCTATACATTCATTCAAACAACTCATGTCGAGTTCATCAAAGCCTTCAACATGAACAAACTATTAAGAACAGGAATCAGGGAGTTCTTACACATTAAACAAGAACACAACGAATCTATCACCCATTTCATCCAAAGGTGGCGTACAGTCCTTTATTCCTCGGCAAGTGCTCCAAATATGGATCAGATGGAACTATGCGATTTATTCCTTCATTCTCTTAGCAGAGAGGTGAAGGAAGAAGTCCAAAAGTTCCCACTAAGAACTTATGATGAAGTACTTGAGAGTGCTCTTCAAATAGATCAAACAGCGATAGATAGTGGTCGCAAGACATATGGAGCAAATGGGAGGTTAATCACCCCAATCGAACACTACAAATTATCCCACTACCAAAAATGTCAATCAAGGACCTAAAATCCTTAACAAAAATCATGGTGTAACAACAGATGGAGTAATCGATCAGCCTAAGAAGGTAAATGTTGTCAATACTCCATTACAAACAAACAACCAACGAAACAACAACTTTACCCCCGATGAATCAATACAAGGATTTTAACCATCCAAAACAACAACAACAATGGCGAAATCCTATACAAGAGCTAATCCAAAGCTCATTTGGTTATCAAAACCAAAATCAAAGCCGAAACAACAAATGCAAAATTTCAATCCTAATAGGCAACGCTGAATTTGATCAAATTTTAGGCCACAATATACACCAAACCAATAAAACAGAATTACAATCCCAATTCTTATTATGGTTTCCACAAAATTCGGGGTCATGATACTAGAACATGTCGTGACTACAATAAATTCATGCAACGTTTGCTAGAAGAACAAAGACAGCTTCTTCACATATTTTTTTTTGGTAGATCCCGTATCACCACCACCAAACACGCTCACAAGGGCGCTTCCCCTTAGAATGCTCCCCTTAAGATCTTTAACGATCCACTCCCAAATCATGATAATAATAGACTAAATCCAACTGGGACAAATAAGGGTACAATACCAGAAACAATGATCATGAAGCCTCGACTTCACTAAATCCATCAGTTGCGCCACAGTTAGGAAGTCAACCGAGACCCAAGATAGTCAGTTTGGTAGAACTAGACGCTGAGCTACCTATCAAAGCTATAACAAGAACACGAGAGTATTTCTCTCAACCAAGCCCAAGTCATCTGCCAGAAATAGATAAGAGTCAGCAAATAGTAGAAAAACCCATCGGTGCCTATGATTTAATTAGTGACCTAACAAAGACCTTCTCACACATTTCATTTTTGGACTTACTAAAGAACTCTCCTCCTCACAGAGCTGCTCTTTTAGAAGCATTAGGTCTAGGTCATCTAATTAACATCACCCCACCTCCTGAAACACAAGTAAATCACGTAGATTTTGATATCCACCCTCCAGCAACCGGATAAGGATGCTTTGAATTTATATTCGAAATAAGTAAAATGCCTACGGACATTGAGATTACATGCCAAGGTGATCCAGCCTTACACTTACAAGTATGGGTTTATAATAACTACGTAAAATGGGCAATGGTTGTGATGGGGCCACGCTTAACATAGTCCTTTCTCTTTCCTCCAAAAGCTAGGATATGGGGAAACAAACTGCTCCACCACTCGAAATACATTGAGAGGCTATGATAACCTTAAAGCCACTTCGATAGGAACCATAATACTTCCGGTCACCTTAGGACCCAAAACAATCCCGACTGAGTTTTATATTATAGATAGGAAACTAATTATAATATGATCCTCGAGCGACCATGGATACATCGAATGAAGGTAATCCCTTCTACTTTATTTCAAGAAGTAAGATTCCTGCATCTAGGAAAGGTGTTTGTGGCCAAAGGCTATCCAAAACCTTTCGATTTGCACCTAGCTGATTTAAAGAAAAGCCCAGTGTGCACTTTAATTTGAACTTCCAACAAACCAACTTAATAAACCCACTCGACCCAAAACTAGAGGAAAAGTTGATACCTACGATGGATCTTGAAGCTATCAAAGATAGCCAAAAACAACCCCAACCCCCAACGATAAAGCTAAAGAAACGATATCATTAGGGACTACTACAAAAATCGTTGAGTTAATAGAACAAGATTCACCAATGTTCTTACCATTTGATTCAAAGAGGCATAGGATATTCCCTAGGTTTTGGTTCCCTTCTAGCAGAGGACCTCTGCGCATGGTAGAAGTAGAGTGCGCAAACATAGTAGATACCCCAACATCTATACTCCCACTAAATATTGGAATCTCCATTTCGATGGAGCTAAATGCCATTATGGAGTAGGGGTAGGTATAATTCTTAATTTTCCCAAAGAGAAAGTCCTACCATTTGCCTTTAAGATAAACTTTGAATGCACAAATAATGGCACCGAGTATGAAGTCCTCCTCCTTGGCCTCACCTTAGCCAAAATAATTAGTATTGATAACATCGTAGTCTTGGGAGACTCGCAATTAGTGACAAACCAGGTTTTGAAGTATACGAAACTAAAGCCGAACACTTGCAACTTTACAAAGAAGCCGTATTAGATTTAAGCAAGGCATTTAACTTTATATCCATTGAAGCAATCCCACGAGAGAAAAATCTCTCGCCGATTCAATAGTAACTTCGCATCACGTTTTACTCCAAGCAATGAGTTAGAAGATACCCAGTTCACGGTGTCCATTCGTGATGAACCATTGATAAAAATAATGACAAATCCCCTTTCAAGCGGAAGTGAATCTACCGTCCTAGACCGTATTGATAGTGATGCGGCTACTTTGGATTACTTAAACGCCTATGCAGCACTACATCTCTCCTATCATATGCTAGATTTATCCTTAATTCCACATTCGTCTTCCTACTTCAGAAATCCCGTGATGGATCTTCCCTCACAAATGGAACCTAGCATATACGTAGTAGAAAATGGGGATGATTTGGATTTACCTCCAGCACCACTTGAGTTCGAAGAGGGTAACGCCTCTTTGATCGAAGAAACAATTGATGTCAACATCGGACGGATGACGAACCCAAAATCTTGAAATTAGGATCATCCTTAACCCCAGAAGAAGTGGAAATACATACGCAGATCCTCAAAGAACATCAGAAGGCATTTGCATTTAATTATAAGGAAATGACAGGAGTTACACCCCATATTGCGGTGCACAACCTCGTCACTAAATCAGATGCAAAGCTCAAGGTTAAACAAAATCAAGACCCATGAAGCCCAAGGTAGCTCTCATGGTAAAAGAGGAGGTAATAAAACTCCTCTAGGTAGAATTCATCAAGCCATTCAAATACTCCCAATGGGTATCTAACATTATTCCCATTCTCAAGAAGAATGGAAAGATACACATCTGCGTATAGATTTTTGAGATATCAACAAAGCATGTCCTAAGGATGACTTCCCATTACCATCCATAGATGTTATTGTTGATGCAACAACTAGTTTTGAGCTTTTGTCTCTCATGGATGGATTCTCAAGATACAATCAAATCAGAATATCTAAGCAAGATCAAGCTAAAACCACGTTTTATAACTCCTTGGGAACCTATTGCTACGCTATGCCATTTGGTCTCAAGAACGCCAAATACGTACAAATAAAGCTATGACATATATATTTCATGATCTAATCCATAAAATCATGGAATCTTACGTTAATGACTTATTGGCTAAGCCCAAGAAGTGTTGTGACCATCCGGAAGTACTCCACATCATTCTTTCATGCCTAATAGAATACGAAGTCACACTAAACCCAGAGAAATGCGTCTTTGGTGTAACGGGAGGGAAGCTCCTAGGTTATATCATATCGTCACGAGGGATAGATGTCGACCCAACCAAAATCCGGGCTGTCCTCGAAATGGTTCCACCTTCAAATGAATCTAGAGTCAGGTCATTCCTCGGAAAGCTGGGTGCAATCCGAAGATTCATCCCGGACTTAAGCTTCCCTTCATCCAATCAACAATTTACTCAAGAAAGACTATAGCATTGATTGGACCAAAGACTGCAATGAAGCCTTTGATGTAGTTAAGAATTTCCTTTTGTCACCACCTACGCTAATGCCACCTAAGTTAGATCACCGTTAATTCTGTATTCATGAGCTACCAATGTCTCACCGCCTCGTATGTTGGCCCAAGAAGACGATGACAAGAGAGAAAGCGTGATTTATTTCATCAGCCGAACACTACTCGATTATGAAACATGCTATACACAAGTAGAACAAGAATGCCTCGCCATAGTCTTTGCAACCAAATGCCTAAGACATTATATGCTAAACCAGAAACAAGGGTCATGGTAAAAACATACCACTTATGAACTTTCCTCACACAAGGATCCTTATCTAAAAAGGCTAGACTTTTATAACTCTAATGGGAGAATTTGAATTAACGTTTATAAATCAGAAGTTAGTTACAGGACAAATCATCACAGTTGGTTAGTTGACAACCCTTTAGACGGAGGTGATCTAGTAGACTTAGATTTTCCAGATGAGTGCGTTTACTACATCGAAACCTGACCTTCTATCTCTTAGTGTCCTTGGTACACTCGATATCATTAATTATATCATGGACCATACGTACCCAGAAGGAGTTACACCGCAACAAAGAAGGAGGTTACGCATTATCGTAGCTAAATACGTCATTATAGAGCAGTGCTCTTTTGAAAAGCATTCGATGGAATTCTCCTAAGATGTGTCGACACGACGTAAGAATCCAAGAAGATTCTCCATGGATCTCACAAATGGTATATGTGGAGGCCACTTCGGTGGCCATGCCACCACTTGAAAAATACATCGAATGGGCTATTTCTAGCCCACTCTAGAACATGACGCAATAGAGTTTGTACGCAGGTGTCATAAGTGCCAAGAATTCTCCCACGAGATCCACATGCCGGCACAAGCTCTGCAACTAATCACTACTCCATGGCCATTTTCTACATGGGGCTTAGATTTGATAGGTAAATTCTCTCCCTCATCCACAGATGGCCATAATTTCATAATCACGACCACTGAATATTTTACCAAATGGGTAGAGGCTATGCCTCTTACTACTGTACTGCCAGTCTGTAATCACCAAGTTCATTTTGAACTAAATCATTTGCAGTACAAAAGATCACACAAATCATTATCTCCAATAATGGAACTTCTTTTAAGAATGAAGAAGTTCACGAACTATGTAACAAGTTTAAGATAAGCCATCATACGGCTTCCCTATATTACCCTCAAGCCAATGGACAGGCTGAAGCAACAAATAAGACACTGAAATCCATTCTCCTTAAAACGGTAAAATAAAACAAACGAGATTGGCATTTGAAGCTATATTCGCCTTGTGGGCCCACCGAACCTCAATAAGAACACCAACGGGAGCAACTCCTTTCTCGCTAGTATTTGGGGCAGAAGCAGTTCTCCCACTTGAGGTCAAAATACCCAGTCTCTGCATTTCACTACAAGGGATTATGGATGAAGATGCTTACAGAGAAGCACGTCTTTCCCAACTAGAAATCCTAGATGAAACTAGGTTAGATGTTTGAACAAAGTGACATAGAGTTATCTATGCTGACCGGATGTGCCAATGCAACAATAAAGGTCTATGAACGCGACATATACGAAGGTGATCTAGTTCTAAGACTAGACAGCCATATCGACAAGAAGACCGGTGAAGGAAGGAAATTCCAGCCCAAATGGTTGGGCCCATACCGAGTCATAAAGGACTATGGAAATGGTGCATACCTCTTATGTACGCTAGAAGGTGAGGAATTTGGTGAAATAGTCAATTCCCTGCACCTCAAGCGATTCTACGCATAAGCGGCTAGCACTACTTATATAACTACCTACATTGCATTTTCATATAGATTAAGATCATTTTGTCCGCTTGTTTCTTACATAAATTGTGATCAAGGAATCTATTCTCAAAGCAATTCACTACAAACTCATGATGTTGTTGGCATAAAGCTCTTTAATCATACCTCTCCATTTTCGTGATATCATCAAATCATCTCGGAATCTTTTATCAAATAAAGCTAGATATGACAAAGTCTTAACGGTAGCCATACCAAGATCTGCAAGTTTATTCTCACTTTGATTTCTTCTTAGGATAGGTGTCTTGCCTATGGTCTGTTCTAGAAGCTTCATGGTGTCACATCTATCCCATATGTACATCTCTTTGGAAATAAGCACATACTGACATTTTACTCGAGAAAACAAGTCAAAAGTGATTAAACAAAAAAATTTAATTTTACACATTTCCTTGCCCCACCAACCTTCGGTGATGAGCTTGCGTCTCTTACTAGTGACGTAGGGTTGGGAAAGGATGGAAATGCCCTTACTCGCCTATGCCTTGCCCACGGTGATAAACCCACGCTTCTTACTAGTAGCGTGGGGCAAAGTACAGGGGGTCCTCTTGACAAATAAATGTAAAAGGTCATATACAAACAATTCAAACTTTGAAACTTTGAGTCAAAAATGAATGAATCAGATGTTCAAAATTCCAAGAGAGTTAAAATCCTAAAACCTATATTTTGTCTCTTGTGTGGCCATCTACGAATCCAAGTCTAGATAAACTGCAAAGTAAGTTGCATTCTAAACTATGAAGTCACTCGGGTAGAGTAAGCTTGTAGCTTCCAATTTGGTTCCACCATAGCTTTGTCTATCTTTCACCACTATCATTTCAGCTACACCTCATAACTTGTGCCCTTTCTAGCTCTTGGTGATGAGCCATCACATCTTACTAGTTACGTAGAGTTAGGAGTGGGGCAAGTTTATCTGTTCATCATACTGGTTATATTCATCACTTTGCAAAATAAACATGAGGTATCCAAAATTGCTTACGGAAGCTAAGATTCAAAATCACATTACATCTACATATATCAGCATCATGAAATACACAAAAATAAATAAACATTTGCATCATTTGTTCTCCATTGCATACATTCTAAAAGCATATAAACATACATCGTAGTATACATAAAAAGATGGAAATATAAGGGAAACCATAAGTGCTAAGATTTTGATCCAAAATGAATACATATATATAAATGATCAAATGTTTATATACAATGCCATCATGCACTAAGCATGGTCAAAATGCTCAAAGAGCCCGTGATATACAAAGAATATATAATGTAAAATACACGAGAGCAAAGTAGCCTCTCAATCCCTATGCGACCCCTTCAAGGTGCACGCCCATGCCTAGGACTCCGGCTACGACGGTGCTCGAATGTACGGAGGGATCGGGATCTCGAGGAGCAGCTGCGCCTCACCATGAGAATGGCTCCTCATAAGATGCTCACCATCCTATAGCCCGCTAACTCGTGCGGAGGGTCGACACCATCCCGGCCATGTGCCGACAGAGCAAAACGTCGGTATGTCTACCACGGCTGCTTTGAAGGCTCCCGAGCGTCACGGACACTCTGCGTGGAGTCCTATCCATGGGGATCATCGGGAATCGGTACATACCTGTGGATTAGATCCCGCCACTCATCAACAGTCTCTGCAAACAAAGGAGAAAATGAATTAGAAACTAAGTAAGAGGATAAAAGATACAAAATAACAACTAAGGAGAACCTACAAATAAACATTAAAAGGGAGGAAGGGTAACTTACTCAGATCCCCAGGCCTCAAAGGTAGGTCGCTGGGAACGGCACTCGCCGTGGGATACCATCTTGCCGACGAGGGGCTACTCTTGTAGCAAGAGCAACATGTCGTCCCACAACGGACTCATCCTCTCCAACATAGCCCTAGGAGAGTGGCTCCTCTGAAACTAGAGTGTCCTTCTCTCGTGCTCTTCTCACCCTCTCTACCTACATAATATCTTGAGTATCATGCCACTCGTGGTCACCGTCACACGCCTCCCCCTCGAACCTCCCTCTATGAACTCCTTGGACTCAGAGTCAATGTCAATAGGGTCATCGCTGCTATGAGCAGGACCCGCAACTATCTAAAGTAAAGGTGCCCGAGGTGCACCGGCTCTCCCTCTAGCATGAACTATCCTCCTGGCTGCAATGGGAATGCCAGGAGTGATCACTATCCAACCTCGGCCTCTAGGCCCCACTCTGGCCTCACGAACTGATCTGTAAACTGGTGCCACTAGGGGAAGCATACCCATGTAAGGAAGGCCAAACTGCTAAGGAACTTAGCCAAAGGGGTGCACCTCCACTCGTCCCACTCGATCGATAAGTTGCCCTGTCGTGGAGCAGGAGATCAAGATAAGGGTCTCCTCACCCCATATGTCGGCCATGAGCTGGTATGGTGTCACCTCCATATCAGCAGTAGTCAGGGAGGTAACTAGCTGATGAGGTGCTCTAAGCACCGACATGTCTGCCCATCTAGCTACCCTAACAGCTCTAGGATCTACCACCTCCACACCCCTACCATAAGGGATGAAGTGCTCATAAACCCAACTCATGACTAGAGTCGGGTGGCTCAGTGACTGCCCCTGTAAATGGACCACCCTATATAGATCATGGTAGGTGGTCCCAAGAATATCTATGCCCCAGGCGTATATCTAGCCATGCCCCTCTATCTGTGCAATAATGGGGCCCCAAGCAGTATAATAACATGTCACCTCCCTTGTCCCCGATCAATCTCAAGGCAAGGATCCCCATGATGGCCTGGCGAAGTAAGGGGATAGGAAAGAAGGAATGGATCGAACTCTCACCCCCTTCTTCGACCCCATGGAGATGACTGCATCTCCCATATATGCTGCCCACTGTGCAATCTATGCCCGGGAGCCTGCTGTCTCTAATGTAAGTCACCTCCCGATGATCGGGACCCACTGTAATGCGGTAGACGCCCTCTAATGTAATGGTCCACTCACCACGGACCCCTGGCAATCGAAAGGTGTTCCGATCTACATCCCAGTAAGAAAATAAGTCACAAAGGATGTGACTAGATGGTGCAACATGGGGCACGCGTGATATGCGTAGTATACTAGCCCTCTGAAGTATGTCCTCCTCATCCTGTGAGAGGGCATCTAGTACCCCTGAGAGCCAATCACACTCTCTCTCTCTGCTCCATCTGATGTACTCCTCTCTCACCTGCATACACCCAAAAACACACAAAACACAGCAAGTTAGCATCCAGAAATATTGAGAAAGTCATAAAAACACGTAGAAATGCTAAAAATATAAGTGTAACCTCAAATATTAGTTCTTTTCATATTCTCAGGCAAAACCGCCACCCCGAGTAGGAGGCGGTTTTGTAACCGCCGCCTTAAAGGTGGTGGTCGTGTAACCACCACCCTGAATAGGGCGGCGGTCATGTAACCGCCACCCTGGCCAGGGCGGCGGTCGTGGTCCGAAAACCCACGTGGGTTTTTAATCTAAAAAAGCCTAAAACATGCAAAAAATGACCATTTAACCTAAAAACGGAGCCTACCCAAAGTAGGCACCCCCTAGATGGACCTTTAACACTAGCATTTTTGAAAATGACCCCCATTACAACAAATTTAGCATTTCAAATTTAAGGGGGAAAAACAATAAACCGAAGAAAACCAACCCGTGATCTAGCGGGGTGGTGTTCCGCACGTGGAGGCATGATCATGATCTCGTTATTAACGTTTCGACTCTACTTACGCAAGAAACCATCACCGTGGGTCCCGAGCTCAAAATCAATCAAATCAACTCACGTAAATGAATAGGAAAATGGGCCCACTTTCATATATATAGCGCCCTGATTCGTTTTAAAAGACTTTTTTGTAGGTTTGGAGCGCTGATGGAGGTAAGTTCCTATCCCCACACGAATGGTACGTTCTCATTCCCTATTACTTTAGCGTTTATTTTCCAAACTATTGTATCTATCTGCACTTGAGTTCTCTTTTCATTTTACAGGTAGCGGGAATTTCGGATGGCATCATTTCAACACATGGACATGTCAGGTATAACTTCTAACTTCCCATTTCGGGACTGCCATACTCAAACCCATCGTTTACACCTCTTCATGGCTAAAAATATTCTCTAAGGGGGCAATATGTACGTACCCAAAATTGTAAGGTACTGTACTGCAAGAACAGTGCAACAAGTGCCCCAATGATGATACAGGTCTCCTCGCAAGGTGTTCGGGATCTGGAAAAGCCCTCGGAGTATGCATTAACATCCCACATGCCCCGCTTAGCCCCCGCGTCCTTTGTTTTCCCCTTTTTCCCTCTTTTCTTGGCCTTTTGATCTTCAGTGACAAAACCGCCACCCTACAGGTGGCGGTCTCGTGACCACCGCCCGATCGGGCGGCGGTCCTCAGAACCACCGCCCCGCTCGGAGCAGCGGTCCTTTACGCATTTTCCGTAAAGCGTTGTGACACGACTCACATAAAATATCAACATTTCACCAGCTTTTCCTTGCCGACTTGGGCTTGCATTTATGTTTTTGGTCCCCTGGAATAGTGTTTGGCCATTGTTTATGGTTTTTAGAGTTCTGTTTGGTTTTGATCTTTGGGTGAATGGAGAGTTATAAATAAGTGGCTTATGCTCAAGCAAAGGGTCTGATATTTTGCTCTCATCTCCTAATTTCAGTAGTTCAGTCTGTTATCTTGTTTAGAAGCCTTGGTTTAATTCATTATATGCTTAGTTAGTATTATTCAGCTATTGGTAAGCCACATATCCAGCTTGTGCAAGCGGTGTTGTTGTTTTATCAAATCCATTAGAGTAGAATAGCTTAGGAAGCCATTAAAGTTGTAGGTTTTTCTCTTCAAACAGGATAGTTTCAGGTTCTGGTCGCTTTACGTTGCATGACTCGTAGTAAAATCCCGCTAGGAATTGCATAAGCCAAGCTCTGTACTCTTGCGCTATCCCTCTCCTACTCACATTTTTAGTCTACATTCTGAGCTGTCCTTGTCCCAATATCTACTTCTGATGCTAGCATTACATGCTTTTTTAGATCCACGTGAACAAGAAAGAATGAGGAGATCACACTTTGAGGGGACAAGATCACACACACCAACGGATTTGCCACTTTTGTTCTCGCTGAATCCGTGTTTTAACTTTCAAAGTTCTAGTTAGAATCATATCTAATAAAATAGTTAATTGCTTCATTTCAAGAAATTCTATTCTCAATATTGCAAGGAAGTTGTGAGGATTGATAGTTTACGAGAAACTATGATTCACTCCTCACTTCGAGGTAGGATCGAGAATCTTGCGAGATAGATGAGCTATTTCATTTGTTTAGAATAAATCTACAAATCACGCAGGCAAATAACTACACTCGGTTATCTTGTTTGTTTTAAATTGTTATTTAGTTGTTATTTCTAGATACGTTTAAATAGCTTGCTTTCCTTAAATTCTTAAAAGGTTTCTCAGAATGATAGAGGTTATATATGTTTTAGATTCATTCCACGTAATTAGAATTTTCTTTGTTATAGTTAGATTTACATTTTGTTTCGTATGACAATCACGAGACCTCAGGAGCCCAGAGAATACATATTTGAGCCAATCATGCCTCAACCAAACCTCGTCACAACAATAGTTGACATAGACCAAAATCTCAGAATACAAGTGTTCCAAACAACAACACATTTACAACTGATCAGTTCTCAGTTGAGAGGGTTAAACATAGAAGATGACCAAGCGCACACGTTTTGGTCAAATCAACCAAATTACAGATTGCCCTAGGCAAAACATTCACATGACTGTAGAAGGGTTTGAAAGAGAACAAACCTTTGGTTGTGATCCTTTGGTCCCACAGCCAGGTGCAGGAGATACTCTCACAGACATAGATACCAGTTTAAGGATCCAGGTTGCACGAATGCCTGTGAGATATTCCGAGAAGATCGCATAGTTATTGGTCCTAAACATAGAAGCTGAGAAAGCTTATGATTACTGGATACTAGGGATTAGGACTTGATTTCGTATATGACCATAACAGACCGCAACAACCAAGAGTCTATGGTTGTGACCCACAAATTCCACAGACCTAGCGAATCCACAAGTAAATTAGATATAAATATTGGCCTACGCATGCTAGTATTCGAATCCACTCCACTTCCACCCATCATCATCGAACAATTGTCCTTACTGGATATAGCGGCTAAAAGAAGCTAGAGAATTTTGGACTAGGCCGTAAAATCATCCATAGAGTCAAATTCACCATCCACCATATGACCTTATCTCGAGACATACACGAAACTATACCAGTCATTTCCCACGTATTCCATAACCCATAGATTGAATCATGCCAAAGCTTGATATTGATTGGAGCCTTCAACCAGTCATCCTTGTCAATCGATCTATCACACCACCAAGTTAGAAGGGCCTTCTTTTCCTTAGATTCACAAATTCCATTAGTGCGTATCGAAGAAATTAGATTGCCTAACTAGTTTATCTCGCATTGCATGCATATTCCACCCCCACCATATCTCGGCATGACCTCGGGAGGTTAGGTATGCGGAAGAGTTACTGTAGATTCCCACGCTCGCTTGTCGCTTTTCCACTTACAGAGACTCAGTATCATCATTGGGGCACCTATTAGGTTATTTCGTTAGTACAAGACCTTTACAATTTTGGGTACGTACATATTGCCCCTTGAGAAGCATTTTAGCCATGAAGAGTCATAAAATGGTGGGTCCAAGTATGGCGGTCCCGAAATGGGAAGTTGAAAGTTATACCTGATACGTCCGTGTGTTGAAATGACGCCATCCAAAATTCCTGCCACCTGCAAAATGAAAAGAGAACTCAAGTGCAGATAGACACAATAATTTGGAAAATAAATGCTAAAATAATAGGAAATGAGAACGTGCCATTCGTGCGGGGATAAGAACTTACCTCCGTCGGTGCTTCAAACATGTAAAAAAGGCATTTTAAAACAAGTCAGGTTTGCTTATATATATGAAAGTGGGCCCATTTTCCTATTCATTTACACTAGTTGATTTGATTGATTCTGAGCTTTGGAACCCATGGTGATGGTTTCTTGTGTGAGTAGAGTCAAAAATTTTGTGACAGGATAGTGATCATGCCTCCGCGAGCGGAACATCGACCCGCAAGATCACAAGTTAGTTTTCTTCAATTTATCCTTTTTACCCCCTTAATTTTAAAATGCTAAAATCTTTGTTGTGGGGGTTATTTTCAAAAATGCTAGGTTTAAAGGGTCCATCTAGGGGGCGCCTACTGGGTAGGCTTTGTTTTTAGCTAAAACGGTCCTTTTTGTGTTTTTAGGCTTTTTAAATTATAAAACCCGCATGGGTTTTCGGCAAATGACCGGTGCCCTACCCAGGGCAGCGGTTACACAACCGCCTCCTTGTTCAGGGTGGCAGTTACATGACTGCCACCCTTAAGGTGGCGGTTACAAAACCACCTCCTCGCTTAGGGTGGCAGCTTTGTACGTAATGCCAAAAGAACATCTATTTGAGATTGTTTTTGCATTTTTAGCATTTCTACGTATTTTCATGATTTTTCTAATATCACTCGGATGCTAACTTGCTTTGTTTTGTGTTTTTTTTGGGTGTATACAGAGACCACCAATGAGTGGTGGGACTTGATTCGCAGGTATGCACCGATACCTTGATGATCCCCATGGAGAGGACTCGTGAAGATTTGTCTGTGGATGTTGGGAGCCCTCGGTAGATGGTAGACACACTAACATCTTTTTCCCTTGGTCCCGCATGTGGCCAGGATGGTATCGACTCTCTGCACGGAGCTAGCGGGGTATAGGACAGCCGAGCACTTGATGAGGAGTCATTCTCGTAGTGAGACTACGGCTACCCTCGTGATCCTAAGCCCTCTGTGCACTCGAGTGCCGAGCCAAGATAGCTGAAGTCCTAGCCATGGGCGTGCACCTTCGAGAGGGTCTCGTAGGGATTAAGAAGCCACTTGGCTCTCTAGATTTTGTATGATATATTATTTTCTATATCCCGAGCTCTTTGAGCATTTTGACCATGCTTAGCACATGATGGCATTATACGAAAACTTTGATCATTTATATATATATATATTCTTTTTGTATCAAACCCTTGGCATTTATGGCTTTGTTTCCTTTCCAGTTTCCTCATGTAAATTATGATGTTATGCTTGTATGCCTTTAAAATGTATGCAATGGAGAACAAATGATGCAAGTGTTTACTTTCTTTTTGTATTTCATGATGCTGATATATGGTAATGTAGATACAATGTGATGTTGAATCTTAGTTTCTGTAAGCAATTTTGGATACTTCATATTTGTTTTGGCAAAGTGGTGAATATAAACCGGTATGATGAGTAGATAAACTTGCCCCTACTCCTAACTCCACGCAACTAGTAAGATGTGAGGGCTCATCACCGAGAGTCGGGAAGGGTGCAAGTTATGAAATGTGCTAAAATGATATTGATGAAAGATAGACAAAGCTTTGGCGGAACCAAATTAGGATACCACAAGCCTACTCCACTCGAGTGACTTCATAGTTTTGGATGCAACTTGCTTTGTGGTTTATCTAGACTTAGATCCGTAGATGGCCACATAGTAGACAAAATCTAGGTTATTAGGCTTTTAACTCTTTTGGAATTTTGAACATCTGATTCATTTGTTTTTGACTCAAAGCTTCAAGGTTTGAATTGTTTTCTTATGACCTTTTACGTTTGTTTGTCAAGAGGACCCCCTACACTTTGCCCCATGCTACTAGTAAGAAGCGTGGGTTTATCACCGTGGGCAAGGCATAGGTGAGTAAGGGCATTTCCATCCTTTCCCAACCCTACATCACTAGTAAGAGACGTAAGCTCATCACCGAAGGTTGGTGGGGCAAGGAAATGTGTAAATTTAAAATTTTCTGTTTGATTCTATATTTGACTTGTTTATTTGAGAAAAATGTCAGTGTGTTCTTATTTCCAAAGAGATATATATACGGGATAGATGTGACACCATGAAGCTTCTAGAATGCACCATACAGCAAGACACCTATCCTAATAAGAAACCAAAAGTGAGAATAATCCCGTAGATCTTGGCATGGTTACCGTTAAGACCTTGTCATATCTAGCTTTATTTGATGAAATGATTCCGAGATAGTTTGATGATATCATGGAAATGGAGAAGTATGATTAGAGTGTTTATGCCAACAACATCATGAGTTTGTAATGAATTGCTTTGAGAATAAATTCCTTGATCATATTTTTGTATAAAACAAGTGGACAAAATGATCCTAATCTATATGAATATGCAATGTAGATATAATTATAAATAGTGCTATTTGCTTTACGCGTAGAATCGCTTGAGGTGTAGGGAATTGACTGCTCACCAAATTCATCACCTTCCAGTGTACATAAGAGGTATGCACCATTTCCATAGTCCTTCAAGACTAGGTATGGGCCCAACCATTTAGTCCGGAACTTCCTTCGCTTCACCTCTTTTTGTCGATTTGGCTGCCTAGCCTTAGAACTAGATCACCTTCATATATGTCACATTCATAGACTTTCTTGTTATACTTTTAGCACATCCAGCTTAACATAGACTCTGTGCCACTGTTCAGCATCTAACCTAGCTTCATCTAGGCTTTCTAGTTGGGAAAGATGTTCTTCTCTATAAGTGTCTTCATCCAGGATCCCTTGTAATGAAATGTGGAGACTGGGTATTTCAACCTCAAGCGGGAGAACTACTTCTTACGCCCCAAATACTAGTGAGAAAGGAGTCACTCATGTTGGTGTTCTTATTGAGGTTCGGTGGGCCCATAAGCCTAAATATAAATTCAAGTGCCAATCTCGTTTGTTTTCTTTCACCATTTTAAGGAGAATGGATTTTAATGTTTTGTTTGTTGCCTCATCCTGTCCATTGGCTTGAGGGTAATATAATGAAGCCGTATGATGGCTTATTTTAAATTTATTGCACAATTCGTGAACTTCATCATTCTTAAAATAAGTTCCATTATCTGAGATAATTATTTGCGGGATACCATACCTGCAAATGATTTGGTTCAATCTGAACTTGGCAATTACAGAACCCGGTACAGTAGTAAGAGGCATAGCCTCTACCCACTTGGTAAAATATTTGGTGGCTGTGATTATAAAATTATGGCCATCTACAGATGAGGGAGAGAATTTCACTATTAAATCTAGGCCCCACGTAGAAAAGGGCCATGGAGTAGCAATCGGTTGTAGAGCTTGTCTTTGGCATGTGAATCTCGTGTGAAAATTCTTGACACTTATGACATCTCGCATACAAATTCTACTACGTCGTGTTATAGAGTGGGCCAGAAATAGCCCATTTGATGTATTTTACGAGTGGTGGCATGGCCACAAAAGTGACCTCCACACATTCCACTGTGAGATTCATGGATAATATTCTTAGATTCTTCTATGTCGACACATCTTAGAAGCTTTCCATCGAATGCTTTTCAATAGAGCACTTGCTCTATAATGACGTATTTTGCTATGATAATGTATAATCACCTTCTCTCGTTGTGGAGTAGCACTTTCTGGATACGTATGGTCCATGATATAATTAATGATATCAGGTGTACCAAGGACACTTAGAGATAGGAGGTCTAGTTTTGATGTAGTATACGCACTCATCTGGAAAGTCCAGATCTACAAGATCACCTCCATCTAATGGGTTATCACCTAACCAATCAGTAATGATTTGTCCCTTAATGGACTTCTGATTTACAAATGTTAATTTGAATTCTCCTATTAAGGTCATAAAACGTCCAAATTTTTTAGACAAGGACCCTTGCGTGAGTAAAGTTTGTAAATGGTTTGTTTTTACCATGACCCTTGTTTCTTGATTTAGCATATAATGTCTTAAGTGTTAAATTGCAAATACTATAGCGAGGAATTCTCATTCGGCCTATGTATAACATGTTTCATAGTCAAGAGCAATGTTCAACTAATGAAATAAATCACATGTTCTCTCTTATCATCATCTTCTTGAGCTAGCATACAGGCTAGTGAGACATTGGTATCTCGCGAGTATAAAATTAATGGGTGATCTCGCTTAGGTGACATCAGCGTAGGTGGTGATAATAAGAAAAACTTAACTATGTTGAAATATTCATTATAGTCTTTGGTCTAATCAATGCTATAATATTTCTTGAGTATATTGTTGATTGGATGAATGGCGAAACTTAAGTCCGGGATGAATCTCTGGATTGCACCAAGCTTTCTGAGAAATGACCTGATTCCAGATTCATCCGAAGGTGGGACCATTTCGAGGATAGCCTAAATTTTAGTTGGGTCAACATCTATCCCTCATGACGATATGATGTATCCTAGGAGCTTCCCTCCTATTACACCAAAGATGCATTTTTCTAGATTTAGCGTGACTCCGTATTCTATCAGACGTGAAAGAATGATGCGAAGTACTTCTGGATGGTCACAATGCTTCTTGGCCTTAGCCAACAAGTTTTCTACATAGGATTCCATGATTTTATGAATAAGATCATGAAATATATATGTCATAGCTACTTTGGCATGTAGCACCAAAGCGTTCTTGAGACCGAATGGCATAACATCGTAGCAATAGGTTCCCAAGGAGTTATAAACATGGTTTTAGCTTGAACTTGTTCGGATATTCTGATTTGATTGTATCTCGAGAATCCATCCATGAGAGACAAAATTTAAATCTAGCTATTGCATCAAAAATGACAACAATGGATGGCAACGGAAGTCATCTTTAGGACATGCTTTGTTAATGTTTCGAAATCTATGTAGATGTATTTTCCCATTATTTTTGAGAACATGAATGATATTAGATACCCATTGAGAGTAATCAACTGGTTTGATGAATCCTACTTGGAGGAGTTTTATCACCTCCTCTTTCACCATGAGAGCTACCTTAGGTTTCATTGGTCTTGATTTTTGTTTAATCGGTTTTGCATCTGATTTAGTGACGAGGTTATGTACCACAACATGCGGTGCAACTCCTGTCATTTCTTTATAACTAAATGTGAAATCCTTCTAATGTTCCTTGAGGATCCGAGTGTGTATTTCTACCTCTAACAGAGTTAACGAGGATCCTAACTTCAACATCTTTGGTTCATCTTCCGTTCCGATGTTAATATCAATTGTTTCTTTGATTAAAGAAGTGTTACCTTCTTCGAACTCAGGCGGGGCTGGGGGTAGCCCCAACTCATCTCCATTCTCGACTGTGTATATGCTGGGTTCTTTTTGTGGGGGAAGCTCTGTCATGGGATTCCCGTAATAGGAAGATGAATGTGGGATCAAAGATAAATCTATCACGTGATGGGAGAGATGTAATGCCGCATAGGTGTTTAAGTAATTTAGAGTTGCCATATCACTACCAACGTGGTCTAGGATAGCAGATTTGTTTTCATTTCTATTTAAAAGAGGATTTGACATTGTTTTTATCAATGGTTCGGTACGAAGGGACACCATGAAATGGGTATCTTGGAATTCATTGTTTGGAGTGAAGCGTGATGCCAAGTTTCTATAGAATCGGTGAGAAGATTTTGTTCTCGCGGGATTGCTTCAATTGATATGAAGTCAAACTCCTTGCTTAAATCTAATACAGCTGTTTTGTAAAGTTGTAAGTGCTCGGCTTTGGTTTCATATATCTCAGAGACTTGGTTTGCTACCAATTGTGAGTCTCCTAACACTCTAATGTTATCAACACCGATTCTCTTAGCTACGATGAGGCCGAGGAGGAGGGCTTCATACTCAACACCGTTGTTTGTGCATTCAAATTTAGTTTGAAGGTAAATGGTAGGAATTTTCCCTTAGGAGAAGTAAGGATTATACCTGCCCCAACTCCATAACGACATCTAGCTCCATCAAAATGGAGAGTCCAATATTTAGCTGGGAGTATGGACATTGGGATATTTGTTGTGTTAACGTCTTCTACTTCTATCATGCAGAGTTCCACTACTGGAAGAGAACCAACACCTAGGGAATACCCCATGCCTACAGAATCAAATGGTAGGAACATTGGTAGATCCTATTCTAATAATTCAACAATTTTTGTAGTAGTTCCTAATGATACTGTTTCTACAGTGTTAGCCTCATTTTTGGGGCTAGGGTTGCCTTGCCTAGGCTCATAGTTTCAAGATTTGTCGTAGGTACCAACTTTTCTTCTGGTTTCACGTCGGTAGGTTTATTAAGTTGGTTTGTTGGGAGTTCAAAATCTGAGTGCACACCTAGTCTTTTCTTTAAGTCAGCTAGGTGTACATCAAATGGTTTTGGATCACCTTTTGCTACAAATATCTTTCCTAAGTGCAAGAACCTTGCTTCTTGAAATAGCGTAGAAGGGATTGCCTTCATACGGTGTATCCATGGTCACCGAGGATCATATTATAGTTAGCTTCCCGATGTATAATATAAAACTCAGTCAGGATGGTTTTGGGTCCTAAGGTGACCGGTAATATTATAGTTCCAATCGAGGTGGCTTTAAGGCTATCATAGCCTCTTAGTATGTTTCGAGTTATGGAACAATTTGTTTCTCCATACCCTAGTTTTTGAAGGAAAGAGAAGGGGACTATGTTGACTACTACCCCATCATCTACCATTACACGCTTTACATAGTTGTTATAAACCCATACTTGTAAATGTAAGGTGGATCGCCTCGACATGTGATCTCAGCGTCTGTCGGCATTTTGTTTATTTTGAATATGAATTTGACATCTTTATCTCGCCTACCCTGGAGGATGAACATCAAGGTCTATATGGTTTACCTATGTTTCAGGAGGTGGGGTGATGTTAATTAAATGACCTAAACCTAATGCCTCTAAAATAACAACCCCGTGGGTAGGAGAGTTCTTTAGTAAGTCTAAAATTGAAATGTGTGAGAAGGTTTTTATTAGGTCATTAATTAAGTCATAAGCACCCACGGGTTTTATTAATACTTGTTGGATATTGTCTGCTTTCTAGCGGGTAGCTTAGAATTGGATGAGAAAAATACTCTCGTGTCCTTGTTACAGGACTTTCACGGGTAATTCGGCATATAACTCCAATAATCGACTATCTTAGGTCGTGGCTGACTTCCTACTTGTGGCGCAACTAATGGATTTAGCGAAGTTGAAGCTTCATGATCATTGTTTCCTATCATTACGCTCTTGTTTGTCCCAGTTAGATTTAGCCTTTTGTTATCATGATTTGGGAGCGGATCATTGAAGATCTTGAGGGGTGCGTTTTGAGGGGAAACCACCCCTACAAAAGTATTTGATGCTGGTGACATAGGATCTGCCAAAAACATATCTATGAAAAGTTGTCTTTGTTCTTTTGGAAAGCGTTGCATGAATTTATTGTAGTCATGACACGTTCTAGTGTCATGGCCCTTAATTTTGTGGAAACCACAATATGAATTAGGATTGTAATTCCTAGTTTGTTGGTTTGGTGCGTATTGTGGCCCAAAACTTTAACCAAACCGTTGCCTATTAAAGTTTTACATTTGTCGTTTTTGATTTTGATTCTGGTTTTGATAACCAATTGAGCTTTGGCTTGAACCTTATGTAAGGTTTTTCCGCTGCTTTTATTGTTGTTGTTGTGGATGATTAAAATCCACTGCATTGATTGTTGGGGTAAGGTTGTTGTTTCATTGATTGTTTATTTGTGGTGGAGTATTCACAATGTTTGTCTTTCTAGCCCGATCAATTACTCCATCTCATGTCACTCCACAATTTTTATTAAGGACTTTAGGTCCTTGATTGACATTTTTGGTAGTAGGATAATTTGTATTGTTCTCGTTAGAGGTGATTAACCTCCCGCTTGCTCCATATGTTTTGCGACCACTATCAATTGCCACTTGATCTATTCCGAGAGCACTTTCAAGTACTTCATCATAAGTTCTTAGTGGGATCTTTTGACTTCTTCCTTCACTTCTCTACTAAGAGAATGAAGGAATAAATCACATAGTTCCATCTGATCCATGTTTGGAGCACTTGCTTTGAAGAATAAAGAACTCGTACGCCACTCTAGGATGAAATGGGTGATGATTCATTGTATTCTTACTTGATGTGTAAAAATTCCCGATTCCTATTCTTAATAGTTTGTTCATGTCAAATGCCTTGATGAAATCTGAAATGAGTTACTTGAATGAATGGATGGAACCTCGTATTCTATAATACTAGTCGAGAGTGATTCCTTCCAAGATTTTTGGGAATATTTTAGCAACAACCCCATCCCAAGGAGTAGTTCTCGATGGCTATTACGTAAGCCTTGATATGTGCATTCGAATCTCCTCACCTTTGTAATTGGGTAAATCGAGAAGAGGTCTTGGAAGCATGATGCTTTGTATGGTGAAATCTAAAGGCTCTTTCAAGTATTCTCAATATGTCCCTATTGTATAGGTTTCGACCATTGATGGTTCTGTTGAGGGAGTGGTGGTGGAATGGGTTGTTGACATGGCGTAGCGTACATGTTAGTAGGGGCATAAGGAAACCCCCGTGTTTGAGGAACCATGTTGGGAAAGGAGAACATATCCCTTGTGGTGATTTGGAGTACTTGTTTAAGTATGAAGGGGATTGTCCAAAAATGGATTACTTTGTATTAGACGGGAGGAGTGGTGTTAGAAATGGCAGCTCTTGTTGGGGTTTGTTGTGAACCGAGGAGTCGTACCTAATGTGCCTACTCCCGTGAGGAGGTCTACTTGGCTAGGATGGTGTGGAGGATTAGAACTTCCTGCTGCATGAATTGAGAATTTTGACTTGCTTGGGCAAGTTCTAACCCCCTAACCTTTTCTACTAGAGTTGAAATGACTTAATTTGGTGAAGTCATGATACTTTGTCTTGGCAAATTTTTTTATATCATGGTGTTGTATAGGCATGTGATATCTTGCTATGAACTAATCATTTCCTACCAAGTTTCTCCAAGGGCATTTTCTATATGCAGTGGTATAGAGGTATTTTCTCAAAAAAAGACCTCGGGTTATGTTTGTAAACTTCCTATAGGTGGGTACATACTTTGAGAACATTGTTCATTCCCGGCATAACGTACTTCAATGTTCATCATCTAAAACTAGGTATGAGTCCTGATTGTCTACTAATTTGTGGCCTAAGTAGTACCGAGGAGACGAACTTGATTCTCCTATAAGCGTCATATTGTTTGAGCCCAAGGCTCTGTTTGTCGTGTTTGAGTGAACTGATCCAACTCCTCTATTTAGAGGGATGAGTTATATCTGATCCTTGGATTTTGTGTTGACAACTAGTTAGTTGAGTAGTTATCACCCCATACCGAGAGCAAGGGTGATGATTGTCTATTCTGTTGGGCGCGGTATATGCCTCAAGAACCAAGAGAGGGGTTTGCCATATGCATCGAATCCCAACATATCCGGGGTATATAAATACCCACGTAATAATGGGAAGGAGTGAAGGTGATGGTGAAAGTTGATGAGGTAATAAAGACAAAAGAGTCGTTTATTTCAAAAGAACTAGTAGAAATCTAACTCTAGAGCGAGAAAGTAGAACATTCACGTTGGGTTCACCAATTTTGTATGATGGAAAAGTGACAAGTGAGCTTGGGAATCTACAAGTAACTCTTCCTCACACCCGACCTCCCGAGGTCATGCCGAGATAGCCGGTGGGGATGGAATATGCGTGGGATATAGACAAACTAGTTAGGCAATCTAATGTCTTTGACACGCACTAGTGGAAATTACGAATCTAAGGAAAAGAAGGCCCTCCTAACTTGAACTGGTGTGATAGATCGATCAGCAAGGATGACTACTCAAAGGCTCCAATCAATATCAAGCTCTGGCATGATTCGGTCTATAGGTTGTGGAATATGTGGAAAATGACTTGGGATAGTTTCGTGTATGTCTCCGTATAAGGTCATAGGGTGGATGGTAGATATAATTGACTATATGGGTGATTCTCGCCTAATATATAACTCCTTAGCTTCGTTAGTTGCTATGTATAACTAGAATAACTATTTTATTATGATAGGTGGAAGTGGAGTAGATCTAAATACTAGTGTACATAGGCCAACATCTATGTCTGTGCTTCACCTATGGATTCATTGGGTTGTGAAATTTTTGGGTCACAACCATAGATTCATGGTTGTTATATGCACTGCTATGGTCATGTATGGAATCAGTCCCTAATCCCTAGTTTCTAGTAATCATATTCTTTCTCACCTTCTATATTTAGAATCAATAATTGTGTGATTTTCTCGTAATATCTTACAGTGTGTCATGTAACCCGAGATCTTAAGTCGGTATCTATATCTATGAGAGTGTCTCCTGTGTCTAGTCATGGAACCAAAGGATCACAATCAAATCTCTGCTCTAAACCTTTTACAAATCATGTAGATATGAATCTAAGGTAATCTATAGTTTGGTTGATTCAACCAAAATGTGTGTGCTTGGTCGTCTTTCTATGTTTAACCCGCATGCTTGGAAAATGATTTGTTGCAAGTTTACCATTGTTCGGAAGACTTGGATCCTGAGATTTTGATCTATATCAGTTATTGCTTTGTGATGAGATTGGGTTGGGGCACGATTGGCTCGAATACGTATTCTCTGGGCTCCCTAGGTCCCATGATTGTCATACAAAAGCAACAATGTAAATTAACTGTAGCA
This sequence comes from Taxus wallichiana var. yunnanensis, assembly GCA_018340775.1. NCBI lineage: Eukaryota > Viridiplantae > Streptophyta > Pinopsida > Cupressales > Taxaceae > Taxus > Taxus wallichiana. The sequence goes on from CM031233.1 coordinate 16,324,547, forward strand.
AAGTGAAATTTAACTACTTTAAGTATATCTATAACGCATATATGATTTCTCTATTTTTGTATTTTCTGATGAACTATTCAAACAAATTTAAAAGAGTAACTGTTTAACATATCTAGAATTGACAGCTAAAATAACAAATTAAAACAAACAAGATAACCGAGTATAGCTATTTGTCTGTGCAACTGTGAATCTATTCTAAATAATGAAATACTTGATCTAGTCTATTTGCAAGACTCTCGATCCTACCTCAGAAGTGAGGAATGAATCATAGTCTCTCAGAAACTATCAATCCCCACAGCTTCCCCGGCAATATCAAAAGTAAAATTGATTAAAATAAAGTGATTAACTACTCTATTTGATATGTTTCTAATTTAGAACTTTGAAAGCTAGAACCTGGATTCTGTAGAACAGTGGCGAATCCAATGGTGTGTGTGATCATGTCCCCTCAGTGTGATCTCTTCATTTCTTCGTGTTCACGTAGGTCTAGAAAATTGTGTAATGCTAGCATCAACGGAAGTAGATATTGGGACAAAGGTATCTTTCGATACGGAATGAATACAATGCTAGTAGGAGAGAGATAGCATAAGAGTCAAGAGCTTGGCTTATGCAATTCCTCGGTGGATTTATTGCGAGTCATGCAACATAAAATATCCGAACCTTAAACTATCTTGTTTGAAGAACAAAACCTACAAATTTAATGGATTCCTATTGAAAATAGACTATTTTACTCCAATGGATGGGATAAAATGTCAATAGCACTTGCACAAGATGGATATGTGGCTTCCTAACAACAAGATAATACTAACTAAACATGCAATGAAAGAAAATAAGGACTTTAAACAAAATGAAAGACTAATCTATTGCAAAGAGAAATTTAGAGGAAAATTTGAGGGGCCATTTTCTTGAGCACAAGCCAACTATTTATAGCATTTGCATTTACCCAAGGTAAAAACCAAATAGAACTCTTAAACTATAAACAATGGCAAAACACTATTCCATAGAACTAGAATCATTAATGCAAGCTTATGGCGGTGAAAAAGATGGTGAATCTTTAACATTTACGTGAGTTGTGTTAAAAGAGATTTCTTAGAAAATGTATAAAGGACCGCCACCACCGAGCAGGGCGGTGGTTACAAGACCTCCACCTGTTTAAGGTGGCGGTCACGAGACCGCCGCCCGTGCAGGCGGCGGTTTCACATCACTTGAGCAAAAAAGGCCAAGAAAAGAGGGGAAAAGGAAAAAAAAAAACACACGGGGGCTAAGTGGGGCATGTAGGATGTTAACGCACACTTGGAGAGCTTCTCTAGGATCCCGAACACCTTGCGAGGAGATCTCAGATATCATCATTGGGGCACTGTTACATTTTTTTGGCAAGATAAACTTTTACAATTTTGGGTACGTACACGCACCTAACACTCACCTGGGAGCTCATCAAGTAAGGTGACTTGAGATCACTTGTGAGCTCAATCGCAGCTCGTTGAGGTCTCTTGCCTAGGAGCTCGCAAAGTAGCTCACTTAGGAGATCACCTAGTAGCTCAACTGGGAGCTTGCCTTCCCAACTCGCCTTGAGCTCACCTTGCCAACTCACTTTGAACTCACCTTGCCAACTCACCTTGAGCTCATCTAGTAGCTCACATGTAAGCTCACCTCAGAGATTGCTGACAAGCTCACCTTTGAGCTCACCCAGGAGTTCATCAAGCATCTCGACTTGAGCTTTCCCAAAAACTCACCTAGGAGCTCGCCTGACAACTTGCCTTGCTAGCTCACCTTGAGCTCACCCAGGAGCTTGCCTAGCAACTCACCTAGGTACTAACCTAGGAGCTCACCTTGCTAGCTTAGCTTGAGCTCATCCATGAGCTCTCCCAGTAGCTTTCTTAGAAACTCACATGCGAGCACATCTAACAACTCACCTTTCTGACTCATATGGGAGCTTGCACTTGAGCTCACCGAGAATTACTTCGAGCTCACCTTGCTAAATCACCTTAAGCTCATCTCGGTAGATCACCTCGAGTTCATCAAGTAGCTTACCTAACACTCACCTAACAGCTCACATGGGATCTTTCCTAACAGCTCACATGAGAGCTCACTTAATAGCTCACATGGGAGCTTGCCTAACCCACTCCACCTTGGAGCTCACCGAGTAGCTCACCAAGTAGGTTAACTTGAGCTCATGTGTGAGCTCAACGTGACCTCACTCGGTCACCTTAGAGGTCTCACCTAAGTAGCTTGCTTGGAGCTTTCCTAGTAGCTTTCACCGGGAGCTCACCAAATAGCTTGCTAAATAGCTCTTCTAGAGCTCTTCCTAGGAGCTCACAAATCAACTCGAGTTGAGTTCACCTGGGAGCTCATCAAGTAACTTGCTTAGGAATTCACCTGGGAGCTCTCTTGATAGCTCACCTTGCCAACTCACCTTGAGCTCACCTTGCCAAATCACCTGGAGCTCATCTAGTAGCTCGCATATAATCTCACCTAAGAGATTACTGATAAGCTTACCTTTGAGCTCACCTGGGATCTCACCGAGTAGCTCACCTAGGAGCTCGAAGTAGCTCATCCAGGAGCTTGTCAAGCAGCTCAACTTGAGCTTTCCTAAAACTCACCTAGGAACTCACCTGATAGCTCACCTTCCAGCTTGCCTTGAGCTCACCTAGGAGCTCGGTGAGTATCTCGACTTGAGCTCACCCGAGAGTTTGTCAAGGAGCTCACACTCTCACATCGGAGCTCACCTAAAACAGCTTGCCTTGCCAACACACATGAGAGCTCACATATCAACTTGCTTGCCTCGACTCACTCACCTTGAGCTCATGAGGAGCTCATCAAGTAGCTCAATTGAAAACTCACATGGGAGCTCACCTGACAACTCACCTTGCCAACTCACATGGGAGCTCACCTAATAGCTCATCTTTCCACTCACCTTGAGCTGCTCGAGGAGCTCACCTTACTAACTAGCTCTTGAGCTCATCTAGTAGATCACCTCGAGTTTATTGAGAAGCTCACCAAGTAGCTCACCTAACAGCTTGCACGGGAACTCACCTAACAGCTCACCTGGGAGATCATTGAGTAGCTCTCTGAGTAGGTTTACTTGAGCTTTCTTGTGAACTTCACGAGTAGCTTATCAAGTAACTCACATGGGAACTCACCTTGAGCTCACCTGACAGCTCACCTTGCCAACTTACCTTAGCTCACCTTACCAACTCACCTTGAGCTCACCTTGCCAACTTGCCTTGAGCTAATTTAGTAGCTCACATGTAAGCTCACCTCGATATTTCGATAAGCTCACTTGGGAGCTCTTCTAGAGCTTTCTTATTAGCTATAATTGAGCTCACCTAGGATCTCTTTGAGTAACTCACCTAGGAACTCACTTGGGAGCTCACCTAATAGTTCACCTAATAGCTCACCTAGTAAACTCACTTCCTTGAGTTCTCACTTGCTCACCTTGCACTCAAGCTCAATATGGTAGCTCGAATGTAAGCTCACCTTAGAGATTCCCAATAAGCTCACCTTTGAGATCACCTCACTCGGAGCTAGCTCTCGGAGCTCAACAAGAAGCTTTTCAAGAGCTTGTCAACCGAGAGCTCACTTGAGCTTGCCTTAGAAACTCACTCGGACAACTCACCTTGCAAGCTCACCTTGAGCAAACCTAGGAGCTTGCTCAACATCTCAAATTGATCTCTCCCAAATGAGCTTTCACTCGTCAAGTAGCTCACCCAAAAATGTACATAGGAGCTCACTTGATCACTTTCCTTATCAACTCACATGGGAGCTCACCTATCAGCTCACCTATCGGAGCTTCACTCGAGTAGCTCACTTGGGATCTCACCAAGTAGGTTGACTTGAGCTCACTTGTCGAGCTTTTGAGTAACTCACCAGGGACCTCACCTAGGACCTCACCAAGTAGCTCACTTGGGAGCTCACCTAACAGCTCACCTAGGAGCTCACCTTGAACAAAACCTCACCAAGTAGCTCACCTGGGAGATCTTCTAGGAGCTCACTAATCAGCTCAAGTTGAGCTCACCTAGGAGCTCATCAAGTAACTTACATGGGAAATCACCTGGAGCTCACCTGACAACTCACCTTGCCAGCTCACCTTGAGCTCATCTGGTAGCTCACATGTAAGCTCACATTAGAGATTACCGACAAGCTCACCTTGAGCTCACCTGGAGCTCACCTGGAGTTCACCTGAAGCTCACCTAGAGCTCACCTGAAGCTTAAAAAGTAGCTCACCTAAGGAGCTCATCGAGTAGCTCACTTGAGCTTACTCAAAAAAATCTTTCTAGGAGCTCACCCGATAGCTGGCATTAAGCACACCTCTCACCATTTAGCTACCTTGAGCTCACCTTCTCAGAGCTCACCAAGTAGCTTGACTTGAGCTCACCCGAGATCTCATCAAGTAACTCACCCTAAAAATCACTACATGGGAGCTCACCGATAGGTCACCTTTCTAAGCTCACCTAGAAACTCACATGGGAGATCACCTGATAGCTCACAAATAAACTCACATGGGAGCTCACCTATCAACTCACCTTGTTAACTCACCTTAAGCACACTAAGGAGCTCACCTTTCCAACTTGCCTTGAGCTCATCTGGTAGCTCACCTTAGATTTCACTTGAGAAACTTACTCAGTACATCTCCTAGGGAGCTCACCTAATAGCTCACCTGGGAGGTCACCTAACTCACTCACTCACTGGGAGCTCACCGAGTAGATCACCGAGCTAGGCTTGACTTCACTCAGGTTGTGAGCTCTTGAGCTCACATATGAGCTCACCCGAGTAGCTCACCATGGACCTCACCTAGGAGCTCACCAAGTAGCTCACTTGGGAGCTCACCTAGCAGACCTGAGAGCTCACCAAACATCTCGCCAAGTAGCTCACCTAAGAGCTCTTCTGGCGATTTCTTTTACCGATCAACTCAAGTTGAGCTCACTTTAGGAGCTCCGGGAGCTCACCTAGGGAACTCACCTAGGAACTCACCTAATAGCTCACCTTACTAACTCACCTTGAGCTCACCTTGCCAACTCACCTTAAGCTCATCTAGTAGCTCACATGTAAGCTCACCTCATAGATTACCAATAAGCTCACCTTTGATCTCACCTAGGAGCTCACCGAGTAGCTCACCTAGGAGCTCATTGAGAGCTCACCTTGGAGCTCACCTAAAGCTCAGCTCACTAGGAGCTCACTCGAGAGCTCACCTAAGCTCACTTGAGTTGAGCTTGACCTACCTAGAGCTCACCTAGGAGCTCACCACGACATCTCACCTTAGCTCACCTTGAGCTCACATGGGAGCTCACCTGATAGCTCACCCAGAAACTCACATGGGAGCTCACCTATCAGCTCACCTTGGAGTCTCGCCTTGAGCTAGCTTAGAGATCACCTTGCCAACTTACCTTAAGCTTGTTTGGTAGCTCACCTTAGAGTTCATCGAGCATATTGCACAGTAGCTCACCTGTAGGAGCTCACCTGGTAGCTCACCTCGGGAGCTCACTCAGAAGCTCACCTCGAGTAGCTTGACTTGAGCTTGCTTGAGCTCACCAAGTAGCTCAACTTGAGCTCACTTGAGCTCACCTGGGAGCTCACCAAGGAGCTCTCAGTAGCTCACTTGGGAGCTCAAATATCATCTCACCTAGTAGCTTGACCTAGAAGCTCACTTAGGAGCTCAAGCTCAGCTTGTCAAGTAGCTCACCTAGGAGCTCTTCTGGAGGTCACCAATCATCTCGAGTTGATTTCACCTAGGAGCTCACCTGAGTAACTCACTGAGAAGTCACACTCACCTTCAGGATCTCAGCTCAAGCAACTCACCTAAAAACTCACATGGGAGCTTGCCTTGCCATCTCACCTTAAGCTTACCGAGCTTTAGGAGCTTACCTTGCTCACCTGACTCACCTTGAGCTCACTGGTAGCTCACCTCGAGTTTTGTGGAGTAGGAGCTCATCAAGTAGCTCACCTTGCTCGAGCTCAGCTCTAAGCTCACCTAATTCTCACCTATAGCTCACCTGGAACTCACTTGTTGAAAGCTCACTTGGGAGCTCACCGAAGAGCTTGCCTTGAGTCAGCTTTGATAGAGCTTGCCAAATCACAGAGCTCACCCGGAGCTCACCAAGTAGCTCACTTAGAGCTCACCTAGAGCTCACCTTGGGAGCTCACCTTGAGAGCTCACCTTGAGCTCACTCTTGAGCTTATCGAATAGCTCACCTATGGGAGCTCTTGGGAGCTCACTTGAGCTCACCTTGAGCTTGACTAACTCACCTTGAGCTCATCTCAGCTCACATATAAGCTCACTTATGACATTGCCTTGAGCTCTCACCTTTGAGCTTCTTGAGAGCTCACCAGTAGCTCACCTTGAGGAAGCTCAGCTTTCTTGAGAGCTCACTAAGTAGCTCACCTTACACAGTCACTCGTCAAACACTTTACTTGAGCTTTCACTGAAACTCACTTTGAGCTCACTTGAGCAGTCACTCACCTTGGGCTCACTCACTCACCTTGAGCTTGCGCCTTGAGCTCACTCAGCTCACCTTGAGCTCACTTAGAGTTGCACTTGAGCTCACCAAGCTCACTCACCTCAAAACTCACATGGGAGCTCACTCAGCTCAGCCTTGCCTTCACCTGGGAGCTCATCCAACTCACATGGGATCTCACCTATGAGCTTCACTTGAGCATCTCACCTTGACTCACCTTGAGCTCACTAAGGAGCTCACCTTTCCAACTCACCTTGAGCTCATCTAGTAGCTCACCTTAGAGTTCATCAGTAGCTCACCAAGTAGCTCACCTTGGAGCTCACCTTGAGTAGCTCACTAAGTAGAGCTCACTTGAGCTCACTTGTGAGCTCACTTGACTGAGAGCTCACCTTGAGAGCTCACTTGGGTACCTCACCTTGGGAGCTCACCAAGTAGCTCACTTGGGAGCTCACCTAGAGCTCACCTGGAGCTCACCAAATAGCTCACTCATAAGCTCACTAGCTCACTAGGAGCTCTTTCTGGAGCTTTACCATCAAATCAAGTTGAGCTCACCCGGAGCTCATTGAGTAACTCACCTGGGAAATCTCATGGGAGCTCACCTCACCTAGAGCTCACCTTGAGCTCACTTGGGAGCTCACCTTGAGCTCACCTTGAGCTCACCTTGAGCTCACCTTGAGCTCATCTCACCTAGCTCACTGTAAGCTCACCTCAAGAGCTCAATTGAAGCTCACCTTGACCTCACCTGGAGCTCACCAAGCAGCTCACCTTGAGAGCTCCCTTGAAGCTTTCACTAAGTAACTCACCTAGTAGCTCACCTTGCTCAGGCTCACCTTGAAACTCACCTTGAGCTCACCTGAGCAGCTCACTTGAAAAAGCTCACCTTGGGAGCTCACCAGAGCTCACTTGAGAGCTCACTCTGGAGCTCACCGAGTAGCTCACTCATTTGGAAACTCACATGGAGCTCACACTATGACAGCTCGCCTTGCCTAACTCACATGGGAGCTCACCTTGAGCTAGCTCACTTGAGGAGCTCACTTGCTTAGGAGCTCACCTTGAGCTCATCTAGGTAGCTCACTACTCACCTAGCTTACCTCAAATAAGCTCACCAGGGAGCTCACTGACACCTTACCTTCCAGCTCACCTTGAGCTCACCTTGAGTAGATCACTGTAAGCTCACTTATGACAGACTTGCTTGAGAGCTTACCACCAGCTCACCTTGGGAGCTCACAGGAGTAAGTCACTGGGAGCTCACTAGGAGCTCACCAGAGAGCTCACCTGAGTAGCTCACTCAGCTCAACAAATTTACTCACCTGAGCTTACTTGAAAACTCACCTAGGAGCTCACCAGAGCTCACCTTGGGAGCTCACCTAGGGAGCTTGCTCACCTTGAGCTCACCTTGAGCTCACTTGACTTGAGCTCACTCAAGCTCACTCACCTCACTCACTCACCTGGGAGCTCACCTTGAGCTCAGCTCACCTTACCAACTCACCTAGAGCTCACATGGGAGCTCACTTGAGCTCAGCTCACTCACCTACAGCTCTCACCTTGAGCTCACTGAGGAGTTCACCTTTCCATCTCACCTTGAGCTCATCTAGTAGCTCACCTTTGAGTTCATTAAGTATCTTGCCAAGTAGCTCACTTTGAGAGCTCACTTAGCTCACCGAGTAGTTGGGTTGAGTTTGAGGTCACTTGACCTTAGGAGCTCAGTCGATTTGAGCTCACCTCAGCTTTCACAAGTAGCTCACTTGGGAGCTCACCTAGCAGCTCACCTAGGAGCTCACCAAATAGCTCACTAAAGTAGCTCACCTTGAGCTCTTCTAGCTCACCTTAGCTCAAGTTAAGCTCACCCAAGAGCTTGTTGTAGCTCACTTGGAACTCACCGGGAGCTCACCTCAGCTCCTTTGAGCTCACCTTGAGCTCACTACGGAGCTCACCTTAACTCTTGGGGAGCTCACCTTGAGCTCACTTGAGCTCACCTTGAGCTCTCATCATTAGTAGCTCACCTGTAAGCTCACCTCAGCTCACCTTTCTAGCTCCTTGAAGCTCACCTTTGAGCTCACCTTGGAGCTCAGCATCTCGACTTGAGCTTGCCTCAAAGCTCACTCAAGAGCTCACTAATACTCACCTTACTAGCTCAGAGACACCAAATTCGTGTCTTACGACCCCTTGTGACCCGCATCCCATTTCGCAACCTAACCTCATTACCTAAACCTTACACAATTATTTATTAATTACCTTGTAATTGATAAATCCCCATCACCTCACCTGCCACCTCATCATGACCTAGCCCTAATCCTAAACTAACCTAATTAAAACCTAAAACTTGGTCTACACCTACACCCATGACTAATGACCCCTTTCTCGCACCTAAAACCGACCTTCTAGTCACTTGACCAAGCCCGCAACTAATCTCTCGGGAGAAAAGCAGGGAAGGTGGGCTATTTTACTAAAAATAGCCTACTTTTTCCTTACCGATGCCGGTTCCTACTCGACCGCCGTCGGTTACGTAACCGCCATCGGTTCCCTATAAATGGCCTCCCCAAACCAAAAACAAAGGATCGAATTTCATTTTTGGATCAAAGGAAAAGGATTTTTGAATCAAGAAAGAGCATCAGGAGCGATCGAGAAAACCCGGATCTTTACTTGACTGAGCAGAGACAAGTGAAGAGACAAGAGAGTTAGCAGTAGCGAGGGAGAGCACAGGGCTGAACTGGATACTAGAGCCCTGTGATACTCAGCTGATTTGATCTGCGGTGTGCCAGACCATCCTACCTCAGTTCTGCATCTTTGCCATCAGAGCTCTTGGACTTGCATCTCCGCAAATAATCGTCACATTCTTGCATGTCCTCTTTAATAACATTTCTTCGATGCTTTTGAATCATAAGTCCTCACAAATCCATTCTAATCCACTACCCAACGTGTCATTGCATCTAACTATCATTCATCTACCTCTCATCACCCTATTTCCTAATATTACCTATATACACCCTATTAAAAACACAACTACCAAAAAACACCACCACCCCACAAAACAACTAACCTTCGGATCCTAGACTCTACCGATATCGGTCATCGATAAGAATCGCCATCGGTTATCGTAGAACCGATCGGTTACCTGACTATAACCAATAAAACCAGCCTTTCCCCTACCCAGTTCAACGAAGCAATTTAATTGATATTTTACAGTCTTTTGTGTTAATTCATATTAGCAGGGAAACTGACCACCTTCGAAAGGAAGTTTTATATTTCCTGGGCCCAAGGCAGTTTCCTCATTTATTGTCTAATCAAAATCTTGTGGTCTTGTGTTCTTATTTGCAGGTAGTCCTTCCAAGACAAAAAGGAGTTCTTCGCAATCAGCCTGATCTTTCTCTACGGTACGCGCACACCATCTCGACATTCTACAGGTATTCCTCCTAGCCCCAACCCTTATCTGTTTCTAAAAGGAACGAAACATTCCGAGTGAAACATTTTGGCACGCCCGGTGGGACCCATTTTGGGTTTCTTTCATTTTGCTTGCTTTCATATAGGGAGTATACTTGCTGTTTTCTTCTTTTAAAAAAGATATTCAAAAGGTTTTGTATTATTTTGATAAAAGAACTTGCTTTGCTTTTACATCTCGCATTAGTGAAAGTCATCTCTTTTGCTTCATCGAATATCATTTTCGATTTGGGTTTAAAACACGTGCATTGCATTCCTGCTTGTTGTTTTTCAATTCTAGTAAACATAGATTAAGTAACAGGTCGTACACGTGGGGGTGATATCCACGGTATTGACAGGAAATTAATCTTACTTTCACTGCACAACACATACCAAATCACTTCACAATTAACACAACAGCTCAAACATCCCCCCTTTTCCGCGGTATTCCTCCGCCCGATTGAGGTAACCTTATAAGCCAAAACAACTTGACATTTCCCCTAAGTCTCTTGTTTAGGATTCTGACATCATTCTACGTCTAAAGGCATAAGCCCACGATAATTAAAATTAACCCTAGGGTTAATCTCTGGATTTGTGTGTGCATCTTGCTTGTTTTTAGTTCTGTTTTCTTTCTCATACTCTGTCTTCTGTGATCAATAATTGGACAAGTATACTAAACGTTGTTAAAAATCAAATTAGCAGCCTTTTTATATCTTGTTAGCCCAGACTTCTTACACCGACATCGGTTACCTGACCGACGTCGGCTATAGTATAACCGAACCGATATCGCCGTTTATTAGACCGATATCGATTCTTGTCTTTTCCAATTCCTGACAAACCAACGAACCTACCAATTTTACCATTCTGAGTTTGTTTCTATTCCTGACAGATTGAAACCCTACTGTGAACTCCTGTCCATGGTTGTTATCACTCGAAAGCAAGCCGCCACCATGGTTTCACATGCTTGCTCTGTTTCTTTTCCTGAATCACCCCCTTCACATTCTGTGGGGAATCCTACGGATACCAGTGAGGTTCCTAAAATTCCTGTGGGAGATAAGGACTTTGCCAAGTTTCTGGATGCTAATCCTAGTGCTGTACAATACTATTTGTCTCATGCCCCTGACCGTACGCCCGATGGTCAGCTCCTTGTTGGCATGCCTATTAGTATAGCTGCTCATTTAGCTCCCACTCCGCCTGATAACACCGCCTTGCTTCCTGCACCTTTAGCCCCATCTCCCAATCCGACAGCTTCAGAGGTTCATACGACTCAGATTGGCTTTCCATTGGTTAATCTTGGACCCCACATATCATTACCACCGACCGCCCCTACCTCATCTCTCTTGCAGACTACTCCATTCATGACTTGCTCTCTGCCACCTATCCACACGAGCTTTCCTTCTCAAGCTCCGCCTACCTTTTCATTCCCATACACGTATCCAGTAACCTCAACATCCTATATGGGACATCCCTATTCGGTTGCCTCAACATATTCATCCTCCACACCTTATCAACACTTAACCCCACCAGTGTCTAGCGGTGGTCCTTGGCCCAATTTTCCTCCGTTTACCACAACCACACCATCATCTCATCCAACTACTGATCTAATTAAACAAATGATGGACAAAATGCAAAACCTGGAGGCTTCTGTTTCAGGAAGTCGTAGCGCCTTGACATACGAGCAAGTTTGTTCGAGCCCATTCACCCTTCTCTCCCCCTTCATTCATATCCTCCTCAATGGGAGTTACCAAAATTTACCCGTTTTAATAGTAAAGAGGATCCTCAACAACACTTGCGATCATTTAGACATGCTTGTTATTTGATCGCTCATGATGATGCCTTGTTACTCCACACCTTTCCCATGTCCTTATCAGGACCCGCCTTGGAGTGGTACAGTGCTTTAACCCAGCACTCAATCTTCTCTTTTAACCAACTAGCCCAATCTTTCTTGGATCACTTCTCCATTAACATTGCTAAGAAAGTATCCATCACCGACCTTTATGCCATTCGACAATTCGAAGACGAATCTATCGCAGATTTCATTGGACGATGGCGCGGCCTTATCAACCAACTTACATATGCCTTGCCTCAGACTGAACTTATCGAACTTTTCACGCGGGCATGTGCTAAGCACATTTCTCCTACTCTTCAAATTCAAACTTTCCGCACATTTGATGAGGCCTTTACCATGGCTCGAAAACTAGAAATTCGAGCCTTAGAAGAAGAGAAATTGTGGTTGCACAACAAAACCCCAATTTCCGAACTCCTGATTCTACCAATAAACCAAATACCACCACTCCTCACGCATCCACTTCTTCTAAATCAAAAGGAGCTGTCCACGCGGTGATGGTCAAATCTCAAGCGCCGTCCAATACTCCACCAAAAACCACCTATAAGTACAAAGCCGAGCCCATCAATTACACTCCCTTAGGAGAAACCTATGGCGTCATCTTGGAAAAATTGCTCAAAGCCGGAGCTATCACTTTGCCTCCTGTTAAACCTCATTCCGGGTTTGATTCCACTCGCGCCATACCTTCCTGGTACAAAGAAAATGACTTCTGTAACTTTCACCGTGTAAAAGGACATAGTCATGAAAACTGCAAGATGTTGAAAAACATAGTGCAGGAAATGGTTGACGCAGGGGATATAACCCTCGATAATCCTAATGCCCCTGCCAACCGAAATTTGAAAATCTTCAACAAACCATTCCCGAATCACTCTCCCAACAGTAACACAAACCAGGATATCTTAGCCGAGGAGAGTGTTCATGAGATCCATGCAGTCTTCGATACCCAGCCAAAAGCCTCTATCGAGAAAATTTTGAATCAAGCCTCTTCACTAACACAGGAGCCCGAACCTCCTTTACCACCATCAAGCCAAAGCGAAATCATTCCTTTCCCCATAAAGGAGTTAACTGCCCAGACTTCTCTTCCCATCGATGAGTCTTCTTATACCACATCCCTACAAGACTGCGAGCGGATGTTATCTAATCTATCTATTTCCCAAACTTCTCCTTCTACCACTCTTGCTGCACAAGAGGAGGGTACGCCACTCCTTTTGACATCCTTAGATGAGAAATCTCTTGCACCGACATCACCAAATTCTTTAACCATGACAGACCCTCTCAAACATGCCCTCCTGCCTATTAGTCCTTCATCGCCTAAATCTTTTCAACAACCGGTCGACCTCTTAATATCTATTGATACAGTACCTCATCTACCCCCTGTATCACACCCACAGTGGACTGGAATCACAACCCACCTTTCTTCCGTACCAAATTTACAATTCAAACCTGAAGACTGTCATTCTCCAGAAGATAGACGAATCCTATGGGAACGTTTGAGTACCCCTTATTCTACTCAAATGCAAATGACCGATCCTGAGGCCTCCACCATATACCCGAAGTGTTTACAGAAGCTTAAAATGCCCATGTTCTCACCTTCACCCCCCTCACCTCTACCAAATGCCCCGTCCACTTCTATTAACTTAGCCAAATCTTCCCCTACGCTTGGGACCTCACCCATACCCAGTCTAACACACCCGCCTAAGCGACTAGATTTATCCAAGAATAAAGCCGCCCCGCCACCTAGAGACACACTCAACCTCCGTGCCTCTATCACAATCAAAACCATCATCGTCATACCTACCTTCCATATTGGGACCTCATCCTTCCACCTTGCACCAATATATCATACCTCCTGCGTTTTCTTCAAAATGACCTATGCCTTCTGCACCCATACAGGGATCAAAGGGTATATCCACATTATCACCCCACGCATCCGGTCCACCTATCAACCCTAAACAAACTCCATCATCAAAGGATTTATTCTCTGCTACTCCCCTTTCTCCGTGGTTGTGTCCCACTACCACGTCATCTGTAGCTTTATCATCTAACCAGCTGAATGTAGCTTCTGCGCCAAAGAAACCACATTTAGTGAAAAACACGTGTCAACACCCCTCGGCTAAACCACCACCCATACGAACCAACCACGCCCAAACATTACCAAAACCCGCGCAACCAATACCCTCATCCTCCTCCGACTTTGACCCACTCAAAGGATCTTACGCCAAAATCCTTGCTATGTTGGTAGAGAATACGACTATTTCCCTACCCCCACTTAGACCTTATGACCCGTCTAAACCCCGACCTATAGGTTATGATGAGTCTAAAATCTGCGCCTATCACCGCACACCGGGGCATGATGTGGAGGGATGCAAAGCTTTAAAAACCATCCTTCGTCAGTCACCTCTCCCGGATACAAAGGTTAAGAAAGACAACTTACGAAGGGAGAGACCTTTAGCTCCAATTCCCTCTACTATACCATCTATCCCCGCCTCACCAAGATCTGTCATTATTACAACCCCACCTCTTGAAGACCATGATTTATCCCAATCATCTTCCTCATCTCAGGTCTACGAAATTAATATGATTAGTGTTGCTACTCGAGCGCAGAAAAAAAATGAGAAAGCGAAAGAAAGCACACTGCCCTCTCCTTCTCCGTCCAACATCCCGATTACACCACCACCCAAAGTGGTTATTCGTGACCTACTTACCCCGCTCTAATGGAGCTTCCCATCGAGCCATGATCAAACAGCCTTCTTCACCAATCACCCGTAAAAATGACACTATATGATCTCATTCGACTTCAAATCTCATCGACAAGCTCTCGTTGAAATTCTTCAGGGGATCGAGGTCTTACCTAATGAAACCCTACCCGTTGCCTCCATTCTAACACCCAATCACGTTGCCTCTCTCACCAAACAACCCACCGCCCCAACCACTTCCGTCTCTGTACACAAGCTTATCGCGCATCGGTTTCTCAAGATGAAATTATCGACTTTGGTATCGAAGATCCTGACCCTGCTCTTTTTATCTCAGCGTACGTTTGGGATATCCGGGTACGTCGTGTTATGATTGACGGGGGCGCCAGCCTAAATATCATCTCTTCAAAATCCTTCCAACAAATGAATATCCCTTCTAGTTGCATGTGTGCCAACCCCATCATGTTGCGATCATTCAATGATGCTATTACTTCCACTTTAGGCACCGTGATCCTTAACATTCGTGTAGGACCACGTACTTTACCCGAACTCTTCTATGTCCTTGAGGGAGAGTTCCAATACAATATGTTGTTAGGTCGCCCTTGGATCCGGGCTATGGGATGCGTTCCCTCAACATTACATAGATGCATAAAATTTGAGTACGAGGGGAAGTCCTACACCGTAAAAGCTGATCCTCCCCCCTTTAAAACCTGCAATATGTTATACCGCCCTAACGATGTGCTTATACCAATCAAGACACCCATACATTCAACCCAACCATCCTCTTCAAATGTACCTCAACCATCCACCTCAACCACACCTACGCTTTCAACTGATGAAACCACCGTCGCAAAAACCACTTCCCTTCCCGCAGCTAACATCCCAACCTCCGACCCCTTAGTAGATGTTTTTCAACGCCTTACGCCGGGGAGTACCGCCTATATAACGTTAGTTCTTTCCCTACCCCAGCAGAGTACGGACAATTACATGCACATCCCACCTACGACTGCACGCGTGGGGAGGTAATCTCTTACGGACCACCCCATTGCCGCACCAACCTAACGTATGGGGGTGTTGACGCATCCTCCATTACCCCTGAACCTCCTCTTGGTGTAGTTCCCTTCCAATCCGATTTTCAATACCTGACAAATCGTCGTTTTTGCCTCTCACCTTCTTTACTCATTGTGTGCTTGGAAAGGCTTTGGTTTTGGTCTTTATGAACAAGGCCGACATACGCTCATCCCCATCACCACACGCAAACATAATGATCGTAGTGGTCTCGGATTTCCGGAAACACTTACATCGACAGAACCTCGTGACAGTTGCCTTCTGGAAGAGAACGACGTTACCCCTACCAAACCATCATCACCCACTTTGCCATCGTCACCCACTGAGTCGATAGATCACGAATCTATCCCTCCTAACTTTTTTTTTTCATAAATGCTATCTTCTTAGGTCCTCTCACTTATCAACGCGATAATGAGCACCCCTCTTCTATTCCCCTTCTATATCTAGACATGATTGAAGAGGACTCCCCTTCAATTAACGTTGTTGAGTGCCAGGATGATGACTCCATCCTCACTTACCTTGGCGCGAAGTCACCCATACCATCCAACAGGTCCATGACGGTATTTGTGGTGGACATTTTAGTGGCCTTTCCATGGCTAAACGAATCCTTCGCCTAGGTTATTATTGGCCTACTCTCAATAACGACTGCTACGAATATGTTAAGCGTTGTGTTATGTGCCAACAACATGCTAACCTTCAACATACTCCTAGCCATCCGCTGCAGGTCGCACGAGATCTTTGGCCTTTCTCACAATGGGGTTTAGACCTTATTGGTGAGATTCATCCGTCCTCTTCGCAACATCACCGATGGATTATCACAGCAACCGAATATTACACAAAATGGGTGGAGGCTATTCCACTCATTTCAACTAAAAAAGAAAAAATTGTCGAATTCATTAACCATCACATTATCTGTCGTTTTGGTATTCCTCATCGCCTAATAACCGATAATGGTAAATCTTTTAAAAACAAGTTGTTACAAGACCTTTGTAACAACTTTGGTATCAAACTTAGTTTCTCATCACCTTACTATCCGCAGGCCAATGGTCAGGCTGAATCTTCTAATAAAACCCTAACCAAAATCCTCATGAAAGTTGTCAATGAATCCGGAAGAAATTGGCACGATCACATTCCCTTTGCCCTTTGGGCTTATCGTACTAGTATTCGTATTCTCCACTAATGCCACACCTTTTTCTTTGGTATATGGTACCAAGGCTGTCCCGCCTCTCGAAGTACAAATACCTCCCCGAGAATATCTCTTCGTGATATTCTCACCAACGATGATTTCCGCCAAGAGCGGTTCACCCAATTGGAGCTTCTTGACGAGCGCCGCTTTACAACTCTTGATCACCTCCAAATCTATCAAAACGTATCAAGCGTGCTTATGATAAGCGACTTCATGAGCACACCTTTAAGGTTGGTGATCTTGTCCTCAAAGAGAATCAACATGTAACCAAACTAGAAAAGAGCAAACGTGGAAAATTTGCTCCTAATTGATTGGGCCTTATATAATCACTCACACTTATGGATCGTGCACTTATCATTTAGCTTCGCTTAATGGTAAACTGAGCCTCAACCCCTTAATGCCTTGCATCTTCGACCATTCTCTTTGTGGAATTTAGTGTTATATCACTTCTTATCTACCTACTGCTCGTCCCTTGAGCTCATTTACTGCTACATACACTTTGTTTCCTACACCTCATAATAAAAATCAAGCTCACATAGTTTGATTCTCACCTCCCCTCAACGATGCCTACCCCTTTTTAGTCTAGTCCATGACTTCAAAGTTTTAAAATACCACCTTCTTATGGGATTTTCTTGAGTCAAACTTCCTACCAAACTAGATGCTTCACGCCAAAAGAACATCTAGCTATCTAAATTATATATAGACTGTTCCCTCGAAGGACAGCTATATGCCAAATTATTGCTGCTATTCTATATAGACTATCTCCTCCTAGAAGGACAACTATGCACTAAAATCATATCTCTGCTACTATAAATAGACTTTCCTCGAAGGACAACTATACACAGTCAACCTTTATCGAAGCTTCTCGCATTGATCAGCTTTTGCGAAGACCTCAAGAATAGTACAATCAATATCCTTGTAGACTTCCCACATCGATCGCCTATATTCACAAATAAAAGCCTCATTCAAAAGAACTTTTTGGGTCATGGACTTGTCTATTTAGGGTAGGTTCTCTTTGTCGAACACTCACTTTGTAACAAGTTCTCTGTATCTCAGCTATATCATCCACCTCACCTCACCATTTGTTTCAACTCAAGGGACGTAACATACACCCGATATATTGTGATCATACAACTCTTTTCACCTATTGACTTCTCGTCTATGCACGGTACCTAGGGCTTCAAGCTCATTCTATGTTGTGTGGTTTGTTTAGCTCTTTTCACCTACAGAGCACTCTTTTCGCTTTGCCTCGCATCTAGGATTGTGTGTTGATCTTAATCAGGACATGGTTCCCTTCTACTTGGGTAGGCTAACTTTCGCTTCCCTTATACCTTTTACAACATCACCAATTCATTACCGACACCAACAACCTTACCTTACCAATATTAATATCAATATTCTTACCAACCAACCAATTGCCTAAACCATACCAAATTTCCTGAATTCACCTCTCCCTGATCCTAAGGGAGAACTACATCGGTCTGAGGCCCCTCCTTGCTTTGTGCAATGGGCTATGTAGGCAACACTTCGGAGACATGGGGTCTCCCAAGGTTAGCTCGACCATCCCCTACCATAACCTATCATGTGTGGTAAATATAAATATTTTTGTGTATTTCTATTTCATCACATTCCTCTTTATCCTTTTTTCAAAACACCGAAAATCAAAACACAAACATTCTTATTATTATCGTAACTCAAATCAACATACATATTCAGTTTTATTTAGATGTTAAACAAATACATCCTCTCTATCATCGACACGCAGGTCGACATCTTTATTTTTATACCTCTATAACATTTACTTAAACCCTCACGATTCATCCCGACCTGTGATGATCGTGATCGCGACGCCTTTCACCAGCCTCTCTCGTCCTCAAGGGTACCACGGCTATTAGTACCACCTACCGATCTTCCAATCTCTCTTGTAATATATGAATACACCCTCTCGACATGGAGGAATCCAGCCTCTAGTCTCTCCGCTTTGTGACTCCACAACCGCTAACAATCCTCTTGCCTCATTCACTCGCGTTTGAGCTGCTTTGAACTAAACTCTGCAGACGATCCCTCTCTGTTGTAATCACCGCTATGTCGATGATCACATACACTTGCAGTTCTGCTACCCACCATAATCTATAGGCCTCTGTTGTTCTTCATCCATTACCTCCCGTGATCGGCCGCTACCTCTTCAGTGACCTTCGGAGGTGTTGGCCGGGAGGTGAGAATACGCCTCTGCATCGATCCTCATATAGGGTCTATAAGCTCGGGTATATCTCGCACAAATCCAAATTGTCACCGCACGCGATCTATAGGAATCCTCTCATATTCACTGGCTCGTGGCCTCCCCGCGATCCATCTCAATCGCTCTACACCTCTCAACTCCTCATTTATATTCTCTCTCTTACCATATAGTTCCCGTAAGGCCTCAACCTACCTATTTGGCCCAACCCAAGGCCTTAACCTACCCATTTGGCCCAACCCAAGGCCTCACCCTACCCATTTCGCCCAACCCAAGGCCTCAACCTACCTATTTGGCCCGACCCAAGGCCTCAACCTACCTATTTGGCCCAACCCAAGGCCTCAACCTACCCATTTGGCCCGACCCAAGGCCTCAACCTACCTATTTGGCCCGACCCAAGGCCTCAACCTACCTATTTGGCCCGACCCAAGGCCTCAACCTACCTATTTGGCCCGACCCAAGGCCTCAACCTACCCATTTGGCCCGACCCAAGGCCTCACCCTACCCATCCGACCCGACCCAAAGCCGCCACCCAACAACTTGGCCCGACCCAAGGCCTCACCCTAACCATCCGGCCCGACCCAAGGCTGTAACCTAACAACTTGGCCCGACCCACGGCCGTATCACTTCAATACCATACCCACAATCAACGTTTTATTTTATCCATCCATCCTGTACCTTTTGTTCAATCGAGCTCACCTGTTCGTGTTTTAGCATGATTAGGGTCCTTGACTTGATCTGTCGACCAACTTTGCCTAGACCTAGACCGTGACGTTTATCTCAACCAAACCAACCATTTGGTACTACCGAACACGCCTAAACGTTCCTGTACCTTACCTGTTATATACCCTGGAGCTACTTCCTATGCCTTGGATACTAGGATTATATAACCCTTGTTTGGATAAACTATCGACCTTTGCCTATACATTGCTTGGTTTGCTCGCCAAATCATGTACCCTAGTCGCCTCTATTGCATTTCAACATGCGTCTACTTGCGCTTGACCTCCCCACCACCTTACCATCCTCTCTACAACATGTACCCTTTATCAACCCTATCCCTGATTTCCCGTTCACTCAATCCGTGATAGATTTGAGGGGGATTACCTATATCCTTAACAGGAGAAACCACTTCATATTATTGTCCGCGCAGCTTTACAACACAAGCTACACGACAATAAGGGGCTAATGTAGACACCAAATTCATGTCTTACGACCCCTTGTGACCCGCATCCCATTTCGCAACCTAACCTCATTACCTAAACCTTACACAATTATTTATTAATTACCTTGTAATTGATAAATCCCCATCACCTCACCTGCCACCTCATTTTGCCACCTCATCATGACCTAGCCCTAATCCTAAACTAACCTAATTAAAACCTAAAACTTGGTCTACACCTACACCCATGACTAAGGACCCCTTTCTCACACCTAAAACCGACCTTCTAGTCACTTGACCAAGCCCGCAACTAATCTCTCGGGAGAAAAGCAGGGAAGGTGGGCTGTTTTACTAAAAATAGCCTACTTTTTCCTTACCGATGCCGGTTCCTACTCGACCGCCGTCGGTTACGTAACCGCCATCGGTTCCCTGTAAATGGCCTCCCCAAACCAAAAACAAAGGATCGAATTTCATTTTTGGATCAGAGAAAAGGATTCTTTGAATCAAGAAAGAGCATCAGGAGCGATCGAGAAAACCCGGATCTTTACTTGACTGAGCAGAGACAAGTGAAGAGACAAGGAGAGTTAGCAGCAAGGGAGAGCAAGCCCAGGACTGCAACTGGATACCAGAGCCCTGTGATACTCAGCTGATTTGATCTGCTGTGTGCCAGACCATCCTACCTCAGTTCTGCCTTTGCCATCAGAGCTCTTGGACTTGCATCTCCGCGAATAATCAGTAAGCTACTTCTTGCATGTACTCTTTAATAACATTTCTTCAACTTTTTGAATCATAAGTCCTCACAAATCCATTCTTGGATCCACTACCCAACGTGTCATTGCATCTAACTGTCATTCATCTACCTCTCATCACCCTATTTCCTAATATTACCTATATACAGCCCTACAAATAACACAACTACCAAATAACACCACCACCCCACAAAACAACTAACCTTCAGATCCTAGACTCTACCGATATCGGTCATCAAGAATCGCCATCGTTATCAAGAATCGCATCGGCACACTGACTATAACCAATAACCAGCCTTTCCCCTACCTAGTTCAACAAAGTAATTTAATTGATACTTTACAGTCTTTTGTGTTAATTCATATTAGCAGGGAAACTGACCACCTTCGAAAGGAAGTTTTATATTTCCTGGGCCCAAGGCAGTTTCCTCATTTATTGTCTAATCAAAATCTTGTGGTCTTGTGTTCTTATTTGCAGGTAGTCCTTCCAAGACAAAAAGGAGTTCTTCACAGTCAACCTGATCTTTCTCTACGGTACGCGCACATCATCTCGACATTCTACAGGTATTCCTCCTAGCCCCAACCCTTATCTATTTCTAAAAGGAACGAAACATTCCGAGTGAAACATTTTGGCACGCCCGGTGGGACCCATTTTGGGTTTCTTTCATTTTGCTTGCTTTCATATAGGGAGTATACTTGCTGTTTTCTTCTTTTAAAAAAGATATTCAAAAGGTTTTATATTATTTTGATAAAAGAACTTGCTTTTCTTTTTACATCTCGCATTAGTGAAAGTCATCTCTTGTGCTTCATCGAATATCATTTTCGATTTGGGTTTAAAACACGTGCATTGCATTCCCCGCTTGTTGTTTTTCAATTCTAGTAAACATAGATTAAGTAATGTGTCGTCATACACGTGGGGTGATATCCATAGTATTAATAGGAAATTAATCTTACTTTCACTACACAACACATACCGAATCACTTCACAATTAACACAACAACTCAAACATCCCCCCTTTTTCCGCGGTATTCCTCCGCCTGATTGAGGTAACCTTATAAGCCAAAACAACTTGACATTTCCCCTAAGTCTCTTGTTTAGGATTCTGACATCATTCTATGTCTAAAGGCATAAGCCCACGATAATTAAAATTAACCCTAGGGTTAATCTCTAGATTTGTGTGTGCATCTTGCTTGTTTTTAGATCTGTTTTCTTTCTTATACTGCCTTCGTGATCAATAATTGGACAAGTATACTAAACGTTGTTAAAAATCAAATTAGCAGTCTTTTTATATCTTGTTAGCCTAGACTTCTTACACCGACATCAGCCATTACGACCGACGTCGGCTATAGTATAACCGACATCGGTTATTAGACCAATATCGCATTCGTCTTTTCCAATTCTCGACAAACCAAAGAACCTACCAATTTTACCGCCCGAGTTTGTTTCTACTCCCGACATTGAAACCCTACCGTGAACTCCTCGCCCATGGTTGTTATCACTCAAAGCAAGCCACCACTTATGGTTTCACATGCTTGCTCTGCTTTTTGCCGAATCACCCTTCACATTCTCGTGGGAATCCTACTGATACCAAATGAGGTTCCTAAAATTCCTGTGGGAGATAAGGACTTTTCCAAATTTCTCGATGCTAATCCTAGTACTATAATACTATTTGTCTCATGCCCCCGATCGTACGCCCGATGGTCAGCTCCTTGTTGCATGCCTATTAGTATAGCTTCTCATTTAGCACCCACTCCACTGATAACACCGCTTGCTTCCCGCGCACCTTTAGCCCCATCTCCCAATCCAACAGCTTCATAGGTTCATACGGCTCGATTGGCTTTCCATTGTTAATCTTGGACCCCACATATCATTACCACCAACCGCCCCTACCTCTTCTCTCTCTCTCTTGCAGACTACTCCATTCATGACTTGCTCTCTCGCCACCTATCCACACGAGCTTTCCTTCTCAAGCTCCGCCTACCTTTTCATTCCCATACACGTATCCAGTAACCTCAACATCCTATATGGGACATCCCTATTCGTTGCCTCAACATATTCATCCTCCACACCTTATCAACACTTAACCCCACCAGTGTCTAGCGGTGGTCCTTGGCCCAATTTTCCTCCATTTACCACAACCACACCATCATCTCATCCAACTACTGATCTAATTAAACAAATGATGGACAAAATGCAAAACCTGGAGGCTTCGCTTCAAGAAGTCATAGCATCTTGACATACGAGCAAGTTTGTTAGAGCCCATTCACCCTTCTCGTCCCCTTCATTCATATCCTCCTCAATGGGAGTTACCAAAATTTACCCATTTTAACAAGTAAAAGAGGACCCTCAACAACACTTGCGATCATTTAGACATGCTTGTTATTTGATCGCTCATGATGATGCCTTGTTACTCCACACCTTTCCCATGTCCTTATCAGACCCGCCTTGAGTGGTACAAAGCTTTAACCCAACACTCAATCTTCTCTTTTAACCAACTAGCCCAATCTTTCTTGGATCACTTCTCCATTAACATTGCTAAGAAAGTATCCATCACTAACCTTTATGCCATTTGACAATTCAAGATGAATCTATCGCAGATTTTGTCGACGATGGCGCGCCTTATCAACCAACTTACATATGCCTTGCCTCGGATCAACTTATCAAAATTTTCACTGGGCATGTGCTAAGAACATTTCTCCTACTCTTCAAATTCAAACTTTCCGCACATTTGATGAGGCCTTTACCATTTCTCTAAAACTAGAAATTTGAGCCTTAGAAGAAGAGAAATTGCGGTCACAACAACAAAACCCCAATTTCGAACTCCCGATTCTACTAATAAACCAAATACCACCACTCGCTCACGCGTCCACTTCTTCTAAATCAAAACGGATCTGTCCACGCGGTGATGGTCAAATCTCAAGCGCCGTCCAATACTGCACCAAAACCACCTATAAGTACAAAGCCGAGCCCATCAATTACACTCCTTAGGAGAAACCTATGGCATCATCTTGGAAAAATTGCTCAAAGCCGGAGCTATCACTTTGCCTCCTATTAAACCTCATTCCGGGTTTGATTCCACTCGCGCCATACCTTCTCGGTACAAAGAAAATGACTTTTGTATTTCACCGTGTAAAAGGACATAGTCATGAAAACTACAAGATGTTGAAAAACATAGTGCGGAAATGGTTGACGTTTAGGGGATATAACCCTCGATAATCCTAATGCCCTACGCAACCGAAATTTGAAAATCTTCAACAAACCATTCCCAATCACTCTCCCAACAAAAGAATACAAACCAGATATCTTAGCGAGGAGAGTGTTCATGAGATCCATGCGAGTCTTCGATACCCGACCCAAAAGCCTCTATCGAGAAAATTTTGAATCAAGCCTCTTCACTAACACAGAGCCCGAACCTCCTTTACCACCATCAAGCCAAAGCGAAATCATTCCTTTCCCCATAAAGGAGTTAACTACCTGCATTTCTCTTCCCATCGATGAGTCTTCTTATACCACATCCCTACAAGACTCGCGAGCGGATGTTATCTAATCTATCTATTTCCCAAACTTCTCCTTCTACTACTCTTTTCTGCACAAGAGGAGGGTACGCCACTCCTTTTGACGCCCTTAGACAAGAAATCTCTTGCAGACCGACATCACCAAATTCTTTAACCATGACAGACCCTCTCAAACATGCCCTCCTGCCTATTAGTCCTTCATCGCCTAAATCTTTTCAACAACCGGTCGACCTCTTAATATCTATTGATACAGTACCTCATCTACCCCCTGTATCACACCCACAGTGGACTGGAATCACAACCCACCTTTCTTCCGTACCAAATTTACAATTCAAACCTGAAGACTGTCATTCTCCAGAAGATAGACGAATCCTATGGGAATGTTTGAGTACCCCTTATTCTACTCAAATGCAAATGACCGATCCTGAGGCCTCCACCATATACCCGAAGTGTTTACAGAAGCTTAAAATGCCCATGTTCTCACCTTCACCCCCCTCACCTCTACCAAATGCCCCATCCACTTCTATTAACTTAGCCAAATCTTCCCCTACGCTTGGGACCTTGCCCATACCCAGTCTAACACACCCGCCTAAGCGACTAGATTTATCCAAGAATAAAGCCACCCCGCCACCTAGGAGACACACTCAACCCGTGCCTCTATCACAATCAAAACCATCATCGTCATACCTACCTTCCATATTGGGACCTCATCCTTCCACCTTGCACCAATATATCATACCTCCTGCGTTTTCTTTAAAATGACCTATGCCTTCTGCACCCATACAGGGATCAAAGGGTATATCCACATTATCACCCCACGCATCCGGTCCACCTATCAACCCTAAACAAACTCCATCATCAAAGGATTTATTC
>CM031233.1:16349835-16389372 GCA_018340775.1 Taxus wallichiana var. yunnanensis
GAGGTCAAAAAGAGACATTTTGACCGGACCTCGGGTGAGTTGTTTCATAACACTCTCCTCAACCGGACACGGGAATTTGAGCCTAAGGTGCAGCATGAATAGAGACCCAAGGTTGTGGGGCTAATGAGGAAGAAGGAACTCCTTCGGGGCTGCGAAATGACAACCCGTGGTCGAGATCTTGTAGATGAAGATGGATTATCATAGTGTTGGGTTCTAGTGGCGATATGGATTGTGTCAATTTGAGAAGGTGGAAGGTCGTTTGGAGTGGAATCACTAGAGAGTGCGAGTGGATCGTTGGGGCTCGAGATGGAGCTAAGATGATAGGAGATTCTTGTTTCTCCTCCTCCAAAGCAAAAGATCACTTTCTTCCAAAAGGTTTTTGATGATAGATTGAAGAGCTTTACATCCCTCAATATCATGACCCGGGGTATGATGGTAAGCACAAATCAGATCGAGAGTTAACCAGGTAGGTTTAATTCCTTTAGGGTTGTAGGGTTTAATCGGAGGAAGAGATATGGATGAAGATTGGATAAGTTGGTGAAGGATTTAGTGTAGAACCCGGTAGATGAAGATGAGGATAGAGATGATGAAGGCGCCTCTTTTACTTTAATAGACTATCGAGTAAAAGAACTGCATGCATGTTAGGTTTGTGATCTTTTTAGGGATCATCTTATTTTTGGACATCTAGAGGAGCAGTCTTGGGCACTTGAGATGGAAGTAAGTGAGACATGATTGATTTTGGTGGAGGGGGAGCCCTTAAAATAGATTTTGAAGATGATGGAGATGTGACAAGTGTTGTGGTCTTTAAAGATAAGGGAGGCTCTTGGTGAAACTAATAATGATTTAGATGATGTCGATTTAGATGAGGAGAAGCTTCCAAAGTAGGTGTAATCGGAGGAACATAGGGTTCCTTAGTTTTTGGTAATGAAGATGATGATCCTGATAAAAGAGGTGACATCCTTTTAGTAGGTAAGTCCACTTTCGAGGTGTTGGTGAAGAATGTGTTGTAGAAGAAGATGATGGTTTCGATAAGTGTGTAGAAGAAGATGCCTTCTCAGCGGACAAATCCAATCTTTTATGGGGCGTAGAGAGAGATTTTTGTGGGAAAGCACCAAGGGTCTTGATGGTTCGAAATATGGGCTTTCCTTTTTTAGGGATGGTGACAACTTCAACGGCATAAGGTGATTGTAACCTTTTCGGAGGAAGCAAATGGGGAGGTACTGATGGTGCAACGTTAGATTTCGGTTGTCTCGGTCTAAGTTCAGGAATCGAGCACATAGGTGTTGGTGCTACTTTTTTTGATTTTCCTTTAATGGGCGAAGCAGCATTAGTGGTGGAAGAAGTGAGTGATGAAGAAGCAGTTCCTTGCGAAGGGACTACTTCTGGTGCAGTAATTATGGGTGGAACTACTGTAGGAAAAGAGACAGGAAGAGTCAAAATCGAAGACGCTTCCGTCAGAGTCGGCACAATTATAGGTACGTTCACCAGGGGCATAGTTGCAGCGAGAATGGGAGCAACAGAAGTAGATGTATCTGCAGTGGAAACTCGAAGGGATGTAATTGCCTCGAGCATTGAAAGAATGTTTGACGATGAGACAGATGAGGATGACACTGTCTCGGGTATGGATGGAAGGTCAGACAAAGGAGCGGAGAGAGATGAACCTGTATTTAGCAATGTAGGAATATTCAAAGATGGGCTATCTGAAGATGGTGGAATTCCAGTGATTGGACGAAGTGGAAGGAGATTCTGATTCGGTTGATGTGTTCGCAGATGGCTTGGTTTCAGAAGAAGATTCTTCAGTAGAGATGAAGTTGATAGTATGAGTGTTTGGTTTTTGAGACTCTGAAGCATTATGGTTCGGGGAATGATTGGGAAAAGGTTGTTTAAAAACATCCAGCGCCTGATTTGGGGGAGCATTTGGGTTATCCAGAATGAGCTCACCTTTATCAATGAATTTCTGGACAAGATTTTTGAAGGTTTGACATCGTTCAATGTCATGACCTTTGGTTCTATGATAATGACAGAAATCATTTTCCCTATACCAGAATGGACGTTCTTGGCTTTCATCAATATTCCTAATGGGGGGAAGTTCGATCATGCGAACTTCCAACATTTTCTCTAAGATAGAAGCATATGATTCTCCCAACGAAGTGAAAGATCGAGATGACGAGGACCCTTTTCGAGAAGATGAGGAGTCTCTCCATGGTGTTTGATTAGAAGTATTATCGGCTCGTGATGTTTTTAATACGATAGCGTTGGTGGATCCCTGATTCTTGTCTTTAGAAGGGGAAGAATTTGGTTTGGTAAATCAAGAAAAATCTGGTTTAGATTTAGAGCGAAGTTTTAGCTTCCCTTGTTCAATGGCGCGAGATTCAAGTTTGCGTGCCATCGTAAAGGCTTCTTCAAAGGTATGAAAAGTATGGATCCTTAAAGTGGAAGAAATATGATTAGCACAAGATCGAGTAAACAACTTGATCTGTTGGGATTGAGGAAGGGAGAAAGACAATTGGTTGATTATCCCTCTCCAACGAGCGACAAAGTCTGCAATAGACTCATCATCGAATTGATGAATGTTATAAAGATCTGTAATTGAGATCTTATGCGCGATATTTATTGAAAAGTTTTCAACAAACATCTGGGCCAATTGAGAGAAAGAAAACAAGGAATGTTGAGGAATGTTATTGTACCAGTCTAAAGCAGGACCCGCTAGCGACATAGGAAAAGTACGGAGCGTAAGCTCCTGATCCTGGACTATGAGGTAGCAAGCATGTTTGAATGCTCGCAAATGTTGTTGAGGGTCCTCTCAACTATGAAATTTTGAAAATTTAGGAAGTTCCCATTGGGGAGGATAAGGCTTAAAAGCCACTGAGGGATGAATGGGTTCATTACACACTTCTTCAAAGGAGTATGAAGGACGAGCCCCTTTTGTGGAGGCTTCCAAGTCTGTGATTTTCTTGAAAAGAATTTGAACCACGTCAGATTGAGGAGGAGGCACGCTGGCATGTCCTACATAAGAAGCAAATGGTGGATGTTGTTGAGGTGTCAACGGGGGATTCATCTGTTGATTGATAGGATGATAAGAGGAGTAACCAGGGGTTCTGGGTGACACCTGGTGGGGTATTTGTTGTGAAGTAGCTTGTGTATAGGCAGGCTGTGGGATAATAAGTGGTTGAGAAAATGAAGGTTGGATGACGGATGGAGCCTGTGATTGGTGGACTCCTATGCTTGTTGACTGAATCGGGATAGATTGAGGACCATGAGTACCGATTTGATTGGACACATTGGGGAACAAGACCTGAAAGAGGCTTTCTACTGCCGGATTAGGCATTAAGGGTGCCGATGCTAGAGGATGGGCGAAGGTCACTGTTGCTGGAACATTGGAAGAAAGACCCACTTTGAGGGAGAAGCGAGAACCAACCGACTATTCGGAGGGGTTGGCTCATAAGGGGTACTGACTTGGGACACGATGGAGGGCATAGATGAATTAACAGCAATATGCGGGTGCGCAGATGCACTCATTATAGCCAGGGTAGAGGACCTCTCAGAAGTAGGTTGTGGAATATTCGAGGTAGCTGCGGTGTTAGGAATAGGTAAGACTATTTGAGAACTAGTCGATATGGTCGGTGGAAGAGAAAAAGGAGGCATAGGGGCCCCGCCCTTCTCCGTGACTCGAGGCGAGAGAGATGATGCAAATTGTTCTACAAAGGCCTGGGATGGTTCACGAGAATAATCATACACTTGCTGGATTGGTGGTCCTTGATCAGATATTTGAATAGACTTGTGTACTAGGTAGTCCATGAGGGCTACCGGATTGCGATCGAGGAACGCCTGAAATTCAGGATCCCCATGCGGAACATACTCTGAGTCAGAAGTAGATGATATTTCTGAAGGACTAGGGGAAGCTGGACGTGATGGGGTTGCTTTGGCTTGATAGAAAGGATTATATGACCAGGATGGGGAACCAACTAGCAGCGGTCCCGAGGAAGATTTGGGGGGTGCCGAAACATCCACACTAGTGGTAATCTCGGAAGAAGAAGGGGCCAGTTGAGCCATTCTTCTAGATTGTAACTGAGTGATGACCGTCATAAACACTCAAAAAAGAAGATTGACCTAACTAATGCACGAACAATTCAAAGCAAACAGTGATTATCTCCTTTAAGTTTTGATGCTTTTAAGAAAGAAAATATTAGGGAAGGCTTTTAGAGAACAGGAACTACTCGAGATAGCCAAACTAAGGATGGTTTGGGAATGTTTGGTGAGAGTCGAAGGCACTTGATCAAGAAAAGACCAGACGTGGCTTGATATAGGGGCCTACCCCCGCACTTCACACACCGCTACGATAAGGGAGTCGGGTGCTTTGCCAATATATACCAGAACTTCCATGAATTTATAGCGCGGCCCGAGTACCGCGTAGGCTCTTCCTCTTGGATGTCACTTCCAAGTAGGCAAGGCCAGGGAAGGAATTTTTGTTTAAATGCTTTATACCTAGTGATTTTGGCTTTGTGTGCAAGGGTGAAAAATAAAAATCAAATAGTGTCACTACCGATTTTGATCAATTTTCCAGCCTAATTAAAACTAGATGAGAAACATGCAGCAGCAATGACAAAGAAAAGGTTCTTTTTAAGCACTTAAAAATGAAGTGTTTGATTTCGATGAAGACAAGTCAAACAGATTCTTTCCCAAATGCGATTAAATTCTTTTTAAGCACCAAAAATTGAAATGTTCGAATGTGATAGACAACAAACAAAGATTTATTTATTTTATATATTTTAGTTCCTAAAAAGGAGAAAACACCGTAAAAGAGAAATACCTGTAGATTTAGCTCTCCAAGGTGTGTGGACTTCAAAAAGCGCGTTGTTGAGCTCTTCCCCTTGAACAATCCCACGAACAAGCAAAGTGCTCCGTAAGAAGAGGTTAAGCAAACACCAAACAAAACCCAGAAAGATATATCCGGATAATGGTGAAGCGGAAATTTCTATTTCAAGGAAGTAGGAAAATTTCAAGGAAATAAAAATTTCACAAAAAGAGCAAGATTAAAGCGATGAAAGGAAATGCTCAAGTAGAACTGATAGAAATCAGTGAAGAAAAAGAACAAAGCTCAAAACTAGAAAAGAAATGAACTTGCCAATAAGGGACTTTGGTTAGGTCCCACCGGGCGTGCCAGAATGTAGATCAAGAATTTTGCGCTTGTTACCTATCCAAGTTAATGCACCAAACTAAACACAAAAACCCTGAAAAACTCCAATGAAATTGATACCTGATGGACAAGATCCGAAGATGTAGACGGATGAGGAAGCCGATGTAGATAAGACGGGCGCACACGAACAATTCACACAATAGATCCGAGTAACCTGCAAGACACCGATGCTTGACAGAAAAAGACCACGTTAAAAGGTATTTAGGTGGACTGCCCGAGAAGCGGGTCCGGGAAGCGATAAGCTTCCTCGGCGGATGTCAGTCCACATTTTCAATTAAGCAGAGAAGCATACATGATAAAAGATGTACGTAAAGACTAGATTTTCTGATTACAGTAATGAAACAGAATCTAAACAGCAGACAGAAAGCAATAGAAAACAGGAAACTATGAAATAAAGCTGGATTTGTGTTACCTGTGTCCTTTTACCTATCTGCAGGATGATCGGCGTCGATTATGTATAATCGGCGTCGACTGATGTGATCGGCGTCGGTTATGAAGAATCGGCGTCGACTGAATAAGATCGGCGTCGACCGGGGACAGTGCGAAAAGATTAGGAAATCAGAAAGTGAAGGCCAGATCGTCAATGTCTGCTGGATGTGCCGAAGTTGGTGAGATATTGGAACAGAGTCACCAGAAGATCGATGGATACGTGCGATGTTGATGTGATAGAGAGCAGAGTAAGCGGTGCTCCTCTCGGGATTGATTCGAGCGAGATCCGCTCTCTTTTGATACACTTGATGCTAAAAGATCTCTCTTTCTTACAACCTGTGTCTCTGTGTCATGATCTGTCTCTTTCTCTTTCTCTCCATTCGTGCGTGTGTTCTTCCTCCTTTTTTCATCCCTAGAATTGAGTTCTGGGCTTCTATTTATAATTGGCGACGCTCTAAAAAATGGCGCCCGGCCGTACCGATCGGCGCCCGATCGCGGAATAGACTCCCGAGATGGCCAAAATGAATGATTTCTAGAAAGATAAGAGTTACCCCAAATATGGGAAATATCCCGCTTGGGGAAGAGGAAAAATAGGGGTGATACATAGATAGAATAAATTTGGGGTAGATAAGTGGTTAAGATACATGGGAAGAGGTGTAATTAAATAGTTAATATTTAATTACTCACGGGTAAGATATAATGGGGTGAATTAAACTTAAGATAGGTGTTTAAATCACAAATCGGATAATATCCCAAGGGGATAGTGGTGACATAAATGTGCCCAGGTTATCTGAGTAGGTAAGCGAATGTGAGGGACACTAAATTGAGTAACCAATTTTAAGTGTCTACAATATCTTGTTGGTAATCTCTTAGGTGAGCTTACATGTGAGCTGAGATGAGCTCAAGATGAGTTGCCAAGTGAGTGAAGGTGAGTTGCAAGGCAAGCTCAAGGCTAGTTGGAAAGGTGAGTTGTCAATAATTTCTAAGGTTAACTTACATGCATGCTATAAGATGAGCTCAAGGTGAGTTTGTAAGGTGAGCTCAAGGAGAGTTGGAAAGGTGATCTCAAGGTTAGTTAGAAAGGCAAGGTGTCAGGTGAGCTCCTAGGTGAGTTCCCAAGTTACTTACTCGATGAGCTCCGGGTGAGCTCAACTCTAGTTGATCGGTGAGCTCCCAAAAGATCTCCCAAGTGAGCTACTTAGTGAGCTATTTTGTGAGTTCCCATGCAATATGCTAGGTGAGCTCCCAAGTGATCTATGTGTTGAGATCCCAAGTGACATCCCCGATGAGATACTTAGTGAGCTGACAAGTGAGCTTAAAAGTGAGGTCAAGTTAACCTACTCGGTGAGAAACTTCGTGAACTTACAAGCGAAGCACATTAGGCAAGCTCCCAGGTGAGCTACTTGGCAAGCTACTCGACGAACTCTAAGCTGACCTACCAGACAAGCACAATGTGAGTTGGTAAGTTGAGCTCCTCAGTAAGCTCAAGGTGAGCTAGCAAGGTGACCTTATAAGTGAGATCCCATGCAAGTTTTCAAGTGAGCTTCTTGACGAGCTCCCGAGCGAGCTCAAGTCAAGCTATTCAATGAGCTCCTAGGTGAGATGTCACATGAACTCCTAGGTGAGTTTCTAGGAAAGCTCAAGTGGAGCTGCTAGATGAGCTCCTTGGCAAGTTATTTACCAAGCTCCCAGGTGAGCTCCTAGGTGAGCCACTTGGTGAGATCCCATGTGAGCTCAAAGGTGAGGTTATCAGTAATCTCTGAGGTGAGCTTATATGCGAGATACCAAATGAGCTCAAGGTGATCCAGTAAGGTGAGCTCAAGGTGAGTTGGCAAGGTGAGCTCTAGGCGAGTTGGCAAGGTGACCTGTTAGGAAAGCTCCCAGGTGAGTTACTCGATGAGCTCCCAGGTGAGTTCAACTCAAGCTGATCAGTAAGGTCCTAGAAGAGCTCCTAGGCAAGCTATTCGAGGAGCTCGGTCAAGCTGCTAGGTGAGCTTTGAAGTGAGCTACTTGGTAAGCTCAAGTAAACCTACTCGGTGAGCTACTTGGTGAACTCCCGGTGAGCTATTAGGCAAGATCCTAGGTGAGCTATTAGGTGAGCTCCTAGGTGAGCTATTAGGTGAGCTTCTAGGCAAGCTACTTGGTGAGCTACTCGATGAACTTTGAGGTGAGCTATGAGATGAGCTTAAGGTGATTTGGAAAGGTGAGCTCCTCAGTGATCTGAAGGTAAGCTAGCAAGGTAACCTTCTATGTGAGTTGCAGTGAAAGCCGACAGAAAGCTCCAATGTGAGTTTTTGAGTGAACTACTTGACGAGCTCATAGGTGATCTCAAGTTGAGTTGCTCGATGAGCTCTTGGGTGAGATCAAGGTGAGCTGCAAAGGTGAGCTATCAAGATTGCTCCCAGGTGAGTTTTTGGGCAAGCTTCTCAATGAGCTCCTAGGTAAGCTACTTGCCAAGATCCTATCATATCTCCTAGGTGAGTTGCTCAGTGAGCTCACAAGCAAGCTCAAAGGTGAGCTTGTTAGCAATCTTTACAATGAGCTTATATGTGAGCTACTAGATGAGCTCAAGGTGATTTGGCAATGTGAGCTTTCAGGTGACCTCCCAAGTGACTTCCTAGGTGAGTTACTTGATGAGCTCCTGGGTGAGCTTAACTTGATTTGATGGATGAGCTCCCGTAAGAGCTATTCCGAGCTCCTAGGTGAGATGTTAAGTGAGCTCCTAGGTGAGGTCCCCGGTGAACTCACAAGTGAGCTGATAAGTGAGATCAAGTCAACCTACTTAGTGAGCTACTCATTGAGCTCCGAAGTGATACATTAGGTGAGCTCCCAGTGAGCTACTTGGCAAGCCTCTTGATGAACTCGAGGTGAGCTACTAAATGAGCTCAAGGTGAGTTGGCAAGGTGAGCTCCTCAATGAGCTCAAGGTGAGTTAGTAAGGTGAACTCTCATCTAATTTAATAAGGAAAGCTCCCATGTGAGTTTTTGTATGAGTTTCTTGATGTGCTCGAGGTGACCTCAAGTTGAGCTACTCGGGGAGCTCTTGGGTAAGTTCAAGGCAAGTTGTCAAAGCAAGTTATCGGCGAGCTCCCATGTGAGTTTTGGGTAAGCTCAAGTTGAGCTGGTTGACGAGCTCTTAAGTGAGCTGCTTTCTAAGCTCTCAACCTACCTCCTAGGTGAGTGATAGGTGAGATCCTAGGCGAGCTCAAAGGTGAGCCATTTGGTAAGGTGAGCTCAAGGTGAGTTTGTAAGGTGAGCTATCAGGCGAGCTCCCAGTGAGTTTCAGTGAGTTAGTTGATGAGCTCCCTAGATAAGTCAATTCGAGCTACTCGACAAAGTCTGAGGTAAGCTACCTTTTGAGCTCAAGGTGAGTTGGTAAGGTGAGCTCCTCACCGAGCTCAAGGTGAGCTGGCAAGGCAAGCTGATAGGTGAGATCTCATGCGAGTTGGCAAGGTGAGTTGTCAAGTGAGCTCCCATGTGAGTTTTTGGGTGAGCTCCTTGATGAGCTCTTAGGTGAGCTCAAGTCAAGCTACTCACTGAGCTCCTGGGTGAGCTCAAGGTAAGCTAGAAGGTGAGCTATCAGGTGAGTTCCTAGGTGAGTTTCTGGGAAAGCTCAAGTTGAGCTACTTGACAAGCTCCTGGATGAGCTCCTTGCGAGCTCCTAGGTGAGCTACTCAGTGAGATCCCAGGTGAGCTCAAAGGTGAGATTATCGGTAATATCTTAGGTGAGCTTATATGTGAGCTACTAGATGACCTCCGGTGATTTAGCAAGGTGAGTTGGCAAGGTGAGCTGTCAAGAGATCTCAGGTGAGTTCCCAAGTGAGTTACTCTATGAGCTCCCTTAAGAGCTCCTAGAAAAGAGCTATTTAGCGAGGTATTTGGTGAGCTCCCAGGAAAGCTACTAGGTAAGCTCCCAAGTGAGCTACTTAGCAAGCTACCAGGTGAGGTCCACGTTGAGCTCACACATGAGCTCAAGTCAACCTACTTGGTGAGCTACTTAGTGAGCTCAAGGCGAGCTCCCATGTGAGTGTTAGGTGAGCTCCCATGTGAGCTGTTAGGCAAGATGTTAGGCAAGCTACTCGACAAACTCTGATGTGAGCTACCAGATGAGCTTATGGTGAGTTAGCAAGGTGAGCTCCTCACTAATTCTCACCAAGCTCAAGGTGATCTCCCATATGAGTTGGAAAGGTGAGTTGTCAGATGACCTCCCATGCGAGTTTTTGAGCAAGCTACTAGGAGAGCTCATGGATGAGCTCAAGCTGAGCTAGCAAGGTGAGCTCCTAGGTTAGTTACTTGGTGAGTTACTGGGCAAGCTCCTGGGTGAGCTCAAGGTGAGCTAGCAAGGTAAGTTGTCAGGCGAGCTCCTAGGTGAGTTTTCGGGCAAGCTCAAGTCGAGATGCTTGATGAACTCCTGGGTGAGCTCAAATGTGATCTTGTTAGCAATCTCTAAGGTGAGCTTACATGTGAACTACTAGATGAGCTCGAGGTGAGTTGGAAAGGTGAGCTCAAGGTGAGTTTGGAAGGCAAGCTCCCAGTTGAGCTGCTAGGTTATCTCCTAAGTGATTTACTTGGCGAGCTCCCAGGAAAGGACCTCGGTGAGCTGCTGATCGAGCTCACAAGTGAGCTCAAGTCATCTTACTCGATGAACTACTTGGTCAGCTCCGAGGTGAGTTGTTAGGTGAGTTTCTCAACAAACTCTAAGGTGAGCTAATAGATGAGCTACAGGCAAGTTGGCAAGGTGAGCTCTTTAGTGATCTCAATGTGAGATGGCAAGGTGAGCTGATAGGTGATTTCCCATGTGAGTTGTCAGGGTGAGCTATCAAGTGAGCTCCTATGTGAGTTTTCAGGTGAGCTACTTGATGAGCTCTTGAGTGAGCTTAAGTCAAGGTGCTCGGCGAGCTCCTGGGTGAGTTGGTAACTTGAGCTGTCAGGTGAGCTCCCAGGAAAGTTTCTAGGGAAGCTCAAGTTAAGCTACTTGATGAGATCCTAGGTGAGCTGCTTGTTGAGCTTTGAGCTGAGCTCCTAGGTGAGCTACTCAATGAGCTCCTAGGTGAGCTCAAAGGAAAGCTTATCATAAATATCTAAGGTGAGCTTGCATGCGAGCTACGAGATGAGCTCAAGGTGAGTTGGCAAGGTGAGCTCAAGGCA
Organism: Taxus wallichiana var. yunnanensis; assembly: GCA_018340775.1. Classification (NCBI taxonomy): domain Eukaryota; kingdom Viridiplantae; phylum Streptophyta; class Pinopsida; order Cupressales; family Taxaceae; genus Taxus; species Taxus wallichiana. Next base: position 16,360,609 of record CM031233.1, read on the forward strand.
AGTTGGCAAGGCGAGCTCAAGGTAAGTTGGCAAGGCAAGCTATCAGGTGAGCTCCCAGGTAAGTTCCCAGGTTAGTTACTCTATAAGCTCCTAGGTGAGCTCAACTCAAGCTAATCATCGAGCTCCAAGAAGAGCTCCCGATGAGCTACTTTATGAGCTATTCTGCAAGGTCCCAGGTGAGATGGTAGGTGAGCTCCTAAGCGAGCTACTTAGAAATCTCCCAGTGAGGTCCATGACAAGCTATTGTGTGAGCTCACAAGTGAGCTCAAGTCAACCTACTAAGTTAGCTACTCGTTGAGCTCCCAAGTGAGTTATTAGGTGAGCTCCGAGGTGAGCTACTTGGTGAGCTACTCAATGAACTCAGAGGTGAGATACAAGACGAGATCAAGGCAAGTTAGTGAGGCAAGCTCCTTAATGAGCTCAAGGAAAGTTGGAAAGGTGAGCTCCCATTTGAGTTGGTAAGGTGAGCTATTAGGAAAGCTCTGATGTGATTTTTTGGGTTAGATACTTGATGAGCTCAAGTCAAGCTGCTTGACGAGCTCCTGAGCAAGCTCAAGACGAGCTGACAAGGTGAGCTCCCAGGTGAGTTTTCATGCAAGATCAAGTCAAGCTACTAGACAAGCTCTTAGGCAAGCTCAAAGGTGAGCTTGTCAAAAATGTTTGAGGTGAGCTTATATGTGAGCTACCAGCTGAGCTCAAGGTGAGTTTGTAAGGTATGCTATTAGGTGAGCTCCTAGGTGAGTTCCTAGGAAACTTAATTGAATAGCTCTCAGGAAAGCTCAACTCGAGCTAATTAGTGAGCTCCCAGAAGAGCTCCTAGGTGAGCTACTTAGCGAGTTATTGATGAGCTCCCAGGTGAGTTGTTAGGTGAGCTCCCAAATGAGCTACTTGGCTATCTCCCAAGTAAGGTCCCTGGCGAGCTTATAAGTGAGCTGTTAGGTGAGCTCCCAGGAAAGCTATTAGGTGAGTTCTACTTGGCAAGCTGTTGGAAAAAATCTGAGATGAGCTAAAGGAGAGTTGGCAAGGTGAGCTCCTCAGTGAGCTCAAGGTGAGCTAGTAAGGTGAGCTCCTATGTGATTTTTTAAGTGAGCTACTTGATGATCTCCGAGGTGAGTTACTTGGTGAGATTCTTAACAAGATGTTTGGCAAGATTCTAGGCGAGCTGCTAGGTGAGCTCCCAAGAGAGCTACTTGGTGAGGTCCGGTAAACTACTCAGTGAGCTCACAAGTTAGCTCACAAGTAAGATCAAGTCAACCTACTCGACAAGTTACTCGGTGAGCTCCTAGGTGAGCTCCTAGGTGAGCTACTTGGGGAGCTGCTCGATGAACTCTGAGGTGAGCTACCAAACAAGCTCAATGTGAGTTGTTAATGTGATCTTGTAAGTGAGCTCAAGGCAAGCTGATAGGCCAACTCCTATGTGAGTTTCTGGGTGAGCTGTCAGGCAAGCTCCCATGTGCTTTTTCGGGTGAGCTACTTGATGAGATCCCATGCAAGCTAGAGTCAAGCTACTCGGTGAGCTCCTGTGTGAGCTTAAGGTGAGCTGGTAAGGTGAGCTATCAGGTGAGCTCCTAGGTGAGTTTTCAAGAAATTTGCTTGACAAACTCTAAGGCAAGCTACCTTCCGAGTAGGTGAGTTGGCAAGGTGAGATCCTCAGTGAGCTCAAGGTGAGTTGGTAAGGTGAGCTAATAGGTGATCTCCAATGTGAGTTAGCGGAGCGAGATGTTAGGTGAGCTCTCATGCAAATTTTTTGGTGAGCTCCCATGTGAGCTCAAGTCGAGCTTCTCGATGAGCTCCTCGTAAAGCTCAAGGCCACCTGGTAAAGCGAGCTATCGGTGACTTACCAAGTGAGTTTCTGGTAAAGCTCAAGTCGAGCTGCTTGATGAGATCCTAGGTGAGCTACTTACCGAGCTCCTAACCGAGCTCCTAGGTGAGCTACTTGGTGAGATCCCATGTGAGCTCAAAGGTGATCTTACATGCGAGCTACTAGATGAGCTCCAGGTGAGTTTTCAAGGTGAGCTCAAGGTGAGTTGGCAAGGCGAGCTCAAGGCTAGTTAGTAAGGCAAGCTGTCAAGTGAGCTCCTAGGTGAGTTACTCAATGAGCTCCTAGGTGAGCTCAACTCAAGTTGATTGGTGAGCTCCCAGAAGACCTCCCAGGTGAGCTACTTGGTGAGCTATTCGGCGAGCTCCCAGGAAAGCTACTAGGTAAGCTCCCAAGTGAGCTACTTAGTGAGCTCCCGGGAGAAGTCCTCGATGAGCTACTTTGTGAGGTCACACATGAGCTAAACTCAACCTACATGGTGAGCTACTCAGTGAGCTCCAAGGTAAGTTGTTTGGTGAGCTCCTAGGTGAGATGTTAGGTAAGCTCCCATGTGAGCTCCTAGGTGAGGTACTCGAAAAAATATGAGGTGAGCTACTAGATGAGCTCAAGGTGAGTTGGAAAGGTGAGCTCCACGGCTAGCTCAAGGTTAGCTCCCATGTGTGTTAGCAAGGTGAGTTGTCAAGTGAGCTCCTATGTGTGTTTCTAAATGAGCTGCTCGGTGAGCTCCTAGATGAGCTCTAAGTGAGCTAGCGAGGTGAGCTCCTAGGTGAATTTTTAGGTGAGCTGCTTGGGTGAGATCCGCGTGATGTCAAGGTGAGCTTGTTTCACTCGGAATGTTTCATTCCTTTTAGAAACAGATAAGGGTTGGGGCTAGGAGGAATACCTGTAGAATGTCGAGATGATGTGCGCGTACCGTAGAGAAAGATCAGGCTGACTGCGAAGAACTCCTTTTTGTCTTGGAAGGACTACCTGCAAATAAGAACACAAGACCACAAGATTTTGATTAGACAATAAATGAGGAAACTGCCTTGGGCCCAGGAAATATAAAACTTCCTTTCGAAGGTGGTCGGCTTCCTGCTAATATGAATTAACACAAAAGACTGTAAAGTATCAATTAAATTACTTCGTTGAACTGGGTAGGGAAAGGCTGGTTATTGGTTGTACTTAGTGTAACCAATGCCGATTCATCGATAACCGATGGTAGTTACTGATGACCGATATCGGTAGAGTCTAGGATCTGAAGGTTAGTTGTTTTGTGGGGTGGTGGTGTTATTTGGTAGTTGTGTTATTTGTAGGGTTGTATATAGGTGATATTAGGAAATAGGGTGATGAGAGGTAGATGAATGACAGTTAGATGCAATGACATGTTGGGTAGTGGATCCAAGAATGGATTTGTGAGGACTTATGATTCAAAAAGTTGAAGAAATGTTATTAAAGAGTACATGCAAGAAGTAGCTTACTGATTATTCGCGGAGATGCAAGTCCAAGAGCTCTGATGGCAAAGACAGAACTGAGGTAGGATGGTCTGGCACACCGCAGATCAAATCAGCTGAGTATCATAGTGCTCTGGTATCCAGTTGCAGTCTTGGGCTTGCTCTCCCTTGCTGCTAACTCTCCTTGTCTCTTCACTTGTCTCTGCTCAGTCAAGTAAAGATCAAGGTTTTCTCGATCGCTCCTGATGCTCTTTCTTGATTCAAAGAATCCTTTTCTCTGATCCAAAAATGAAATTCCGATTCTTTGTTTTTGGTTTGGGGAGGCCATTTACAGGGAACCGATGGCGGTTACGTAACCGATAATGGTCGAGTAGAACTGGTGCATCGGTAAGGAAAAAGTAGGATATTTTTAGTAAAATAGCCCACCTTCCTGCTTTTCTCTAGAGAGATTAGTTACGGGCTTGGTCAAGTGTAGAAGGTCGGTTTTAGGTGCGAGAAAGGGGTCCTTAGTCATGGGTGTAGGTGTAGACCAATTTTTAGGTTTTAATTAGGTTAGTTTAGGATTAGGGCTAGGTCATGATGAGGTGGCAAATGGGGTAGCAGAGGTGATGGGGATTTATCAATTACAAGGTAATTAATAAATAATTGTGTAAGGTTTAGGTAGTGAGGTTAGGTTGCGAAATGGGATGCGGGTCACAAGGGGTCGTAAGACATGAATTTGGTGTCTACATTAGCCCCTTATTGTCGTGTAGCTTGTGTTGTAAAGCTGCGCGGACAATAATATGAAGTGGTTTCTCCTGTTAAGGATATAGGTAATCCCCCTCAAATCTATCACGGATTGAGTGAACGGGAAATCAGGGATAGGGTTGATAAAGGGTACATGTTGTAGAGAGGATGGTAAGGTGGTGGGGGAGGTCCAAGGTAGCAGACGCATGTTGAAATGCAATAGGGCGACTAGGGTACATGATTTGGCGAGCAAACCAGCAATGTATAGGCAAAGGTCGATAGTTTATCCAAACAAGGGTGATATAATCCTGGTATCCAAGGCATAGGAAGTAGCTCGGGGTATATAAAGGTAAAATACAGAACGTTTAGGCATGTTCGGTAGTACTAAATGGTTGGTTTGGTTGAGATAAACGTCACGGTCTAGGTCTAGGCAAAGTTGGTCGACAGATCAAGTCAAGGACCCTAATCATGCTAAAACACGAACAGGTGAGCTCGATTGAACAAAAGGTACAGGATGGATGGATAAAATAAAACGTTGATTGTGGGTATGGTATTGAAGTGATACAGCCGTGGGTTGGGCCAAGTTGTTAGGTTACATCCTTGGGTTGGGCCGGATGGTTATGGTGAGGCCTTGGGTCGGGCCAAGTTGTTGGGTGGCGGCTTTGGGTCGGGTCGGATGGGTAGGGTGAGGCCTTGGGTCGGGCCAAATGGGTAGGTTGAGGCCTGGGTTGGGCCAAATAGGTAGGTTGAGGCCTTGGTTCGGGCAATACGTAGGTTGAGGCCTTGGGTCGGGCCAAATAGGTAGGTTGAGGCCTTGGGTCGGGCCAAATGGGTAGGTTGAGGCCTTGGGTTGGGCCAAATAGGTAGGTTGAGGCCTTGGGTCGGGCCAAATAGGTAGGTTGAGGCCTTGGGTTAGGCGAAATGGGTAGGGCGAGGCGTTGGGTCGGGCCAAATGGGTAGGTTAAGGCCTTGGGTTGGGCCAAATAGGTAGGTTGAGGCCTTACGGGAACTATATGGTAACAGAGAATATAGCTGAGGAGTTGAGGGGTGTAGAGCGATTGAGATGGATCGCGGGGCACATACCAGGTGAATATGAGAGGATTCCTATAGATCGCGTGTGGTGACAATTTGGATTTGTGCAGGATATACCCGAGGCTTATAGACCCTATATGAGGATCGATGCAGAGGTAGTATTCTCACCTCCCCAGCCAACACCTCCGGAAGGGCCTGAAGAGGTAGCTGCCGATCGCAGGGTAATGGATGCAGGAATGACAGAGGCCTATAGATTATGGTGGGTATGAAGCTGCAAGGTATACGTGATCATCCCGACATAGCAGTGATTATAGTAGAGAGGATCGTGCTGCAGAGTTTAGTTCAAAGTAGCTCCAAATGCGAGTGAATGAGGCAAGAGGATTGTTAGCGGTTGTGGAGTCACGGGCGGAGAGACTAGAGGCTGGATTCCTCCATGCGAGAGGGTGTATTCATATGTTACAGAGAGATTGGCGAAGATTAGTGGGTGGTACCACAGTAGCCGTGGTACCCTTGAGGACGAGAGGCTGGCGAAAAGGCGTCGACGATCACGATCATCACCAGGTCGGGATGAATCGTGAGGGTTTAAGTAAATGTTATAGAGGTATAAAAATAAAGATGTCGACCTGCGTGTCGATGATAGAGAGGATGTATTTGTTTAACATCTAAATAAAACTGAATATGTATGTTGATTTGAGTTACGATAATAATAAGAATGTTTGCGTTTTGATTTTCGGTGTTTTGAAAAAAGGATAAAGAGGAATGTGATGAAATAGAAATACAAAAAATATTTATATTTACCACACATGATAGGTTATGGTAGGGGATGGTCGAGCTAACCTTGGGAGACCCCATGTCTCCGAAGTGCTGCCTACATAGCCCATTGCACAAAGCAAGGAGGGGCCTCAGACCGATGTAGTTCTCCCTTAGGATCAGGGAGAGGTGAATTCAGGCAATTTGGTATGGTTTAGGCAATTGGTTGGTTGGTAAGAATATTGATATTAATATTGGTAAGGTAAGGTTGTTGGTGTCGGTAATGAATTGGTGATGTTGTAAAAGGTATAAGGGAAGCGAAAGTTAGCCTACCCAAGTAGAAGGGAACCATGTCCTGATTAAGATCAACACACAATCCTAGATGCGAGGCAAAGCGAAAAGAGTGCTCTGTAGGTGAAAAGAGCTAAACAAACCACACAACGTAGAATGAGCTTGAATCCCTAGGTACCGTGCATAGACGAGAAGTCAATAGGTGAAAAGAGTTGTATGATCACAATATATCGGGTGTATGTTAAGTCCCTTGAGTTGAAACAAATGGTGAGGTGAGGTGGATGATGTAGCTGAGATACAGAGAACTTGTTACAAAGTGAGTGTTCTGACGAAAGAGAACCTACCCTAAATAGACAAGTCCATGACCCAAAAAGTTCTTTTGAATGAGGCTTTTATTTGACTGAATATAGACTGATCGATGTGGGAAGTCTACAAGGGATATTGATTGCACTATTCTTGAGGTCTTCGCAAAGCTGATCAATGCGAGAAGCTTCGATAAAGGCTGACTATGTATACTTGTCCTTTGAGGAGCTTGATCTATTTATAGTAGAAGATATGATTTTAGTGCATAGCTGTCCTTCGAGGAGTAGTCTATATAGAATAGCAGCAATAATTTGGCATATAAATTTGTCCTTCGAGGGAGTAGTCTATATATAATTTAGATAGCTAGATGTTCTTTTGGCGTGAAGCATCTAGTTTGGTAGGAAGTTTGACTCAAGAAAATCCCATAAGAAGGTGGTATTTTAAAACTTTGAAGTCATGGACTAGACTAAAAAGGGGTAGGCATCGTTGAGGGGAGGTGAGAATCAAACTATGTGAGCTTGATTTTATTATGAGGTGTAGGAAACAAAGTGTATGTAGTGGTAAATGAGCTCAAGGGACGAGCAGTAGGTAGATAAGAAGTGATATAACACTAAATTCAATAGTAGAATGGTCGAAGATGCAAGGCATTAAGGGGTTTAGGCTCAGGTTTACCATTAAGCGAAGCTAAACGATAAGTGCCTGATCCATAAGTGTGAGTGATTATATAAGGCCCAATCCAATTAGGAGCAAATTTTCCACGTTTGCTCTTTTCTAGTTTTGTTACATGTTGATTCTCTTTGAGGACAAGATCACCAACCTTAAAGGTGCACTCATGAAGTCGCTTATCATAAGCACGCTTGATACGTTTTTGATAGATTTGGAGGTGATCAAGAGCTGTAAGACGACGCTCGTCAAGAAGCTCCAATTGGGTGAACCGCTCTTGGTGGAAATCATCGTTGGTGAGAATATCCTGAAGAGATATTCTCAGGGAGGGTATTTGTACTTTGAGAGGCAGGACAACCTCGGTACCATATACCAAAGAAAAAGGTGTGGCATTAGTGGAGGTACGAATACTAGTACGATAAGCCCAAAGGGCAAAGGGAATGTGATCGTGCCAATTTCTTCCGGATTCATTGACAACTTTCATGAGGATTTTGGTTAGGGTTTTATTAGAAGATTCAGCCTAACCATTGGCCTCATGGATAGTAAGGCGATGAGAAACTAAGTTTCATACCAAAGTTGTTACAAAGGTCTTGTAACAACTTGTTTTTAAAAGATTTACCATTATCTGTTATTAGGCGATGAGGAATACCAAAACGACAGATAATGTGATGGTTAATGAATTCGACAATTTTTTCTTTTTTAGTTGAAATGAGTGGAATAGCCTCCACCCATTTTGTGTAATATTCGGTTGCTGTGATAATCCATCGGTGACGTTGCGAAGAGGACGGATGAATCTCACCAATAAGGTCTAAACCCCATTGTGAGAAAGGCCAAAGATCTCGTGTGACCTGCAGCGGATGGCTAGGAGTATGTTGAAGGTTAGCATGTTGTTGGCACATAACACAACGCTTAACATATTCATAGCAGTCGTTATTGAGAGTAGGCCAATAATAACCTAGGCGAAGGATTCGTTTAGCCATGGCAAGGCCACTAAAATGTCCACCACAAATACCGTCATGGACTTGTTGGATGGTATGGGTGACTTTCACGCCAAGGTAAGTGAGGATGGAGTCATCATCCTGGCACTCAACAACGTTAATTGAAGGGGAGTCCTCTTCAATCATGTCTGGATATAGAAGGGGAATAGAAGAGGGGTGCTCATTATCACGTTGATAAGTGAGAGGACCTAAGAAGATAGCATTTATGAAAAAAAAAAGTTAGGAGGGATAGATTCGTGATCTATCGACTCAGTGGGTGACGATGGCAAAGTGGGTGATGATGGTTTGGTAGGGGTAACGTCGTTCTCTTCCAGAAGGCAACTGTCACGAGGTTCTGTCGATGTAAGTGTTTCCAGAAATCCGAGACCACTACGATCATTATGTTTGCGTGTGGTGATGGGGATGAGTGTATGTCGGCCTTGTTCATAAAGACCAAAACCAAAGCCTTTCCAAGCACAGTGAGTCAAGAAGGTGAGGGAAAAATGATGATTTGTCAGGTATTGAAAATCGGATTGGAAGGGAACCACACCAAGAGGAGGTTCAAGGGTAATGGAGGATGCGTCAACACCCCCATACGTTAGGTTGGTGCAGCAATGGGGTGGTCCATAAGAGATTACCTCCCCCACGCGACGGTCGTAGGTGGGATGTGCATGTAATTGTCCATACTCCTGCGGGGTAGGGAAAGAACTAACGTTATATAGGCGGTACTCCCCCAGCGTAAGGCGTTGAAAAACATCTACTAAGGGGTCGGAGGTTGGGATGTTAGGCATGGGAAGGGAAGTGGTTTTGCGGCGGTGGTTTCATCAGTTGAAAGCATAGGTGCGGTTGAGGTGGATGGTTGAGGTACATTTGAAGAGGATGGTTGGGTTGAATGTATGGGTGTCTTGATTGGTATAAGCACATCGTTAGGGTGGTATAACATATTGCAGGTTTTAAAGGGGGGAGGATCAGCTTTTACGGTGTAGGACTTCCCCTCGTACTCAAATTTTATGCATCTATGTAATGTTGAGGGAACACATCCCATAGCCCGGATCCGGGGCAACCTAACAACATATTGTATTGGAACTCTCCCTCAAGGACATAGAAGAGTTCGGGTAAAGTACGTGGTCCTACACGAATGTTAAGGATCACGGTGGCTAAAGTGGAACTAATAGCATCACTGAATGATCGCAACATGATGGGGTTGGCACACATGCAACTAGAAGGGATATTCATTTGTTGGAAGGATTTTGAAGAGATGATATTTAGCTGGCGCCCCGTCAATCATAACACGCGTGCCGGATATCCCAAACGTACACCGAGATAAAAAAGAGAGTCGGGATCTTGATACCAAAGTCGATAATTTCATCTTGAGCCCATGCGGACTTGTGGTACGAGAGACGGAAGTGGTTGGGGTGGTCGGTTGTTTGGTGAGAGAGGCAACGTGATTGGGTGTCAGAATGGAGGCAACGGGAAGGGTTTCATTAGGTAAGACCTCGATCCCCTGAAGAATTTCAACGAGAGCTTGTCGATGAGATTCAGAAGTCTGAATGAGATCATATAGTGTCATTTTTACGAGTGATTGGTGAAGCTGTTTGATCATGGCTCGATGGGCAGCTCCATTAGAGATGGGGTAAGTAGGTCCATGAATAAACACTTTGGGTGGTGGTGTAATCGGGATGTTGGACGGAGAAGGAGAGGACGCAGGTGTGCTTTCTTTCGCTTTCTCATTGTTTTTCTACGCTCGAAGTAGCAACACTAATCATATTAATTTCGTAGACCTGAGATGAGGAAGATGATTAGGATAAATCATGGTCTTCAAGAGGTGGGGTTGTAATAATGTGAGATCTTGGTGAGGTGGGGACAGATGGTATAGTAGAGGGAATTGGAGCTAAAGGTCTCTCCCTTCGTAAGTTGTCTTTCTTAACCTTTGTATCCGGGAGAGGTGACTGACGAAGTATGGTTTTAAAGCTTTACATCCCTCCACATCATGCCCGGTGTGCGGTGATAGGCGCAGATTTTAGACTCATCATAACCTATAGGTCGGGGTTTAGATGGGTCATAAGGTCTAAGTGGAGGTAGGGAAATAGTCGTATTCTCTACCAACATAGCAAGGATTTTGGCGTAAGATCCTTTGAGTGGGTCAAAGTCGGAGGAGGATGATGGTATTGGTTGCGCGGGTTTTGGTAATGTTTGGGCGTGGTTGGTTCATATGGGTGATGGTTTAGCTGAGAGGGTGTTGACACGTGTTTTTCACTAAATGTGGTTTCTTTGGCGTGAAGCTACATTCAGTGGTTAGATGATAAAGCTACGAGATGACGTGGTAGTGGGACACAACCACGGAGAAAGGGGAGCTTGAGAGAATAAATCCTTTGATGATGGAGTTTGTTTAGGGTTGATAGGTGGACCGGATGCGTGGGGTGATAATGTGGATATACCCTTTGATCCCTGTATGGGTGCAGAAGGCATAGGTCGTTTTAAAGAAAACGCAAGAGGTATGATATATTGGTGCAAGGTGGAAGGATGAGGTCCCAATATGGAAGGTAGGTATGACGATGATGGTTTTGATTGTGATAGAGGCACAGGTTGAGTGTGTCTCCTAGGTGGCGGGGTGGCTTTATTCTTGGACAAATCTAGTCGCTTAGGCGGGTGTGTTAGACTGGGTATGGGCAAGGTCCCAAGCGTAGGGGAAGATTTGGCTAAGTTAATAGAAGTGGATGGGGCATTTGGTAGAGGTGAGGGGGGTGAAGGTGAGAACATGGGCATTTTAAGCTTCTGTAAACACTTCGGGTATATGGTGGAGGCCTCAGGATCGGTCATTTGCATTTGAGTAGAATAAGGGGTACTCAAACATTCCCATAGGATTCGTCTATCTTCTGGAGAATGACAGTCTTCAGGTTTGAATTGTAAATTTGGTACGGAAGAAAGGTGGGTTGTGATTCCAGTCCACTGTGGGTGTGATACAGGGGGTAGATGAGGTACTGTATCAATAGATATTAAGAGGTCGACCGGTTGTTGAAAAGATTTAGGCGATGAAGGACTAATAGGCAGGAGGGCATGTTTGAGAGGGTCTGTCATGGTTAAAGAATTTGGAGATGTCGGTGCAAGAGATTTCTTGTCTAAGGATGTCAAAAGGAGTGGCGTACCCTCCTCTTGTGCAGAAAGAGTAGTAGAAGGAGAATTTTGGGAAATAGATAGATTAGATAACATCCGCTCGTAGTCTTGTAGGGATGTGGTATAAGAAGACTCATCGATGGGAAGAGAAGTCTGGGTAGTTAACTCCTTTATGGGGAAAGGAATGATTTCTCTTTGGCTTGATGGTGGTAAAGGAGGTTCGGGCTCTGTGTTAGTGAAGAGGCTTGATTCAAAATTTTCCCGATAGAGGCTTTTGGCCGGGTATCGAAGACTTGCATGGATCTCATGAACACTCTCCTCGGCTAAGATATCTGGGTTTTGTTTTGTTGGGAGAGTGATTCGGGAATGGTTTGTTGAAGATTTTCAAATTTCAGTTGCCAGGGGCATTAGGATTATCGAGGGTTATATCCCCTACGTCAACCATTTCCCGCACTATGTTTTTCAACATCTTGCAGTTTTCATGACTATGTCCTTTTACACGGTGAAGATTACTGAAGTCATTTTCTTTGTACCAGGAAGGTATGGCGCGAGTGGAATCAAACCCGGAATGAGGTTTAATAGGAGGCAAAGTGATAGCTCCGGCTTTGAGCAATTTTTCCAAGATGACGCCATAGGTTTCTCCTAAGGGAGTGTAATTGATGGGCTCGGCTTTGTACTTATAGGTGGTTTTTGGTGGAGTATTGGACGGCGCTTGAGATTTGACCATCACCGCGTGGACAGCTCCTTTTGATTTAGAAGAAGTGGATGCGTGAGGAGTGGTGGCATTTGGTTTATTAGTAGAATCAGGAGTTCAAAATTGGGGGTTTTTGTTGTGCAACCGCAATTTCTCTTCTTCTAAGGCTCAAATTTCTAGTTTTGAGCCATGGTAAAGGCCTCATCAAATGTGCGGAAAGTTTGAATTTGAAGAGTAGGAGAAATGTGCTTAGCACATGCCCGCGTGAAAAGTTTGATAAGTTCAGTCTGAGGCAAGGCATATGTAAGTTGGTTGATAAGGCCGCGCCATCGTCGACAAAATCTGCGATAGATTCGTCTTGAATGGTCGAATGGCATAAAGGTCGGTGATGGATACTTTCTTAGCAATGTTAATGGAGAAGTGATCCAAGAAAGATTGGGCTAGTTGGTTAAAAAAGAAGATTGAGTGTTGGGTTAAAGCAACTTTGTACCACTCAAGGCGGGTCCCGATAAGGACATGGGAAAGGTGTGGAGTAACAAGGCATCATCATGAGCAATCAAATAACAAGCATGTCTAAATGATCGCAAGTGTTGTTGAGGGTCCTCTTTACTGTTAAAATGGGTAAATTTTGGTAACTCCCATTGAGGAGGATATGAATGAAGGGGGACAGAAGGGTGAATGGGCTCCTGACAAACTTGCTCGTATGTCAAGGTGCTATGACTTCCTGAAACAGAAGCCTCCAGGTTTTGCATTTTGTCCATCATTTGTTTAATTAGATCAGTAGTTGGATGAGATGATGGTGTGGTTGTGGTAAATGGAGGCAAATTGGGCCAAGGACCACCGCTAGACACTAGTGGGGTTAAGTGTTGATAAGGTGTGGAGGATGAATATGTTGAGGCAACGAATAGGGATGTCCCATATAGGATGTTGAGGTTACTGGATACGTGTATGGGAATGAAAAGGTAGGCGGAGCTTGAGAAGGAAAGCTCGTGTGGATAGGTGGCAGAGAGCAAGTCATGAATGGAGCAGTCTGCAAGAGAGATGAGGTAGGGGCGGTTGGTGGTAATGATATGTGGGGTCCAAGATTAACCAATGGAAAGCCAATCGAGCCGTATGAACCTATGAAAGCTATTGGATTGGGAGATGGGGCTAAAGGTGCAGGAAGCAAGGTGGTGTTATCAAAGTGAGTGGGCACTAAATGAGAAGCTATACTAATAGGCATGCAACAAGGAGAGCTGACCATCAAAGCGTGTCTGATCGGGGGCATGAGACAAATAGTATTATACAGACTAGGATTAGCATCCAGAAATTTGGAAAAGTCCTTATCTCCCACAGGAATTTTAGGAACCTCATTTGGTATCCGTAGGATTCCCCACGAGAATGTGAAGGGGTGATTCGGGCAAAAAGCAGAGCAAGCATGTGAAACCATGGTGGTGGCTTGCTTTGAGTGATAACAACCATGGACGAGGAGTTCACGGTAGGATTTCAATCATCGGGAGTAGAAACAAACTCAGGATCGTAGTAAAATTGGTAGGTTCTTGGTTTGTCGGAATTGGAAAAGACGAAGAATCGATATTGGTCTAATAACCAATGTCGGTTATACTATAGCCGACGCGTCGGTCAGTAAGCGATGTCGGTGTAAGAAGTTTGGGCTAACAAGATATAAAAAGACTACTAATTTGATTTTTAACAACGTTTAGTATACTTGTCCAATTATTGATCACAGAAGTCGAGTATGAGAAAGAAAACAGATCTAAAAACAAGCAAGATGCACACACAAATCTAGAGATTAACCCTAGGGTTAATTTTAATTATCGTGGGCTTATGCCTTTAGACGTAGAATGATGTCAGAATCCTAAACAAGAGACTTAGGGGAAATGTCAAGTTGTTTTGGCTTATAAGGTTACCTCAATCAGGCGGAGGAATACCGCGGAAAAAGGGGGATGTTTGAGTTGTTGTGTTAATTGTGAAGTGATTTGGTATGTGTTGTGTAGTGAAAGTAAGATTAATTTCCTATTAATACTATGGATATCACCCCACGTATACGACACATTACTTAATCTATGTTTACTAGAATTGAAAAACAACAAGCAGGAATGCAATGCACGTGTTTTAAACCCAAATCGAAAATGATATTCGATGAAGCAAAAGAGATGACTTTCACTAATGCGAGATGTAAAAGCAAAGCAAGTTCTTTTATCAAAATAATACAAAACCTTTTGAATATCTTTTTAAAAGAAGAAAACAGCAAGTATACTCCCTATATGAAAGCAAGCAAAATGAAAGAAACCCAAAATGGGTCCCACCGGGCGTGCCAAAATGTTTCACTCGGAATGTTTCGTTCCTTTTAGAAACAGATAAGGGTTGGGGCTAGGAGGAATACCTGTAGAATGTCGAGATGATGTGCGCGTACCGTAGAGAAAGATCAGGCTGACTGTGAAGAACTCCTTTTTGTCTTGGAAGGACTACCTGCAAATAAGAACACAAGACCACAAGATTTTGATTAGACAATAAATGAGGAAACTGCCTTGGGCCCAGGAAATATAAAACTTCCTTTCGAAGGTGGTCAGTTTCCCTGCTAATATGAATTAACACAAAAGACTGTAAAGTATCAATTAAATTACTTCGTTGAACTGGGTAGGGGAAAGGCTGGTTATTGGTTATAGTCAGTATAACCGATGCCGGTTACTGATAACCGATGGCGGTTACTGATGACCGATATCGGTAGAGTCTAGGATCTGAAGGTTAGTTGTTTTGTGGGGTGGTGGTGTTATTTGGTAGTTGTGTTATTTGTAGGGCTGTATATAGGTAATATTAGGAAATAGGGTGATGAGAGGTAGATGAATGACAGTTAGATGCAATGACACGTTGGGTAGTGGATCCAAGAATGGATTTGTGAGGACTTATGATTCAAAAAGTTGAAGAAATGTTATTAAAGAGTACATGCAAGAAGTAGCTTACTGATTATTCGCGGAGATGCAAGTCCAAGAGCTCTGATGGCAAAGGCAGAACTGAGGTAGGATGGTCTGGCACACAGCAGATCAAATCAGCTGAGTATCACAGGGCTCTGGTATCCAGTTGCAGTCCTGGGCTTGCTCTCCCTTGCTGCTAACTCTCCTTGTCTCTTCACTTGTCTCTGCTCAGTCAAGTAAAGATCCGGGTTTTCTCGATCGCTCCTGATGCTCTTTCTTGATTCAAAGAATCCTTTTCTCTGATCCAAAAATGAAATTCCGATCCTTTGTTTTTGGTTTGGGGAGGCCATTTACAGGGAACCGATGGCGGTTACGTAACCGACGGCGGTCGAGTAGGAACCGGCATCGGTAAGGAAAAAGTAGGCTATTTTTAGTAAAACAGCCCACCTTCCCTGCTTTTCTCCCGAGAGATTAGTTGCGGGCTTGGTCAAGTGACTAGAAGGTCGGTTTTAGGTGCGAGAAAGGGGTCCTTAGTCATGGGTGTAGGTGTAGACCAAGTTTTAGGTTTTAATTAGGTTAGTTTAGGATTAGGGCTAGGTCATGATGAGGTGGCAAAATGAGGTGGCAGGTGAGGTGATGGGGATTTATCAATTACAAGGTAATTAATAAATAATTGTGTAAGGTTTAGGTAATGAGGTTAGGTTGTGAAATGGGATGCGGGTCACAAGGGGTCGTAAGACATGAATTTGGTGTCTACATTAGCCCCTTATTGTCATGTAGCTTGTGTTGTAAAGCTGCGGACAATAATATGAAGTGGTTTCTCCTGTTAAGGATATAGGTAATCCCCCTCAAATCTATCACGGATTGAGTGAACGGGAAATCAGGGATAGGGTTGATAAAGGGTACATGTTGTAGAGAGGATGGTAAGGTGGTGGGGGAGGTCCAAGGTAGTAGACGCATGTTGAAATGCAATAGGGTGACTAGGGTACATGATTTGGCGAGAAAACCAAAGCAATGTATAAAAAGGTCGATAGTTTATCCAAACAAGGGTTATATAATCCTGGTATCCAAGGCATAGGAAGTAGCTCCAGGGTATATAATAGGTAAGGTACAGGAATGTTTAGGTGTGTTCGGCAGTACCAAATGGTTGGTTTGGTTGAGATAAACGTCACGGTCTAGGTCTAGGCAAAGTTGGTCGACAGATCAAGTCAAGGACCCTAATCATGCTAAAACACGAACAGGTGAGCTCGATTGAACAAAAGGTACAGGATGGATGGATAAAATAAAACGTTGATTGTGGGTATGGTATTGAAGTGATACGGCCGTGGGTCGGGCCAAGTTGTTAGGTTACAGCCTTGGGTCGGGCCGGATGGTTATGGTGAGGCCTTGGGTCGGGCCAAGTTGTTGGGTGGCGGCTTTGGGTCGGGTCGGATGGGTAGGGTGAGGCCTTGGGTCGAGCCAAATGGGTAGGTTGAGGCCTTGGGTTGGGCCAAATAGGTAGGTTGAGGCCTTGGGTCGGGCCAAATAGGTAGGTTGAGGCCTTGGGTCGGGCCAAATAGGTAGGTTGAGGCCTTGGGTCGGGCCAAATGGGTAGGTTGAGGCCTTGGGTTGGGCCAAATAGGTAGGTTGAGGCCTTGGGTCGGGCCAAATAGGTAGGTTGAGGCCTTGGGTTGGGCGAAATGGGTAGGGCGAGGCCTTGGGTCGGGCCAAATGGGTAGGTTAAGGCCTTGGGTTGGGCCAAATAGGTAGGTTGAGGCCTTACGGGAACTATATGGTAACAGAGAATATAGCTGAGGAGTTGAGAGGTGTAGAGCGATTGAGATGGATCGCGGGGCACAGGCCAGGTGAATATGAGAGGATTCCTATAGATCGTGTGCGGTGACAATTTGGATTTGTGCAGGATATACCCCAGGCTTATAGACCCTATATGAGGATCGATGCAGAGGCAGTATTCTCACCTCCCCAGCCAACACCTCCAGAAGGTCCTGAAGAGGTAGCAGCCGATCACAGGGTAATGGATGCAGGAACAACAGAGGCCTATAGATTATGGTGGGTAGCAGAACTGCAAGGTGTATGTGATCGTCCTGACATAGCGGTGATTACAACAGAGAGGGATCGTCTGCAGAGTTTAGTTCAGCAGCTCCAAACGCAGGTGAATGAGGCAAGAGGATTGTTAGCGGTTGTGGAGTCACGGGCGGAGAGACTAGAGGCTGGATTCCTCCATGTGAGAGGGCATATTCATATGTTACAGGAGAGATTGGCAGATCAGTGGGTGGTACCAATAGCCGTGGTACCCTTGAGGACAGAGAGGCCTGGCGAAAGGCGTCGACGATCACGATCATCACCTGGGTCGGGATGAATCGTGAGGGTTTAAGTAAATGTTATAGAGGTATAAAAATAAAGATGTCGACCTGCGTGTCGATGATAGAGAAGATGTATTTGTTTAACATCTAAATAAAACTGAATATGTATGTTGATTTGAGTTACGATAATAATAAGAATGTTTGTGTTTTGATTTTCGGTGTTTTGAAAAAAGGATAAAGAGGAATGTGATGAAATAGAAATACACAAAAATATTTATATTTACCACACATGATAGGTTATGGTAGGGGATGGTCGAGCTAACCTTGGGAGACCCCATGTCTCCGAAGTGCTGCCTACATAGCCCATTGCACAAAGCAAGGAGGGGCCTCAGACCGATGTAGTTCTCCCTTAGGATCAGGGAGAGGCGAATTCAGGAAATTTGGTATGGTTTAGGCAATTGGTTGGTTGGTAAGAATATTGATATTAATATTGGTAAGGTAAGGTTGTTGGTGTCGGTAATGAATTGGTGATGTTGTAAAAGGTATAAGGAAGCGAAAGTTAGCCTACCCAAGTAGAAGGGAACCATGTCCTGATTAAGATCAACACACAATCCTAGATGCGAGGCAAAGCGAAAAGAGTGCTCTGTAGGTGAAAAGAGATAAAAAACCACACAACGTAGAACGAGCTTGAAGCCCTAGGTACCGTGCATAGACGAGAAGTCAATAGGTGAAAAGAGTTGTATGATCACAATATATCGGGTGTACGTTACGTCCCTTGAGTTGAAACAAATGGTGAGGTGAGGTGGATGATATAGCTGAGGTACAGAGAACTTGTTACAAAGTGAGTGTTCTGACGAAAGAGAACCTACCCTAAATAGACAAGTCCATGACCCAAAAAGTTCTTTTGAATGAGGCTTTTATTTGACTGAATATAGACTGATCGATGTGGGAAGTCTACAAGGGATATTGATTGTACTATTCTTGAGGTCTTCGCAAAGCTGATCAATGCGAGAAGCTTCTGATAAAGGTTGACTGTGTATAGCTGTCCTTCGAGGGAGCAGTCTATTTATAGTAGCAGATATGATTTTAGTGCATAGTTGTCCTTCGGGGGAGCAGTCTATATAGAATAGCAGCAATAATTTGGCATATAGCTGTCCTTCGAGGGAGCAGTCTATATATAATTTAGATAGCTAGATGTTCTTTTGGCGTGAAGCATCTAGTTTGGTAGGAAGTTTGACTCAAGAAAATCCCATAAGAAGGTGGTATTTTAAAACTTTGAAGTCATGGACTAGACTAAAAAGGGGTAGGCATCGTTGAGGAGGTGAGAATCAAACTATGTGAGCTTGATTTTTATTATGAGGTGTAGGAAACAAAGTGTATGTAGCAGTAAATGAGCTCAAGGGATGAGCAGTAGGTAGATAAGAAGTGATATAACACTAAATTCAACAGTAGAATGGTCGAAGATGTAAGGCATTAAGGGGTTCAGGCTCAGGTTTACCATTAAGCGAAGCTAAACGATAAGTGCCTGATCCATAAGTGTGAGTGATTATATAAGGCCCAATCCAATTAGGAGCAAATTTTCCACGTTTGCTCTTTTCTAGTTTGGTTACATGTTGATTCTCTTTGAGGACAAGATCACCAACCTTAAAGGTGCACTCATGAAGTCACTTATCATAAGCACACTTGATATGTTTTTGATAGATTTGGAGGTGATCAAGAGTTGTAAAAGCGACGCTCGTCAAGAAGCTCCAATTGGGTGAACCGCTCTTGGCGGAAATCATCGTTAGTGAGAATATCACGAAGAGATATTCTCGGGGAGGGTATTTGTACTTGAGAGGCAAGATGATAGCCTTGGTACCATATACCAAAGAAAAGGTGTGGCATTAGTGGAGGTACGAATACTAGTACGATAAGCCCAAAGGGCAAAGGGAATGTGATCGTGCCAATTTCTTCCGGATTCATTGACAACTTTCATGAGGATTTTGGTTAGGGTTTTATTAGAAGATTCAGCTTGACCATTGGCCTGCGGATAGTAAGGCGATGAGAAACTAAGTTTGATACCAAAGTTGTTACAAAGGTCTTGTAACAACTTGTTTTTAAAATATTTACCATTATCGGTTATTAGGCGATGAGGAATACCAAAACGACAGATAATGTGATGGTTAATGAATTCGACAATTTTTTCTTTTTTAGTTGAAATGAGTGGAATAGCCTCCACCCATTTTGTGTAATATTCGGTTGCTGTGATAATCCATCGGTGATGTTGTGAAGAGGATGGATGAATCTCACCAATAAGGTCTAAACCCCATTGTGAGAAAGGCCAAAGATCTCGTGCGACCTGCAGCGGATGGCTAGGAGTATGTTGAAGGTTAGCATGTTGTTGGCACATAACACAACGCTTAACATATTCGTAGCAGTCGTTATTGAGAGTAGGCCAATAATAACCTAGGCGAAGGATTCGTTTAGCCACGGCAAGGCCACTAAAATGTCCACCACAAATACCGTCATGGACCTGTTGGATGGTATGGGTGACTTCCGCGCCAAGGTAAGTGAGGATGGAGTCATCATCCTGGCACTCAACAACGTTAATTGAAGGGGAGTCCTCTTCAATCATGTCTAGATATAGAAGGGGAATAGAAGAGGGGTGCTCATTATCGCGTTGATAAGTGAGAGGACCTAAGAAGATAGCATTTATGAAAAAAAAAAGTTAGGAGGGATAGATTCATGATCTATCGACTCAGTGGGTGACGATGGCAAAGTGGGTGATGATGGTTTGGTAGGGGTAACGTCGTTCTCTTCCAGAAGGCAACTGTCACGAGGTTCTGTCGATGTAAGTGTTTCCGGAAATCCGAGACCACTACGATCATTATGTTTGCGTGTGGTGATGGGGATGAGCGTATGTCGGCCTTGTTCATAAAGACCAAAACCAAAGCCTTTCCAAGCACAACGAGTCAAGAAGGTGAGGGCGAAACGACGATTTGTCAGGTATTGAAAATTGGATTGGAAGGGAACTACACCAAGAGGAGGTTCAGGGGTAATGGAGGATGCGTCAACACCCCCATACGTTAGGTTGGTGCGGCAATGGGGTGGTCCGTAAGAGATTACCTCCCCCACGCGATGGTCGTAGGTGGGATGTGCATGTAATTTTCCATACTCCTGCGGGGTAGGGAAAGAACTAACATTATATAGGCGGTACTCCCCCAGCATAAGGTGTTGAAAAACATCTACTAAGGGGTCGGAGGTTGGGATGTTAGCTGCGGGAAGGGAAGTGGTTTTTGCGACGGTGGTTTCATCAGTTGAAGGCGTAGGTGTGGTTGAGGTGGATGGTTGAGGTACATTTGAAGAGGATGGTTGGGTTGAATGTATGGGTGTCTTGATTGGTATAAGCACATCGTTAGGGCGGTATAACATATTGCAGGTTTTAAAGGGGGGAGGATCAGCTTTTACGGTGTAGGACTTCCCCTCGTACTCAAATTTTATGCATCTATGTAATGTTGAGGGAACGCATCCCATAGCCCGGATCCAGGGGTGACCTAACAACATATTGTATTGGAAATCTCCCTCAAGGACATAGAAGAGTTCGGGTAAAGTACGTGGTCCTACCACGAATGTTAAGGATCACGCAGTGCCTAAAGTGGAACTAATAGCATTATTGAATGATCGCAACATGATTGGGTTGACACACATGCAACTAGAAGGGATATTCATTTGTTGGAAGCATTTTGAAGAGATGATATTTAGGCTGGCGTCCCCGTCAATCATAACACGACGTACCCGGATATCCTAAACGTACGCTGAGATAAAAAGAGCAGGGTCAGGATCTTCGGTACCAAAGTCGATAATTTCATCTTCAGAGAAACTGACTGCAGTAGCTTGTGGTACAGAGACGGAAGTGGTTGGGGCGGTGGGTTGTTTGGTGAGAGAGGCAACATGATTGGGTGTCAGAATGGAGGCAACGGGTAGGGTTTCATTAGGTAAGACCTCGATCCCCTGAAGAATTTCAACGAGAGCTTGTCGATGAGATTCAGAAGTCTGAATGAGATCATATAGTGTCATTTTTACGGGTGATTGGTGAAGCTGTTTGATCATGGCTCGATGGGAAGCTCCATTAGAGACGGGGTAAGTAGTTTCATGAATAACCACTTTGGGTGGTGGTGTAATCGAGATGTTGGACGGAGAAGGAGAGGACGCAGGTGTGCTTTCTTTCGCTTTCTCATTGTTTTTCTGCTCTCGAGTAGCAACACTAATCATATTAATTTCGTAGACCTGAGATGAGGAAGATGATTAGGATAAATCATGGTCTTCAAGAGGTGGGGTTGTAATAATGACAGATCTTGGTGAGGCGGGGACAGATGGTATAGAAGAGGGAATTGGAGCTAAAGGTCTCTCCCTTCGTAAGTTGTCTTTCTTAACCTTTGTATCCGGGAGAGGTGACTGACGAAGGATGGTTTTTAAAGCTTTGCATCCCTCCACATCATGCCCCGGTGTGCGGTGATAGGTGCAGATTTTAGACTCATCATAACCTATAGGTCGGGGTTTAGACGGGTCATAAGGTCTAAGTGGGGGTAGGGAAATAGTCGTATTCTCTACCAACATAGCAAGGATTTTGGCGTAAGATCCTTTGAGTGGGTCAAAGTCGGAGGAGGATGAGGGTATTGGTTGCGTGGGTTTTGGTAATGTTTGGGCGTGGTTGGTTCGTATGGGTGGTGGTTTAGCCGAGGGGTGTTGACACGTGTTTTTCACTAAATGTGGTTTCTTTGGCGAAGCTACATTCAGCTGGTTAGATGATAAAGCTACAGATGACGTGGTAGTGGGACACAACCACGGAGAAAGGGGAGTAGCAGAGAATAAATCCTTTGATGATGGAGTTTGTTTAGGGTTGATAGGTGGACCGGATGCGTGGGGTGATAATGTGGATATACCCTTTGATCCCTGTATGGGTGCAGAAGGCATAGGTCATTTTAAAGAAAATGCAGGAGGTATGATATATTGGTGCAAGGTGGAAGGATGAGGTCCCAATATGGAAGGTAGGTATGACGATGATGGTTTTGATTGTGATAGAGGCACGGGTTGAGTGTGTCTCCTAGGTGGCGGGGCGGCTTTATTCTTGGACAAATCTAGTCGCTTAGGCGGGTGTGTTAGACTGGGTATGGGCAAGGTCCCAAGCGTAGGGGAAGATTTGGCTAAGTTAATAGAAGTGGACGGGGCATTTGGTAGAGGTGAGGGGGGTGAAGGTGAGAACATGGGCATTTTAAGCTTCTGTAAACACTTTGGGTATATGGTGGAGGCCTCAGGATCGGTCATTTGCATTTGAGTAGAATAAGGGGTACTCAAACGTTCCCATAGGATTCGTCTATCTTCTGGAGAATGACAGTCTTCAGGTTTGAATTGTAAATTTGGTACGGAAGAAAGGTGGGTTGTGATTCCAGTCCACTGTGGGTGTGATACAGGGGGTAGATGAGGTACTGTATCAATAGATATTAAGAGGTCGACCGGTTGTTGAAAAGATTTAGGCGATGAAGGACTAATAGGTAGGAGGGCATGTTTGAGAGGGTCTGTCATGGTTAAAGAATTTGGTGATGTCGGTGCAAGAGATTTCTCATCTAAGGATGTCAAAAGGAGTGGCGTACCCTCCTCTTGTGCAGCAAGAGTGGTAGAAGGAGAAGTTTGGGAAATAGATAGATTAGATAACATCCGCTCGCAGTCTTGTAGGGATGTGGTATAAGAAGACTCATCGATGGGAAGAGAAGTCTGGGCAGTTAACTCCTTTATGGGGAAAGGAATGATTTCGCTTTGGCTTGATGGTGGTAAAGGAGGTTCGGGCTCCTGTGTTAGTGAAGAGGCTTGATTCAAAATTTTCTCGATAGAGGCTTTTGGCTGGGTATCGAAGACTGCATGGATCTCATGAACACTCTCCTCGGCTAAGATATCCTGGTTTGTGTTATTCTTGTTGGGAGAGTGATTCGGGAATGGTTTGTTGAAGATTTTCAAATTTCGGTTGCGAAGGGCATTAGGATTATCGAGGGTTATATCCCCTACGTCAACCATTTCCTGCACTATGTTTTTCAACATCTTGCAGTTTTCATGACTATGTCCTTTTACACGGTGAAAGTTACAGAAGTCATTTTCTTTGTACCAGGAAGGTATGGCGCGAGTGGAATCAAACCCGGAATGAGGTTTAACAGGAGGCAAAGTGATAGCTCCGGCTTTGAGCAATTTTTCCAAGATGACGCCATAGGTTTCTCCTAAGGGAGTGTAATTGATGGGCTCGGCTTTGTACTTATAGGTGGTTTTTGGTGGAGTATTGGATGGCGCTTGAGATTTGACCATCACCGCGTGGACAGCTCCTTTTGATTTAGAAGAAGTGGATGCGTGAGGAGTGGTGGTATTTGGTTTATTGGTAGAATCAGGAGTTCGGAAATTGGGGTTTTTGTTGCGCAACCACAATTTCTCTTCTTCTAAGGCTCGAATTTCTAGTTTAGAGCCATGGTAAAGGCCTCATCAAATGTGCGGAAAGTTTGAATTTGAAGAGTAGGAGAAATGTGCTTAGCACATGCCCACGTGAAAAGTTCGATAAGTTCAGTCTGAGGCAAGGCATATGTAAGTTGGTTGATAAGGCCGCGCCATCGTCCGATGAAATCTGCGATAGATTTGTCTTGAATTGTCGAATGGCATAAAGGTTGGTGATGGATACTTTCTTAGCAATGTTAATGGAGAAGTGATCCAAGAAAGATTGGGCTAGTTGGTTAAAAGAGAAGATTGAGTGTTGGGTTAAAGCAATCTTGTACCACTCAAGGCGGGTCCGATAAGGACATGGGAAAGGTGCGGAGTAACAAGGCATCATCATGAGCGATCAAATAACAAGCATGTCTAAATGATCGCAAGTGTTGTTGAGGTCCTCTTCTTGTTAAAAGCGGGTAAATTTTGGTAACTCCCATTGAGGAGGATATGAATGAAGGGGGACAGAAGGGTGAATGGGCTCCTGACAAACTTGCTCGTATGTCAAGGCGCTACGACTTCCTGAAATAGAAGCCTCCAGGTTTTGCATTTTGTCCATCATTTGTTTAATTAGATCAGTAGTTGGATGAGATGATGGTGTGGTTGTGGTAAATGGAGGAAAATTGGGCCAAGGACCACCGCTAGACACTGGTGGGGTTAAGTGTTGATAAGGTGTGGAGGATGAATATGTTGAGGCAACCGAATAGGGATGTCCCATATAGGATGTTGAGGTTACTGGATACGTGTATGGGAATGAAAAGGTAGGCGGAGCTTGAGAAGGAAAGCTCGTGTGGATAGGTGGCAGAGAGCAAGTCATGAATGGAGTAGTCTGCAAGAGAGATGAGGTAGGGGCGGTCGGTGGTAATGATATGTGGGGTCAAGATTAACCAATGGAAAGCCAATCTGAGCCGTATGAACCTCTGAAGGCTGTCGGATTGGGAGATGGGGCTAAAGGTGCGAGGAAGCAAGGCGGTGTTATCGAGTGGAGTGGGCGCTAAATGAGCAGCTATACTAATAGGCATGCCAACAAGGAGCTGACCATCGGGCGTACGGTGGGGGCATGAGACAAATAGTATTATATGCAGTACTAGGATTAGCATCCGAGAAATTTGGCAAAGTCCTTATCTCCCGAGAATTTTAGGAACCTCATTTGGTATCCGTAGGATTCCCACGAGAATGTGAAGGGGTGATTCAGAAAAGAAGCAGAGCAAGCATGTGAAACCATGGCGGCTTGCTTTCGAGTGATAACAACCATGGACAGGAGTTCACAGTAGGGTTTCAATCTGTCAGAGTAAACAAACTCGGGATAGTAAAATTGGTAGGTTCTTTGGTTTGTCGAATTGGAAAAGACGAATGCGATATCGGTCTAGTAACCGATGTCGGTTATACTATAGCCGACGTCGGTCAGTAACCGATGTCGGTGTAAGAAGTCTAGGCTAACAAGATATAAAAAGGCTGCTAATTTGATTTTTAACAACGTTTAGTATACTTGTCCAATTATTGATCACTAGAAGACAGAGTATGAGAAAGAAAACGAACTAAAAACAAGCAAGATGCACACACAAATCCGAGAGATTAACCCTAGGGTTAATTTTAATTATCGTGGGCTTATGCCTTTAGACGTAGAATGATGTCGAGAATCCTAAACAAGAGACTTAGGGAAATGTCAAGTTGTTTTGGCTTATAAGGTTACCTCAATCGGGCGGAGGAATACCGCGGAAAAAGGGGATGTTTGAGTTGTTGTGTTAATTGTGAAGTGATTTGGTATGTGTTGTGTAGTGAAAGTAAGATTAATTTCCTATCAATACCTATGGATATCACCCCCACGTGTACGACCTGTTACTTAATCTATGTTTACTAGAATTGAAAAACAACAAGCAGGAATGCAATGCACGTGTTTTAAACCCAAATCGAAAATGATATTCGATGAAGCACAAGAGATGACTTTCACTAATGCGAGATGTAAAAGCAAAGCAAGTTCTTTTATCAAAATAATACAAAACCTTTTGAATATCTTTTTTAAAAGAAGAAAACAGCAAGTATACTCCCTATATGAAAGCAAGCAAAATGAAAGAAACCCAAAATGGGTCCCACCGGGCGTGCCAAAATGTTTCACTCGGAATGTTTCGTTCCTTTTAGAAATAGATAAGGGTTGGGGCTAGGAGGAATACCTGTAGAATGTCGAGATGATGTGCGCGTACCGTAGAGAAAGATCAGGTTGACTGCGAAGAACTCCTTTTTGTCTTGGAAGGACTACCTGCAAATAAGAACACAAGACCACAAGATTTTGATTAGACAATAAATGAGAAGCGCCTTGGGCCGGGAAATATAAAACTTCCTTTCGAAGGTGGTCAGTTTCCCTGCTAATATGAATTAACACAAAAGACTGTAAAGTATCAATTAAATTACTTCGTTGAACTGGGTAGGGGAAAGGCTGGTTATTGGTTATAGTCGGTGTAAGCCGTTCGATACCGATAACCGATGGCGATTCTCGATGCCCGATATCGGTAGAGTCTAGGATCGAAGGTTAGTTGTTTTGTGGGGTGGTGGTGTTATTTGGTAGTTGTGTTATTTGTAGAAATTTGTATATAGGTAATATTAGGAAATAGGGTGATGAGAGGTAGATGAATGACAGTTAGATGCAATGACACGTTGGGTAGTGGATCCAAGAATGGATTTGTGAGGACTTATGATTCAAAAATTCGAAGAAATGTTATTAAAGAGTACATGCAAGAAGTAGCTTACTGATTATTCGCGGAGATGCAAGTCCAAAGAGCTCACGATGGCAAAACGAGAACGAGGTAGGATGGTGCAGCACACCGCGAGATCAAATCAGTTTGAGTATCACGGGGCTCACAGTATCTGGTTGCGAGTCACAGGCTTGCTCTCCCTTGCTGCTAACTCTCCTTGTCTCTTCACTTGTCTCTGCTCAGTCAAGTAAAGATCCGGGTTTTCTCGATCGCTCCTGATGCTCTTTCTTGATTCAAAGAATCCTTTTCTCTGATCCAAAAATGAAATTCCGATCCTTTGTTTTTGGTTTGGGGAGGCCATTTACAGGGAACCGATGGCGGTTACGTAACCGACGGCGGTCGAGTAGGAACCGGCATCGGTAAGGAAAAAGTAGGCTATTTTTAGTAAAATAGCCCACCTTCCCTGCTTTTCTCCCGAGAGATTAGTTGCGGGCTTGGTCAAGTGACTAGAAGGTCGGTTTTGGGTGTGAGAAAGGGGTCCTTAGTCATGGGTGTAGGTGTAGACCAAGTTTTAGGTTTTAATTAGGTTAGTTTAGGATTAGGGCTAAGTCATGATGAGGTGGCAAAATGGGGTGGCGGGTGAGGTGATGGGGATTTATCAATTACAAGGTAATTAATAAATAATTGTGTAAGGTTTAGAGTAATGAGGTTAGGTTGCAAAATGGGATCGCGGGTGTGAGGGTCAGTAAGACATGAATTTAGTGTCTACATTAGCCCCTTATTTTCGTGTAGCTTGTGTTGTAAAGCTACGCGAGACAATAATATGAAGTGGTTTCTCTGATTAAGGATATAGGTAATCCCCTCAAATCTATCACGGATTGAGTGAACAGGAAATCGGGGATAGGGTTGATAAAGGTACATGTTGTAGAGAGGATGGTAAGGTGGTGGGGAGGTCGAGGCAAGAGACGCATGTTGAAATGCAATAGAGGCGACTAGGGTACATGATTTGGCGAGCAAACCAAAGCAATGTATAGGCAAAGGTCGATAGTTTATCCAAACAAGGGTTATATAATCCTGGTATCAAGGCATAGGAAGTAACTCAGGGGTATATAATAGGTAAAGTGCACAGAGCGTTTAGGTGTGTTCGGCGGTACCAAATGGTTGGTTTGGTTGAGATAAAGCGTCACGGTCTAGGTCTAGGCAAAGTTGGTCGACAGGATCAAGTCAAGGACCCTAATCATGCTAAAACACGACAGTGAGCTCGATTGAACAAAAGGTGCGAGGATGGATGGATAAAATAAAGCGTTGATTGTGGGTATGGTATTGAAGTGATACGGCCATGGGTCGGGCCAAGTTGTTAAATTCTGACCTTGGGTCGGGCCGGATGGTTATAGTGAGGCCTTAGGTCGGGCCAGAGGTTATTAGGTGGCGGCTTTGGATCGGGTCGGATCGTAGGGTGAGGCCTTAGGTCGGGCCAAATGGGTAGGTTGAGGCCTTGGGTTGGGCCAAATAGGTAGGTTGAGGCCTTAGGTCGGGCAAATAGGTAGGTTGAGGCCTTGGGTCGGGCCAAATGGGTAGGTTGAGGCCTTAGGTTGGGCCAAATAGGTAGGTTGAGGCCTTAGGTCAGCCAAATAGGTAGGTTGAGGCCTTGGGTTGGGCGAAATGGGTAGGGTGAGGCCTTGGGTTGGGCCAAATGGGTAGGTTAAGGCCTTGGGTTGGGCCAAATAGGTAGGTTGAGGCCTTACGGGAACTATATGGTAACAGAGAATATATAGGAGGAGTTGAGAGGTGTAGAGCGATTGAGATGGATCGCGAGGCACGCAGGCCAGTGAATATGAGAGGATTCTATAGATCGTGTGCGGTGACAATTTGGATTTAATGCGAGATATACCCGAGGCTTATAGACCCTATATGAGGATCGATGCAGAAGCAAGATTCTCACCTCCCGGCCAACACCTCGCAAGAAGGTCTGAAGAGGTAGCGGCCGATCACGGGGGGTAATGGATGAAGGAACAACGAGAGGCCTATAGATTATGGTGGGTAAAGCAGAACTACAAGAGTGTACATGATCATCCCGACATAAGCGGTAATTACACGAAAAGAGAAGGATCGTCTGCAGGAGTTTAGTTCGGCAGCTCAAGCGCAGTGAATGAGGCAAGAGGATTATTAGCGGTTGTGGAGTCACGAGGCGGAGAGACTAGAAGGCTGAATTCCTCCATGTCGGAGAGGGCATATTCATATATTACAAGAGAGATTGGAAGATCGAGTGGGTGGTGGTACTAATAGCGTGGTACCCTTGAGGACGAGAGAGGCTGGTGAAAGGCGTCGGCGATCACGATCATCACAGGTCGGGATGATAAATCGTGAGGGTTTAAGTAAATGTTATAGAGGTATAAAAATAAAGATGTCGACTGCGTATCGATGATAGAGAGGATGTATTTGTTTAACATCTAAATAAAGCGAATATGTATGTTGATTTGAGTTACGATAATAATAAGAATGTTTGTGTTTTGATTTTCGATGTTTTGAAAAAAGGATAAAGAGGAATGTGATGAAATA
>CM031233.1:16389472-16466699 GCA_018340775.1 Taxus wallichiana var. yunnanensis
GTGTTATGTGAATAATGCTAACTTGAGATTCAATAAGGGGTATATCAGCTTTGAGAACAAGGAGGAAATGGTTGTAATACCTTTGACATATGGGAATTCTATACCATATGTTGAGCCTCTAAGTGAGGAGGACTTAAACAGGAATCTATGTACGCGTTATTTAGGACCAAGAGGTCGATGAGCCATCAAAAGAAGGCATCCTACAGTGGGAATATTCTCATTTTATTAGTGATATGAAAGAAGTATTGCTTGTGACAATTGGGCTCATGGTACATATGAACTAGTAGAGCACAAGGTAAAAGTGCGATTACGCACAAGAATGGACTTCATTACATTATGAATGGTAGCGTGATACTTTGGTATCTTGGGGTAGAAGATCTTCCTATATTTTTTGAAAGCCTTGGAGGCACATGGACATATGAAATTAAGAGAAGAGATATGTTAGTGTATACCTTGTGCAGAGATAGAAACGTAGCTTTAGTGGGTAGTCCATAGAGATAATATTATAGAATGGGATGAGATTGGAATTTCACCTATCTACTAGGTTTTAAGGAGTAATGCACCTACACGAGATCTACACTTATAATGGTGATCAACCTATTCACATCACATTCAGCATGTGAGAGACTACTGGAATAGTAGGACAGGAAGCATTACCACCTTCACTTTGGTGCATAGATTGTATTCTACTCTATAAGGATGTGCACATGCAGGTATGTATATGCATAAACTACATTGAGAGACCAGGAATTGGAAAAATTGACTACAAGAATGATCCAAACCTTTGACTACTTCTCGACTAAACCTCTAGTAGAAGAAGCATTAAAATTTGGCAAGCACTTAACTATGGGAGATAGTGCAAATACAGAAGAGATTATTTAGGAAATATTTAGTGAGACAGAGTCAGAGTGCAATTTAAAAATCAAGAAGAAATGAACTCCATACTACTTGAAAGTGCTTGCCTTGAGAAAGAGAAAGGAAAGATGGTTTACATAGTGGATGATGAGGAAGTTGAGAACCTGGATATTGAACATTCACAAGGGGTGCGTGAGGTCTTGGAGACAGTGCAGACAAGGATACATGCACCTATCACAAACCCATGAAGACAAATAAGGTGAATATAGGTTTGGAGGCTAAGCCAAAGGAGGTCATAATTGGAGACTATTGGTTAGAATCGGAAGTGGCAAAGATCATTGAGTTACTCAGGGATTATCAGGACTTATTCCCTCGAGGGTATCATGAACTTAAAGGCGTGCATGAATCACTTAGGAAATGAAGATAAAGCTTAAGGATGGTGCACACCCAGTTAGAAAGTGACCTTATAGAATGAATCCCAATTTACGTGAAAAGGTGAAGGAAGAGATTGATAAGATGCTGAAATCTAGGATTATTCGACCCTTGGATGAGTCAAAATGGGTTAGTCCTATGGTGATAAGTATCAAGAAGGATGGTAGGATTTGAATCTATGTAGATTATAGGGAGTTGAATGTTGCATGTGTCATGACCCTTTTCCTACACCATTCACTGAGGAAATACTGGAAGGAGTGGCAGGGCACGAAATATATTCATTCACAGATGGGTTTTCGGTATCATCAGGTTAGGATTTCTCAGGAGGATCAAGAAAAGACAACTTTTACTACTAAATGGGGGTAGTTTTCCTATATTGTGATGCCTTTTGGATTGAAAAATGTGCATGTTGTATTCTCGCGGATAGTTGTTTAGGCATTCAAATATTTTATTCACAACTTCTTACAAGTTTATCTAGATGATTGGACAATATATGGGCTTATGAAAGATCATTGTGACAATCTGTGCTTAATGTTTGAATGAGCGATGCAGAAAATTGAGTATCTCTTTGAACATCAAAGAAGTGCATATTTGCTACACCTTTTGGAATACTGTTAGGACATATAATCTGCAAGGAAGGTTTGTTGGTTGATCCAGCTAAGGTTGCAGTCATTCTAGGCTTGGAAACACCTACCAGTCAAAGTGAGGTGCGCAGATTTTTGGGTCACACAGGATATTATCAGAATTTCATCAAAAGGTATGCCAAATTTTTGCACCCTTAGAAGAGTTACTAAAAGGAAAACATACATTTTATTAGGGAGAACCACAGCAGCGCACGTTTGAGATATTAAAGGTGAAACTTACTACTGCACGCCCATTTTGTGCTTTCCCTCATGGGATAAACCATTTCATGTGCATGTGGACACCTTTGGCATGGCCATTGGCATTGTGTTAGCTCAACCTAGTGAAGGTATTGTAGATCATCCAATTTGCTTTGCTAGTAGGAAGTGACTCTTGCTGAATAAAATTATACAACTACAGAGCATGAAGCTTTGTCAATGATCTATGCATTGCACAAATTTTGATAGTACTTGTTAGCAACACCATTTGTGTTTTATACAGATCACATGGCATTGAAGTATTTGGTGAACAAACCCATCTTACAAGGGCATATGCAGATGGGTACTCCTATTTCAAGAGTTTGACTTCACAGTTGTGGTGAAGCTAGGGAAAAGTAACTCTAGACCAGACCACTTGTCTAGAATTCACTCAGGAGAAGAAGCACAAAAATTGAAGAAACCATGCCAGATGCACAATTATATAGGTTACAATGCATGCCATCAGAATTAGAAGACATTTTTGTCTTTCTACGGACTGGTGTGGCACCAGAAGGAATGAAGGCATTAGAAAAGAAATAGCTTGTTATACACGTGCACCATTTATGTTAATCAGTGGTGACCTCTACAAGTTAGGCAGAGATGAAGTATTACGCCATTGTGTATTAGAGCATGAGCGCAAGGATATAATGGAGGAGGCACATGGTGGTATTGCAGGAGGCCACTATGCAGGTGATGTAACTTCTGAAAGATCCTACTTGTTGGATTATGGTGGGAGACATTGTATAAAGATTGTAAAGTGTATTGCAAAGCATGTGACCATTTTCAGCATCTAGGTAAACCAGGGCAAAGAGATGAGATGCCTTTGAGACCTATTACTAGTGCCGAACCATTTGAGAAATGGGCCATCAATTTTGTAGGACCTATTTCACCAGCCGCATAGGACTGGTCGCACTATATCATTACTTGTACATTATCTCACAAGGTGGGCGAAGCGCACTTTATGAAGGATTGTACAGTGGTTATAGTAGCTAGGTTTCTATGGGAGAATGTTCTTACAAGATATGGATGTCCTTTAAGCTTGACAAGTGATAGGGGTACACACTTTTTGAATGAGACAATCAGGATCCTATTAGATGAGTTTATGGTTGCACACCATAAGACTACACCCTATCATCCTCAGGAAAATGGAACTGTTGAGGCTTTCAACAAGATTTTGAGCCAGACATTGACAAAAATTTGTGATGTTGGAAGAAAGGATTGGGATGATAAAGTGTCAGTTGTTCTTTGGGCATATAGAACAACTTATAAGAGATTAAACAAAGCCACACCATTTCAATTGGTGTTTGGTGCAGAAGTCATTCTCCCTATAGAATTTATGTTACCTTCTTTGCACATTAGATGTTTGGAGGTCTAGGCTGATGAGAAGGCTTTAGAAGAGTGTATTGAGAAGATGATTCAATTGGATGAGTGATGAGCCATAGCATGATGGAGTCGAAAGGAAAAGAAGGCGAGAAAAGCATGGCATGATAGAAACATAAGGGATAAGAATTTTGAGATTGGACAAATGGTACTTCTCTATGACTCTAAGTTCTTGCACCATCTAGGAAAACTTAAGGTACATTGGTTAGGGTCGTATGTTATTACTTACATCCTTGAAATAGGCACTTGCCAGTTAGAAGCACTAGATGGAACATGGCTACTCGGTTACTTTAACGGGAGTAGGCTGAAGCCCTACTATAAATAAGTCTTCTTGGCATTTGTAATAAGGTAGTATTGCCAATTAGATTAGGTTTCCATTTTGTATTTCCTTAATGTATTTCCTTCATTTGTCACTATGCTTTGTCACTTTAGTTTTGTTCTTGTGTAATAAGTGTGCTTGCATGCATGAAGCTAACTACAGATATGGAGCATGTTGATGTGTAGAGGACTACACATAATTTTAGTGTGGGGTGGTTGTTGATATCCAGGTACAATATGGTGGAATTAAGAGATGAAAGGAATAAGCTACTATGGGTGTTTGTCAAAGTAAAAATATTGCTTCTCAAAAGTGACCAAGGATGGAGATGAATGAAGGAACAATATAACACGAGGTAAGTAGAGGCCATGATAACTACCAGGATAAGGTACAGTGATGAGGTACTTGGTGCATGGGCACATGCTTGAAGAGAATTCTATGACCAGAGGGTAGGAAGGTGCACTAGAAGGTTATAGTTGGGGCGATGAATATGTACCACATGGAAAGAACAAATTTGGTCAATGAATGAGAGGATATTTGGTAGGTGGAGAAGCAATAAATGCATCAAAATTTGAAAATCTATATAAGGATGGGATGCGAGTTCATTTTTACCATTGCGATTAAGAGTATTTGAAAAAGAGCTAAGTGTGAAGAGCCGAAGTAATTGATTTGAGGTGTGAAGGGTGTGAAACCAGATGTGACAAGAAGATATGTGCATAGAAGAAGCTTGTCCCTAGGTGGTGAAGGGTTTGAGTGAAGCAGGATGACAGAGAGGAGCTAGGGCACATGATTTCACCTAGGGCATGCTAACTCAAGCTAGGGTTTGAGTCGGGCATTATATATTTGAAGAGGTAAGTGTCTACAGAAGGATTGCAAGGTAAAAATGGCACCCAAGAAAGTAGTTGTAGTAGGGAACAAAGGGGAAGAAGAAGGTAGTTGTAGAGGAGGAAGAGATGGCACCTGAAAGTAATTTTTAGAAATGTAATATCCAGAGGGTCATAGTTGGCCAGGAGTGGGATTCACATAAGAAAAAGAAAAGTGAGTGAATATAACCATAGGACCATAGAGAACAAAAAGGAACTTGATGCCCTGCTCAACATGAAGACAAACAAATGCACGGTAGATGACATTTCGGTTTATGATGATGTAGGTGAGAAACTTTTGAAAATAATTAGAGTCTACCAATTATATGAGCTTCCATATTTTGGGAAGTATGAGCCTTTATACCGATGGCTCATGAGCATAGTACATGAGGAATTTTTCTACTTTGCAGGACGTAGAGTCAGAATCTCATCATGCTTGAATCTCCATAGTGACAAGTTTGAAGGCCACATGGAGAGGATATAAAGATTGACCTAACAAATAAGGCCATGATTCTAGAAACTAGGAAGGAGTTGGGATACTTGAAGGGTCCACGCGGTATGGACATTGATAAACTAAAGAATTATCTAGTTGTCATTACAACAAGTAATGACATCTTGTTACAAATTTGAATGACCGAGAGAGGTGGTCACAGGTGAACACCATGTGGTTGCATGTTGTGAAGCGGATGTCAAAGGGGTAGTCTACAATATTTTAGGCTACATTAGAAAATATAGTCAGGAAGTGCACACGGGAGGAAAAATCAGCTTTGGAGCTATTTTATTGTCATTTAGGTATTCATGGAGATTGGAGTATAAAAGCAGGACGGAAAGGAGAAGATATGGGAATACCCCATGGAGAATAAGTCACCAGCTGAAAGTTTTGGCAAGTACCTATGTAAAGGGTCCATGACATGAGATGATGTCAAGAAAGAGCGGAGAAATGATATAACAAGGCTCCGTGTGGACCTTTGAAGAAGAGTGGCGCATCCCGAAGGACCTACCTTCGGTAATAGGGAAACAAGTCCAGTTTTTGTATATCAACATTTCTACATCATGCACTTCCCAATGAAAGATGGATCCTAGGAGCCCTTGGTGTAAATTTCCTTATGCCTTCACAATGAGGTACTTTCAAACATCAATCCATAGATTCACAGACACACGCCACCTAGTCCTTCAATGTAAAGAAGGTAGACTGTGAATACCACACCTTGAGAAAGAAATATGTGTATCCAGGGTGAAGTGCATATATCGAGAGGCTCATTTCAGAAGTATTGAGCATAAAGCCCATGAGTCTAGTTATTCGAGAGATATTGGGGCAGCACTAGTATACCTTTAGCTGAAGCCCAAGATGGAAAACAATAAGTACATGGAGAATGAGTTCGCACTCCTAGGGCCACCAAAGGGTCAACATACAATGGAGAACATACCGGCACCAAAGCCCATAGAAACCATTGACGTAGAAGATGAAGAAGAAGAGCATGAAGATAGTGGTGGCTTGGAGCATAGAAGGAGGAAACCTTCAGATAGGAAGGAATCACAATGCATCCACTACTCCACCACAGGGGTAGGATGAAGAAGATGATATAGGGGTAGAACAGGAGAGAATAGGTTCAAGAAAGTATTCAGATGCACAAGGACTCAAGGTGGAACCCCACAAATGGTAAGGAGATCACCTCGTCTCTCTCTCGCACAAGGAGTCCACTAAGCCAAAAAGGAGAAAGAAGTTGAAGTTAGATGAAGAGGCTGAAGGATCGGAGGAGAGCGCGCCAGGATCTCCTACTCCACTTGAGTAAGAAGAAGAGCCAAAATATGAAGAGATGAAAGATGGAGAAGAAGGAGAGAAGGAAACATTTGAAACCACACATGAGACTGCCCAGGATACTACGCAAGACTCCTAACCTTGAATCTCAAGTTCCAAAAGGGCCAAGGACAAAGAGGATGAGTGGAGAACATAGTGCACCACTCATTGGATATGTTGAGGACACAAGAAAGATTATCTGCACCCACTTCCAGAGCACGATAGCACAGAAGGATTTATTTGGTTGGGAGCTAATGGATGAGGATATGGTGACCGTGTGCAGTCGAAAGAAACTATCATGGTAATGCACACCCACATGGATGAGCCTGACTTTGATGTATGCGAGGAATCATGCATGTCGAGATGGCTAAAGAAGGCACCTCAAGCCAGGAACATAACAGTAAAGCCTACTGATTATGTCAGATGAGTAGGTCAGCAATGCATTGGTGAAGGTTTCTACTAAAGTTGCAAGAAGAAACATGGACAAAGCTGCAACAATAAGAGTGTTGTGTGAGGAGCTGAAGACAAAGGATGCAGAGATAGTGTGCCTAACCCAGGAGAGGGACTTAGAGCAGAAGAAATATACTACATTCATCAGCATGGTGGAGGCCATTGGGGATCATGTGCTAAAAGTGCACCCACATCTAGTATCCAAAGTACCTGAACAGTTCCCCTCAGTGATGCACTATGTTATAAATTTGGTAGACTTGGTATTGGAAGATGACACCATCAGAATGCCACAACCAAAGAATCCTATAGAAGAGGTGGAAAGGGAAAAGGTTATTGTAGTCAAAAGGTTGCATCATATGAAATGGACTACTACTAAAGCGCTTGAAAGAATTGAAAAAGTGCATCATGCCTTAAATATATGCACAGCTCCAGAAGGCGCTAATAAGGTAAAGACTACTGGAAGAAGATAATGAAGTCTAGAAGGCTATGAGGGATGATACATTGGGCTGCACGCAGAGGTTAACTATTGTAAAACAAAAGTGCGAGGCCACAGCGCAGTAGCATAAGATATGCCATAAGGAAATATTAAATGAGCTTGGAAACTCATCACATAGAAAATGGATGTACTTGAGAGGAAGAATGGCTATAATTTCCAACATTATGTTGGTCTTGACGAAATGAAAAATGGGAAATTAACAAAGGATGAACTTGAGTCCATCATTGTGGACATTCCAGAGAAATCAAAGAAGGCTCTCACCGAGTGGTAGGCCTTAGAGGCCGAAATAAAAGAGGATTATCCATAGTTGATCCTTGAAGATGAGATAGATGAGGAAACCACATAAAAGCATTCTTTATTCATTCATTCTTTTTGATTCTTTCTATTCAACATTTTTTTGGAGATACCCATTGTCGGGTGACAATGAGATTAGTGTGGGGTAATGTTGATCAGAGTACACTTGACGAACTCACACAAGAAGTCCATGCAACAAAATAGGCTAGGTGTAAGGGCATGAAGGGACGGGAAAGAACCCACACGCGTGAGGACAAGTCAACATTCAGGACTTATCCATTTTTGGGCATGAAGATCTATTTTTAGAAGATAGCGTGTAGAACACACCAACGATGCAGAGACGTGTGTGCCACGCATTGTCTATTTCTAGAGGATTGGATTCAAAGTGCTTTTGCATGGAGATAGTCTAAGAATAGGATTATCACCTCAGTTAACTATCAGTAGTCTATAGATAACACACTTGCATGTGTGGCTATGCATGAAAATGGTGTGTGGCTATTAATAGCATGTGGCCTATTTTCGGGATAAATAAGCGGTGAAGGGAAAGTCCCCACCATATATTTATGTAGTGAATTACTTAGTAGGGAGATGATGGATATAGAGATAGATAACATAGTGTGTGTGTGTTTGAGGATAATTATACGAGAGACATGTACATGTTTACGGATTACCGTATCGTCAATTCATGCACGCATCGGCATAGATTGCCAATATTGTAAGAAGCTTCTATGTTATTATGATAATTAAGAGATGGAAGATATTGTTTAAACCTAAGTGTCATTCCTGTGTGTAATTAGGTAGTGGATGTTCTTATTTCTATCATTAATATTGTTTAAACCTATTCTTTCCTAGATCTATATCTATCATGCACTTTGTATAATTATGTATTATTTACGGATCTATATGCTTTAAGTCTTCATCCTATTAACATTTTGCTACGAGAAACCCTAAAGAGGGACTGGTACCTTTGCGCACTTCGGTGAGTGCTTAGGCTAGGCCGAGTGATGTTCCAGTGCATCTAGGTATTATCTTATGCAGTGAATTCTAGGCTGCATCAACTTCTTACATAGAACACTTGAGTTACCCGTAGTAATGGGTAAAAGAACCAAAGTATACATAGTATACACATGAACAAGTTAAACATGAGAGATCGGTTTAATACCAAGTCATGAAATGAGAGATAGATGTTATCTTAAGTCATTACTGACTATATATGATTTTATGCTATGAGATGGACTAGCAATGGAATGTGTGTTACTGAATTATGCGAGTTTAAAATAGATAACATTATGTAAAAAAATCCCTTGTTTATAAGTCATAAAAAGTGGATGTTACTGAGTCGACCCATATAGGAGTGGTATAAGAAAGGCACTCTTGCCCCCACTCCACCAGTGTCACCACAATGTGATGGCTTCCAAGTTAGGTTGTTTGGAATTAAACATGAAATGTATGATGGCTTCCAAGTTAGGTCATCTAGAAGAAAATGCCAAACTTCCCAAGTTAGGTCATCTAGCAAAGTAATGAATATAACTCCCAAGTTAGGTCATTTGGGAGGTTACATGTGTTGTATTGTATTGATTGAATGGTATGATATTGCTTGTTAGAAACTTGGACACGTTGATGGATTGATTGATTGATTTGGTTACTCCTAAAGAGATTTTACGCTAGTTTCCCCTAGGTTAGGTCATTAGGGGGAATGTATAGAAATTGATGAATGATCACATGGAAAGATTTTAATGCTTTTTTCCCCAAGTTAGGTCATTATTAGGAAGTGATGAAAATTGATGAAATATTGCATAGAGAAACTTTACGTTTATTTTCCCCCAGGTTAGGTCATTAGGGGAATAAATGAAATATTACATGGTACATTAGAAAATATTTGAAAATGATAGGTTGATGGTATTGAATGATCATATAGTGGTGTAAGAGTAATTACGGGATGACCCACTATTGTATTCCCCTTTTGAAGAAAAGGAAGTGATGAAAAGAATGAATAGGGAGCCAAAAGTAAGCACGAAATAGATAATGTATGATGAATATCGCCAAAATGTGTATAGATTGAGTAAAAGACAACATCAAGGAGAAATAATGGGTGCATAATGTGCATGATACAATGATAGGTAGAATTTTGAAAATAATTCCATAAGCAGGTGCAAATTGGAGTAGAAACACTCAAGATATGGTAAAAATAGTCTAGTGTGCATTAAACGAGGAAATGATCATGAAATAATGACTATAGTAAAATGGGTGGGTAAAAGTAACTATAAATAGTAGGGTGAAAAGTGATTAGTCACTTCATTTGTCATTTTGCACAAGTGATATTGAGTTACGAGGGTGGAAATATGTCCTTAAGTTAGAGTAGCACATCCTAGCCGATTCGAGATGGTAGTGACCATATAAGCATCACGTATGGTGGCGAAGTTGGTAAGTGTGTTGTTTTTGAAAAATGTGTGTGTTAGTCATTTTTTTTTAATTTTTAAAAGTGATATTTTTAATTTTCTCAGCATTTTAGACCTAGATAAGAGCGATGAAGGTGTTAATGGCCTTCCGGGATAGGAGAGCTAGACTTGGGCATTGGTGTCTTGCTCCTGGTGCTCCAAAGATACAACTTCTAGGCGCCCAGTCTAGAGAGGGTGTATTCAGTCTAGAATTGTGTAAATATGATTTTGGGTGTGTAGTTATATATG
Organism: Taxus wallichiana var. yunnanensis; assembly: GCA_018340775.1. Taxonomy (NCBI): domain Eukaryota; kingdom Viridiplantae; phylum Streptophyta; class Pinopsida; order Cupressales; family Taxaceae; genus Taxus; species Taxus wallichiana. The sequence continues at coordinate 16,399,922 of CM031233.1, forward strand.
TAAGTGAGTGATTTTGGAGTTGTATAGTCTTAATGCTTCATTTTTGTCATTTTGTGTTGTGCAGAGGGATATTCACTCAAGAGGAGTTCCACGAGGATCGTCATTTGAGTACTTTTATTGGGCTAGGTTTGTCAAATGATGATTGGGGTGTTATGGACTGTAATCAATCTGGAAAATAGCATGGATGGGGGATGTGCCCCATAATATGCCTATGTTGACAATATTATGTGAGAGGTGGTTTACGGATATTTTTACACTCTGGTTTCCTAATAGTGAGATGACCATCATGTTAGAGAATGTATATTACATACTATGATTACTAGTTGTTGGGGAGAGAGTACAAGTTATGCCAATGGAGGATATGGAGAGACAGATGTGAGCTGCTAGGTGGTATTTTATGGGGACTCGAGTACTTTCCAAGGCCCATATTAGTTTGGATGTTATTTTGAGGTTTGGGGTTTTGTGCTTGTAGGAAGTTCATTGTCGTGGTTATTGCTTCATCTATCATAGTAGAGGGGAGGTGTGGGCATCTTGTATAAGATGCACGACATATGTCATCGAATAGAGGAGGAGAGTACCATATATGTGTGGGCACGGTGTGTGTTGGCCCACCTATATAGAGACATATATAGATTCACGTAGGATGAGCATAGAGGTGGGATAGGTGCTACTACACTATTACATATATGCACCTACAAGCATATAGCAGTGTTGAGGCTAGTTGGAGGTCCATGAGTAGATTGGGCTAGGCCAAATATATACCGAGGAGATGGATTGGTGTGCATGGGCACAAGATGGACACTGATACCTATAGAGCACTGATATATAGGATGGGGCCTGAGGTAGTGATATGGAGGCCATACCGAGACTATGGAGGATGGATAGAGGATGTTATAGAGCTACGGTGCATACATAGGACTATGTGGTTAGAGGATCAATTCCCATGTGTGGTCGAGTTATTTCTGGTAGAGAGGAAATCGCGATAGTTTGGTATGGCTCTTGATTTTCCCCTAGAGCCATATATGGGTTAAGAGCTATTAGAGCACCTAGGAGGGACAGAACTAGACTAGGGCCCACAAGAGAGCGAGATAGTACCTCCTGGCCAGATGAGGTAGTGTTGTTGGGAACTCACGACCCCTGAAGATGCGAGGATCGAGCTTCAGGTTGATCACTCTAACATCCAGTGTGATTGCACAACATGGAAACCTCTCTCTCAAGCGTGGGACTTGTGAAACTAAGAGAGGAATCTCTAGATTAGAGGCTGGTTTCTCAAACTCCTCTTATTAGATCTAATGATTGCATTACTGACTACGGAGAGTTCGAGTATCCTAATCCTACTCTAAACTGCAAGGAGACAGGGGATAGAAATGCAAAAATTGAAACTAACTAAAGGTGGTGATGCACCAAAAGGAGGGGTGAAACATTTCTTTTGATGCAAATAGACACATCCAAATATTGCAACATAAAACATACACAGGCTGATAAGATATAATTTAGGATCTGAAATGAAGCAAATAACACAAACAAAGGACTGAAACCATTCACAAAGCTTGCATTATCATTTCAGTGTCAAAACCATGCATTACAACCTCAGAGAGGTAAAAACTATTACAGTCTTTGAAGAGGTCTGATTCTTCAAACAATCACTTGCTAGAGGTGAAAGAAGAAGTTGCTATGCCCAAAAATGTTCCCCCTTTAGAAATGAGCCAAATCTTGAGCTTTTACATTGCATGGGTCTGGAGCCTAGGAGACAGAAGCGTACAAAAACATGAGATTCCATTCCTTCTCTTTGCCCGAGTGCATTAAAAGCGGCATGGGGACCTTACAAACCCATACCTATCATTTTGACTGAATTACAGGAGAATGCGACCCATTCTGCATTAAATCTGGTCGCTGAAATGTCACTTCTGGCCATGAACACGTGTCAGAGCCGTTTCTCAATTTTCTCTCTCTATACTGCACCAAAATTCAAGATTAACCCCAAAATCATGTATAGAATTTCATAAGCTTTCCAATGATATAAAGAATGTGCAAATCCGAGCTCTGGATCGGAAGATATGGCGATCTGAAGATTTAGGACACAAAACAGGCAAAAACAGATTTTTAAATTTCTTCCCACGCTCTGCCACCTGGATGACATGTGGCATGCATTGATTGGTCATCAGGGGCGTGGGGTAGACCTTTACTTTTAGCTTTTGGGTGAAATTCTTGCCAAATTCTCTAACTCCTCCCCGAGCTCCGAGCTTCCCTTCCTCATTGGACACGTGTCCTCTTTTTATTGGCTCGGGTTAGTGCTTGAAACCTCACCCTTTGAACTTTTGGACTTTTCTCCTTGTGACACGTGTCATGATTTGGTTGGTCCGCGGGTCTTCCGGCTCTTTCGTGTCTCCCGCGTCTTTTTGTCCCGGATGTCCCAAGGCTCATTTAGGACAAAAACTTCCGATCCTTCCTGTCCCTTTTCTGCCGGTCACACGTGGCGTGATCGATTGGGCTCTCGGCTTTTCCAGCTATCCACATCCCTTTGTCCCGGATGTCCCGGTGTAAAAGTTCCCGTTTCAGCCGAATGAGCAGGGAGCGAAAGTTCGCATCCTTCGTGTCTTCTTGTCCCAAATGTCCCAGAGCATTTAGTCGATTTTCTTCTCCTTCGCCAAAAGGTAAACCGACTTTCGCGTCCCGACGGCCCTGATGTTCCTTTGCTCTGACGCCCGGCAGCCTTCGACCGGGTATTCGTGCCCAGATGTCCCTCACGTCCCGACTGTTGCGAGGACTAGGACTTAGACATTTTTCATGATTTTTTCTGGCCCAAGCTTGCTTTTGCAACTTTTTCACCTTTTCTCAGAACTTGCTCTTTTCAACCTGGACAGGAGAGTTAAAAAAATCTGAGGGGACCCTGGGAACATGATTTTTTTCCCTGAATCAATCAATTTGCCTGGGGCTTGAGAATTCAATGCATGTTATCAAAATTTACTCTGGGGGGTGAATTTTGGATAACGGTAGATGCGGAGATAAAGTCGATAGACACAGATGATGCGGGGTGTATGAAGGAGTACCACGTATGGTGGACAACACATCTATGGGCATTCTTGTTTCCATTATTTGTAGACACAATAGGATTACCACATGGAGGAGAGGGTGAGGGTAAGTACATACCTTAGATAATGTGGCATGGTATAAAGGAGCCTTAGTATCTACATATAGTTGTGTTGTGTGTTTTGTTGTGTGTCTATGTGATAATGTATGATTTGTATTTAATGTGTTGTGTTATTTGTTTTGTAGGTGACACCTATTGGTATTTGATAGTGGACACATCCATCCACACCTTGACGTGGAATGTGCTAACTGATGTACTTGTAGGTGGCAGGATACTAGAGTGTCTAGATGACACCTTGTGGGTGAGCATGCCCATTTGTTTAGTTGGTTGTTATAACAGCAACAACATGTACGGTGCTACTTGGGTGAGAGATACAAGGAATGCAAGGAGACATGATGAGAGAGAGGTGGCACGTGGTGGTCCATTAGTGTAGGATGTGCTTACACATTACGTAAGTTACGAGTGTCGGTTTGCGAAGTAGTCTCACACCGAAAACTACGCTTCTTATGGATGCATGTGGAGAGGTATCGAGGTCATGACTAAAGTGACTTAGATTTAGTGGCAAGGCATCATGTTCTAGGTCTCTTGCAGCACCGAGATTGATATTGATGATGATATTTGATTTTATTATTATATATGATGTAGGGGAGTTTCCCCAGGTTGAGATGTTTTGTAAGGATGATTATACTCGATATATATAGACTATTTTATTCATATAGGATGATTGCATTTCATGTTTATTGATTTCTGATGTGATTGATGATGTATGATCCCATAATTTATTGTTGTAATGTATGTGATGTGTTAGATGTCATTGTTCATGTTTATTGATGTGTACTTGTATTATGATGTTGATAATGATAGACAAAAATGCGTAATGTGAATGATGATAGATAACATATGTAATTTGATTTTCTAGATATGATGCTTGATGAGTTGAGTGATATGATTATTTGTTGAATGGAATTTATGATGTGTAATTAGTGTAATAATGAGAGTGGAATGTATGTAAAAATAGATAATATATGACTACTAAACTAACGTGTCGTGATGAATGTGTGTTGACGTGATAATGTAATGGGATTGTAATATGTTAGTGTGATGAATAAGGGGGATATTAGTGATGCTCCCAACATATAGATGATTAGTTTCATTTAGGTAAGATCCTTAGCAAGTCAAGAATTAACCGTGTAAAGCAAGAGTGTGTCATCGGGAAATGATTGAGTGCACTAGATGAATTGATGAAGCGCATGATGAAAGGATCTTATAGAAAAACCCTCAATAATCATGTAAGAACCATAAGAACACAAGTGTGACATCAGAGGATAAGGTGATAGTAATCACCTACTAAAGACCAAGGTAGTGTGAAGTGGTGGAAGCATGTGGCATGAAATCGGGGTGTGTGTATGAACCAAATTGGATATCATGTGGAGGACCGGTGGGATGGGTGAATGCAGAGGGTTATGGCTACTGATGTGAAGAAATAGCATGATGTGGTGGATGAGATGGATGAAGTGGATGTGGTGGTGCAATGATGGATGGACATGGTGGAGAGCATGCATGAGTGACAAACTTATGGTAGTGGCTAGATAATAACCTTAGCATTAGATGGAGGAGACAACTCAACCCGAGTAGAAATGTGTCGGATGAGGCATAGGAGATATGCGTCGGTCACGTGAGCGAGATCCAAAGTAAATGATGCCCTTATCCTCTAATTTTTGTAATCTATCGTGAAGGGAAAATAAATCATTATCCCTATGGCCATTGATGTGATGATAATTACAATAGGGTTGATCATGTTGACGTTGTAGACAATGTTGTGGATGATGTTGATTATAGGGCAAGTGAATTAGATGCTCATGAAGTAAAACATGTAGCACATCATGTGGTCAAGCATGATGAGATAAGTGCAATGGCTCACATGAAATAGATGAAGTAGATGGTGAAGTATTATGTCACGGAGGAGGAGGAGAAGGATGCTTTTGTGATGTAGTAGGTTGAGCTTTCTTCTTGGTAGAGATGGAGATTATATGGGTTTCTCAAATAGTGGCAATGTAGAAGAACTAGATGATATAACAGTAGTGGTATGGAGTGGAATATCAATAGCATGTGCTTTGAGAGAAGGTCTATTTCTAAATCAATAACTTTATATTACAATAGTATGAATGACTCACATGTATTATATTATAATCGCTTCTTGAGAGTGGGGTTAGACCGAGAAAAAAGATGAATTGTTTCTCAATATCGATAGGTTGGAATACTAATGCATAAAATAATTGAATTGTAAGATGTAATCCTTAACATGTTCGGATGCACCTAATGTAAAGTAGGTATATGATCGAGTCCATTGTTAATGATAAAATGATGGAGGAAGGCATCCTCCATATCATAGTAAGTAATAATAGACCCAAATGGAAGATGAGTGTACCATTGTAAAGAATCATCATCAAGAAGACTATGTCGAAAGGCCTTAGTCCTTAAGCCATATTCATGTTGTAATGTTGGATATATAAGTAAGGATCACCATTACCATCAAAGCATGTGAATGTAGGCATGAAAATCCTTAGGGAATGCGGGAGTTATGAATTTTCTTAGGAATAGGGTTACCATGTAATGAATTGTTATCGATTGAAGCATAATATGTCTTACTTTCTAAAGTAAGTGACTAAACCTGAGATTGTAAGTGACCTACGACATGCATGAGAAATCAAATGTCTTGTGAAGGAATAGTAAGAGATGGAAATAATATATTAAGTGGTTGTAACTTTCCATTGTGAGTAATCATAGGTATCTCAAGAGAAGATAAAGGATATTTTAATGCTAAAGACACACTAGGGGTAGGTGTCGAGAGAATCAATAGTAGACAAAGAATATGGAACGTGCATAGTAGTGGTAGGACTAGCATCGAGAAACATCTATAGAAATTAAAGCAACTAATGGAGATACCTTGATAGGAGAAGATAAACTAACATATGTAGGTGAAGTGATAAGAGGAGATGAGATGGTAGAAGAAGAGGAACTAATTGATGGAGGTGACTCATGCATAATGCTAGATATAACCTCGGGAGAAAGTGGAGTAGGAAATTCAAACTCAGTAGTAGAAAAGTAGTAGAATCATGACTATTAATTGTATTTTCAACATCGAGATAAAGACTTGGATATGAAAAATTTATTAAGCGTACTATCAATAGGATCATAAACATAATATGAGAGAATATGTGAACTATTATGTGATGGATTAGAAGAAGAAATATCATAAATAGGAGATTCATGAGATATAGTCATAAAAGTGATTTGATTAAGAGGATAAGAAATATGAGAGCTATTTTTAAGACCTAACATGTAATCAATAAGAGATTCATCTATAATTTTCTTAGAAATATCGGCATGAGGATCACTAATCTCCATATAGCGTGGTGTAAAAAGAGTGAAGGCTATCGATATGAAACAACACTAATGCCAAAGGGAGAAATTTCAAAACTAGTAGGTACATATTGTTGACCATCTAAGAGTTGTTGAATATGATCTCGTATAGTAGTATTACTATAGAGAGCCATGAGCTCGGCAATAGTAGCCTCTTCATAGATTGGATTGATGCTAAAGTGCAAAATGATGGGCCGAGAAGGAGAAGAGCTATCCTTATCCATTATGGTTTATAGTGGATCCTAGGGAAAATGTTCTAAAGTATGGCTTCACCAAAATGATTATCTAAAATTTGTGTTTTAGTAATAATCTAAGAAAGTCCAAAGTAATGTAATAACATAAATATAATGAAATGTAAATACTAACTAATTTATTTGATATTTTAAATGAAATAAAATAATTAAAATAGGAGGGAAAAGGTACTAACCTGAATTAGACTTACCTCATAGTAATATAGGACTAGACAGGTGATGTGTTGGCAAAACGAGTGTCATGTAAACGAACCTCATAAAATTATAGGAATGGAAGATCTGGCCAAACTAGGGCACCTAGGGATGAAACAGGAGGAGCTGTGGGCACCCTAGTTCTGTGGAGTGACTTAGAAATTTGGTCTGATATGGTCATTAAACTTTTTCAGTACTTTGGCTTTGATTAGGTTGGTGTCATACTTGGTTTGTGATGGGTGTCATTATTCCCTTCATTTAATCAACTCTTTGTTGATGTCATATTCAAACCAGGTGTGTCTAAAGCTATATGCAACAAGAAAATCCTAGTGATCTAGTAATTGTTTGTAGGTATTTGTTATTTTATTTTCTGGGGGTTTTTTAGCCTTATTATCTCTATGCTGAAAGAAACTTACTGAAATAAACACTCATTGCTAGAATGAATTATTGGAAATAAACACACATACATAAATAAATAGATTGCTAGAAATAAACACACAATGCAGAAGTAAACACACTTTTCTTGGAAATAAACACACGGTTGAAAATGTTGTGAAAATCTTGTAAGGAAATGAAAATCTAGTCTATAACACCTGTAGGGACAAGTATACAACAGAGTTCAACTTAAAGAATCAAAAGCATTTACAGAATTAACAAATCTACACTATTTTATTTAGAAATATAAATACCAATAAAATGAGAATCCTAGTTCTTGGAGGAGTGGGCCCTTGCTCCACCTTGAATTAGGATTTGACAAAGTGATATTCTCTCAAAACAAAGTGGCTATTTTATTGCTGAAATATTTTGTCTTACAAAAATGTCTTTGGATCATTCTATGTATTCGTATATATATCTCTTATCCTCTTTTTCTTCTAATCTATCTACAGGTATTTATATATATATTTCATTCAAAGATGCATTTACAGCCATAGTTGTTCTACCAATTCAGATGGAACCGAATTATGCCCAAAATAGATGTTGAATTTGGAACCTTGTTGGATGTATAGTTGTCTGATAAGTTATCCCTGGATCTTCGAGTATGAAGAATCGAAATATTCGATCTGCTATTTACGATCTGCTCTTAATTGAAAGGCTCGTTGATTTCTCTATCATTGGATGTCGTTAAAATAAATAGATTCCCATTGGTTCTAGAACTTTAGAGAAGTTCGGAACTAAAGGATATTTCTTGATGTAACCGTGAAAGTTTCGAGCTAAACGCAGGAGTTCTGGAACTAAGTCTGGAGTTCTGAAACTAAGTCTAAAAGTTCGAACTAAGTGATAGAGCTCATAAACTATGTGATGGAGTTCCATAACTAAGTCTGGAAGTTCCGAAACTAAGCTATATTGAAGATAAGGCTCCCAAAAACATGGTGATCACTTCATACTTCATTCTTCTAACTGATTATGACCTATTTTATTACAAAAACTGAATTTCCACACACTTTGTTAGGAATTACATAGCTTTTAAACGTTAGAACTAAATTCAACAAAAGATGGACAATTACATCCTAACTTACATTAGATCAAACAAAAGTCACAAAATATAGTCAAACTTGATAAAAATGAGAGTAAAATAAGATCATTTATTGTTCATTAATGAGACATATTTTGGCCTTATCAGTTTGTTGGTGTCGCTGTAAATCTCCAATGAATAATATCTTACAAAACCCTACACAAAAGCATCAAACCCTAAAAAAATAAAGATGTAAATGAATGGGTCGAACTTTCCCTCGCCTTGCCAACTAGATGCACTTGTGATTGAGTGTTGCACTACATCTCGAGAATCAATATAGTTCTATGTGATTTTGTGTGTATAATGGTGTACCTAGGGCTCCTATAGCGCTAATAACACCAAAGTGATGGGAAATAACTAGTTAAAAATGTAGAATGGTGGATGGAATAGAATAGGCTCCCCTTCCTATGTAATGTGTGATGCATAATGGTGCCCAAATTTAGTCCCTTACCTTATGTAGATACATATACCTTGGTAAAATAGTCCACCCATAGGATAGTATGTATATTATGTTTATAGAAGGATCTCTTGCTCAAGTTTTGATACTAATGACCCAACATGCCGAAAAATGCCTAGGGAATGGGAGGGAAAACCATAAAGACCGAACTCAAACATCTAAATGAGAACCAAGTGTGACCAGGGACCAAGTGCCTAGAAATGAGGTCTAAGGCACTCAAGTTGCCCTAATTACTTCCTAGACACCCTAGTGAGAGACCAAAGACAAAAGGTGAGTGCATAAAACTAAGAATCCTGAGAGATGACCAGAAGCTCATGCAAGTAATTGAAAACCATGTGAGATAAATAATGACATGACTAACTAAACTAACAACAGGACTAGGGGATGGGTCATAAGTGAATACTTTTCTTAGGCGGGATCCATATATAAAAAAATACTTTGCGGTATAATTATAGTAGTAAGTGCATGATTTTGTGACTATAAGAACATGTTTGGGCATCTTGAGGTTGATTACATTCAAGGAGAGATCTTTGTGACAGAGGTAAATTTCAAGGTTGAGAGGAGTAAGGTAGAGATCTCCATGTCCTAGCTCCTACCTTTTGATCAAATAAAATCATCATGTTCCCATCTCAATAAAAACCTCATAATAGTTTTTTGAACACTTACTCAATACCTTGGAAGGTGTATGTTTCTCATGAAAGAAAGAGTTGCAATCTAAGTATTCCAATTCAATAAGTGATTAAGCATAAGGAAATTCATTCATGGTTCATCAAGTAGATTTTTGTCAAGTAGAGATCTTCCCCATCTCTAGATCGTCACTTCTCTCCTCTAGCTCTCTCTTTAACATTCTATTCCTTCATTGAGAATGTAATTTTTCACTCTTTCATATTATTCACTTAAGTGACTTAATGTTGCATTGTAAAAGTCCCTTTTCAAAAATAAGAAAAGGACTTAGTTTCATTCTTAGGGAATTTGAAAATTCACATGGTGGTGAGATGAAAAGTCACATGAGGGGAGAGGAAGAGAAAAATTGTAGGCTATAAATTAGAATGGTTTCTCCATTCCAAAGGGTGAGTAATGGTTGATCGATGGAAGTTATTGGGATTTATATCATTACTACTCCAAGCAATAAAGCTAAATTTATTCAATTTCCTTTGTGTATGTTCATGTCACATCCTATAATTTCATTATGTTAATGTCGTAAAATTAAGTTATGGTGTGTGAAGTGGGTTACAAGGGAAAGGGCATAGGAAGCATTACTCAAATGATGTTATAGCTAAACATACATACATGTATTGATCGGAGGATTTTTTGGATTCATATTTTACCAAAATCTCCTAAACTATTACAGTGTTGTAGAGAGTCTTGAGAGATTTCAAATGACAAGTAGAACTCGAAAACGGAGCTCATACGCAAAAGATATCGTAGGTCAAAGTTTAGCGGAAAATGTGATCAAGTCAGGTCAACTATCCAATCGGGATGTGACACGTGGCAATAATGAAAAATGGGTAAAGAGTAAACACTTGTGTCTTAAATCCTCGATCTTCAACACACAATAAATTGGTGGGCTCTGCTATTTTCCCGGTTGGGGCCACTCGGCCAAGTTTGACACACTCTTTTAATGCGGGGTTGTCTTGGCCTCGACTCATTATATCATTGTATTGATATTATTTATATATGCCACATTATCTCTACATATTTTGCATGTGCGATATCATATTGCAAGATTGTAATTATGTAATGCAGGATGAAATTTTGCATTGTATTGTGCTGCGGAGTAGCTTTGGTGAGCTATTATCTGGATCGGTTCCCCTCCGAGTTGATCACTTATTTCCACATTGATTGGGCTTACTACATATACCTCATCCTTACCTATTTAGCCATACAACTTGACATATGACTTGGTTTTAAATTATATATAACATCCCACATTACTCGGGCGTATATACTTAGCCAAATAACCAACTATCTATGTGGCGGGTTAATCATAGCATGGCCGATCCTCCACACAACATCCCATCACATTATTTGGCCAAGTACTCGGCCCAAAAACACATCGACTCATCCCAATTGGGGCAATCTAAATAATTCATTGGTGCTTTGATATACATGGTGAACCAATAACATGGTGGGCTATCCATAGATAACGCATAGCTCACCACATCAACATGGCTACACACACAGCTCGGCCGAGTGAGTAATCCCAAGTATTGTGCAGTCAGAAAATGGGAAAAACTGGCCTAATCCACATATAAATATGGAGGCCTTGCTATATTTAAATAATAATCCTATCCTCCTTGCTATCAATGTGGATTTTTCCCACTTCATTGCAAAATAGCGACATGGAAAATTGAGGTGGGATTTGAACCCATGACCTAGTCTCCCCAAAACCACCAACTCATCGGTCGAAACTACATAGCTCGGTGAGTATAAGAAACAACTCACTTTTATTTAAAGGGATTTTTGTATGAGACTGTGAAGAAGGTAGAATTGAGCAACTTGCAGAAATCCCCCTTTTTGAGCACTTAGAATCAAAATTGGAACTCGAGTGTAAAAAGAAAACTTGCTTTGAGAATTTCAATACAAAGATAATGGTGGTCATTTTTTTATGAAGTGTTGTTGATTTTTTGTTGTAGGTTATTTTCAATCACATTTTCACAAGAAAGGTACTTTGGAGAAACTTTAGAGCCACATGTGAGATTGTGGAAACTATCCGACAAGAAATCGTAGTCTGTGACGTAATTTTGCTTTAAGCTCTAATTACAGGTATAAAGATCTATTTATCATTATTGAAGGTGATAAATTGTACTTCATTGGATTAAATAGATCGATTCATAATTCGTGAATCTAGAGATGTAGCCTATGGGTGAACTCTGTTATCAATTAATTTTGTGGATTTATTTTTCAGCTTTCTAAATTTTTAGTAAGATAAAGAAATCGATATTAGAAATTGATTAAATTGAAGAAGTGAGCAATTAATGATTAAATTGGATTTAAGTGAAAATTGACAATCCATTCTCCACAACCTACAAAATGAATGCATAAGTCAATTTTGGGATTATAAATCAAATTGAGTGCATCTATTAATTCAACTTGTGAATAGTTTTAATGGATTTGTAATAAATTAAATCACAAAAGTTATATTCTAAGAGAAAATTGATCTTTAAGGAGTTTTGGAAAATGGGGTTTCAAAACACCCAAAAAAATTAATTAAGCACTCTTGATCAATTTTGAATTAGCAAATTTAAATATTCAAAACTTTTTATAATGATTCAAAAAATATAAACACCATTTTTATATCAAGTTTGGTATCGAGCTAGTTTAACTCTTTACTTGCTTCAATTGATTTGATTCAGTTTGGTTTTGCATTTTCGGGCTTGATCTTTCCATTGCAGTGTGTAGAATTTGGAAGTGCAGGTGTGCAAGAAACCATGGGAAAATTTCAAACAAGAAAAAGCTTGAGAAAATTGAAGTATACAATCAGTAGATTCAGAACATAATGCATTATTGAGGTGTCATTATTTTCCTTTGAGGAGAAAGTTGAAAAATTAAAAAAGAGCTAGAATCTAAGGATGAGCTCTTAATGGTGTTGTAAATTGGTGGACCCAAGAAAGAGGTACCAATTACTCATTAATGCATCCACTAATACATATGAATGCATTGTAAGTATTACAAAGATTTGAATTCCTCTCCTCAAGAAAATTTAGATTCTAGTAATGTGCTAGGTGATTTTGAAAATCACACCGAGGTATAGGATCTAAACTTTTAAATAAGATGGGATTTAATGGAATTATCCTTAGTAAGGATAATCAAGGCATAACTAACCCCATATAGGTTGAGGAAAGACCTCGTTATACGAGAACTAGGGTACAATATTAGGGGAAAAAGGAAATTGGAGAGGGCTCCAAGACTACTAGAAGAAAACAAGATTCTAACAACAAAGAGGCTTCCCCCTTAGCATCAGGTGATTCATCCTCAGGAGAAGGATCTGGTAAGAATTCACCATGGAGAGGTATTGAAATTCCTCCACCTCTTGTTTACCATGAGCGTAAAGGAAAAGGTAAAAAAATTAATCCACTTTCTACATTTGAAAATTTTGGCTATGATATACAAGTAAGGTGGTACAATTACCCATAAACATTTTGCGGGTTGTCTAACCATTGTGTGACCAAATGTAGGAAACGACAATATATTTATTGGAAAAGATTTAAATATATTATTATCCTAAACATAGATAAGAGATAAGTAGTTTAGGTAAGTTTCCTAAAAATGTGGATCCTAAAAAATGGATCAAAGATTTTGTGATCACTATAAAAAGATAGGTCATGTAATTGATAAGTGTTGGCAGCTTCATCCAGAACAAAAATTAAATTTTTTAAGAAAGAAAGCAATGTAAAACCAACCGATCGGAAAATTACCCTTGCATTGAATCAAGTAAACACTGAAGTGAATCAACCACCTAAACAGGAAAATGTGATTAAAATGGTGGGTAAGCAATTCCTCAATTTCATGTTTGCATAATTGAATTGTTGAATAACATGCAAACTAACAAAGCATTTTTTGGGATTCATGTTAATTGTAAAAAAAAAAATAATTCCCATATTTATTTTGCTTTGGTGTTGGTGAAGTAACCTAAAGGGAAAATCCATGTGATAGGTTTATCATGCTTGGATAAATTTCTCTTTTGATGGTTTTGAAAACTTCATTTTAACATCAGCATTTATAGTGTTTCTTATGGGCATGATTAATGATCGAATGTCTATTTTTGGAAAATTGTATTCAGTATGTTGTTGTATAAAATTGTGCAAATTGTTTTGTGTAAGCATTGTTTGTGTGTGTAAAATGTATACAAACTCTTTGTAGTTATGCATGATGTTTGCACATGTACAGGTCTTATTTTTAGGCTTAAATATTTGTACTTGTCAAACATAGCTACAAATAATATGTATAATTTTTGCACTAACAAGTTTGTGAATATGGGTTACATTTGCATATGAAAGTGGTGAAGGATCAAAGTGTACAAATGAGTATGGAAGATTCACTAATGTCATATCAATTGCATAATGGTCATGGGTGATATTACTTTTAATGGATTTTGATTTATTGCAAATTTTGGAAAATTACCAAGCTATAAATTGGGTTTTGTTGTTTGTAATATACGCAGAGGAATTATGAACAGTTTAGTTGGGTAAGTTTCCCTTTTAAGGAAAAAAATGGTCTTATTGGGGAGGATTGGTCCAGAGGATTTTATGGATTCATATTTTACCAACATCTCCTAAACCATTGCAGTGTTGTCAGAGTGTCTTAAGATCTTTTTGTCAACATGTAGAACTCAGAAAATGGAGCTCATACACTGAAATATATAGCAAGTCAAAGTTTGGCAGAAAATGTGGTCAAACCGAGTCAATGATCCAATCGGGGCGTGACACGTGGCAAAAGTGAAAAATGGGTAAAAGAGTAAAAAGTTGTGTTTTAAAGCCTTCGGTCTTTAACACATGAAAAATTGGTGGGAGTCATTATTTTCCTACGGTGGGGCCCTCAACCAGTTCGACACTCTTTTAACAAAGGGATGCCTTAGCCTCCCACTCATTATATCATTGTTTTGATATTGTTTATATATGCCACATTATCTCTACATATTTTGCATGTGGGATATTGTATTATAGGATTGTAATTGTAATGTAGGGATGAAATTGTGCATTATATATATTGTATTATGAAGTAGCTCAATGAGCTATTATTTGGCCCGGTTCCCCAGAGTTGATCACTTATTTCCATATTGATCGAGCTTACTCCATATACCTCAACCTTACCTATTTTTCCATATAATTGGGAATATGACTCGAGTGGTTCAAATTATATGCAACATCCCACATTACTCGGCATATATACTTAGCTAAACAACCAACTATCTATGCGACGGGCTAATCACAACATGGCCAATCCTCCACACAACATCATGTCACATTATTCAGCCACGTACTCACCCCAACAACACGAGTGCAACTCGTCCTAACCAAGGAAGTCTAAACAATGCATTGGCACCCATATACGTGGTGAACCAACAACACGGTGGGTTATCCATAACAAACACACGGCTTGCTGACAACGTGGCTACACATATCTCGATTAGGTGGGTAAGCCCAAGTATTGTGGCCACCTGTGTCCCAACAAAAGGAAAGACGTGGCCTAAGCCACGTATAAATATGGAGGCCTTGTTATATTTAAACAAGAAGCCTATCCTCCCCACTATTAATGTGGGATTTTTCCCACTTCATTACAAAATGGTCGACATGGAAAATTGAGGTGGGATTTGAACCCACGACCTAGTCTCCCAAAACCAATCAAATTGTTGGTTAAGCTAGGTAGCTCACTGAGTATAAGAAATAGCTCACTTTTATTTAAAGGGATTTTTATCTAAGATTGTGGAGGTGGTGGAATTGAGCAACTTGCAAAAATGCCATTTTTGGAGCACTTAGAGTCGAATTAGGAACTCGATGTAAAAATAAAACTTGCTCAAAAATTATATATGAAGACATTGGTTATTATTTTTCAATGAAGTGCTTGACGATTTTCCATTGTAGGTGATTTTTTATCACATTTTCACAGAAAGGCACTTGGAGAACCCATAGAGCCACGGGTGATATTGTGGACACTATCGACAGAAATTAGAAGTCTGCGATTCTATTTTTAATATGTAATTACAGGTATAAAGATCTCTTTATCATTATTAAAGATGATAAATTATACATCATTAGATTAAATAGATCAATTCACAATTCATGAATCGAAAGACGTATCCTATGGGTGAACTCCATTATCAATTTCTTGTTGTGGATTTATTTTCGGTTTAAAGCTTTTGATTGGATAAAAAAATTAATATTAGAAATTGATTAAATTGATGAAGCAAGCAATTAACTGATTAAATTGAATTTAAGTGAAAATTGACAATCCATTCTCCACAACCTACAAAACAAATGCACAAGTCAATTTTGGGATTATAAATTAGATTGAGTGCATCTATTAATTCATCTTGTGAATAATTTTAATGGATTTGTAATAGATTCAATTAAATCACAGAAGTTAGATTTTGAGATAAAATTGATTGTTAAGAAAGAGTTTTGGAAAATTGGGGTTTCAAAACACCCAAAAGTTATTCAATTAAGCACTCTTGATCAATTTTGAATTGGAAAATTTAAGCATCTAAAACTTTTTATAACTGGTCAAAAAGATAAACATCGTTTTCGGATCATATACCCTAAAAAGGATATACATACTTACGCATAGTTGTAAACACGACCATGTAACAATTTTGTTGCCAAGCATTCATGGAGTAATTCACATTTATAACTTATTTTTGCTTTGCTAGGTTGTATGAGTTTACTTTACCTTTCTGTGTGTGATGATTTTGATGCATTGGTGTACTATTTGGTTGTTGTACCTATTAATGAGACTCTGTTTCATCTGCTTGTTGGAAATAATGATTTGTTAAAAATGGTAAATTTGTACATGGTTGTAATGTATTATTTCAGTAATTAGAAATAATGATGATTGATTAAATGATATTAATCTTATTTTGACATTACAACAATCATATATCGTAAAGCATTATGATGGTCTATAAGCAATGGATAGGTAATGTTTAGAATTGACAAGGTAAAAGTTATAAGGTTGACTTAACAATCTTTTAATCAGTAAGGAAAATAAAGTGCTTAGTATAGCAAGGTAAGATCATATTAATTTTAATGATCTTTGATTATTTACTTAGCATATTTTGAAACTGTTATAAATGGTTTAAACCATAGTTCGAGATAATGTTTAATTGATGGTTAATAAAACACGTCATGCATTGAATTGAAGCTTGTTATTTTGATTCTTGTCTTCGATCGATTGGATTTCTCCATGTAAATTGGTTATTACTTATGTTGGGTGTATTGGTCTAAAAACCACAAGGAAAATAATTATATGGTTGTTTTAAATTATTAAAGCCATTAACATGACAGTTGTGTTAAGGATAGTGATGAATGTTAAAGGCATGGTAATTGGCATTTTATTGTTAAAAATGATAAAGTCATTGATCATACTCCATTGGCAATGGGTTATTAAAATGTTGAAGGTTAAAGTTGCTTTGCATATTCTTATGGGTTAGTAGTATGGTCTTCGACCATACACCATTGAATTTTGTTGTTTGTTAATGATATGGCCTTCAACCATACACAAATTGCATTTGATTGTTTAAATAATTAAATTTTTCATTAAATGACCCATGCGAAATACTTAAGGGTTTTTAGGATTGTCTTTGACTACTCATATAAACACCTCTAGCTAATTTGGGGGAAACGGAGATGGCGGTGGTGAGTAGTTAAGTTGGCCACTACATGGCACCCGTAAACTAAAAGAGCATTAAATGTCTTGAGAAACTCGAGAAGCTTCGAAGGAATCTACTTTGCATGCATTTGGGAAATTCATTTTTATTGTTAGATTTTTATTTCGAGCTCCTTCTTTGGTTGTTCAAGGTCCATTCCAGTTCAACTGTCCATACGGTTTGATAAGCTATTTTTGTTGAGATTTTAGTGGAAGCTATTAATGGAAAACTTCACATTATTAAAGTGTTGTTTTACTCGGGTTCTTGAGGGTTTCTATTCTTTGAATTTTTATCGTGTTATTCGGTGGGTTGTTAGAGAGATACTCTATGAATTTCTTACTCAACCTATTGAAGTTTTCAAAGTAAAGTTTAGATAAATTTAGGAGGAATATTATCCTTCACAAGCATGGATTTTCTTCTCTTTCTCTTATTATTTCACTTCGAAATGCTTAAATACTTGCGGTGTTTGAAAATGTGATGATTTGTTGGTTTTCACCATTGTTTGGGTTGTAAATTTTAGGTAATAAACTAAACATATTTTTTTATTTGGATGCTTTGAATAAATTTGGCATTGAAGTTATTTTAGGGGATTATTGGCCTTTGAGCTCATATAGAGGTCTATGATTTATTTGTTTTAAACACATGCTTTCGAAACACGAAATGGGTATTGGTTATTTTTCCTACCTCAAGTTCTTGGGGTTGGAATTGATTATGGGTTTAAAATTTTTATTCAATTAAATATCCTTATAGGTAGAAATGTGCATTATGAGTATACTTCACTCCTTGTTGATTTGTCTAGTTTTGTTAGTATAATCATCTCAAGTCTACGTGGTTAGGATATTTTCATTTCTTATTAAAGAATGTTATCTTGTACGATGTAAGACTTGGGTTTTATTTGATATATGTAACACTCGATTTTGTATGTTAACTTGGTGAATGTTTTACATACTTTGTGATTTATTACATGGGACAAAGAATATTGTACTTGTGTGTTTCTTTGATGTGACGACAAATTGTCGATACTTGCTAGCTCTTGTTGCTGATTGACAGCATACCCTGAATCAATTCCATTGATTCAAGTATGCTGAGGTCCTCTTGTGATTTCTGTGTCGATTCACACTTGAACCGGACTGAGATTGTTATGAGCGTGCAGCGCCTGATTGCAGGTGTGAACAGCTAGCACGAAAATGCCAACGACAGGGGTTCGATTCTTGAACCTGTCTTTGTCAATTTGGGACCTCGTGAGGCAAGAAATGCCTGGACACGGGTGGCCTTGGCACGTAATCTGAAGGACGGAACGTCCTGCTCTGCATTAACGTGAATGTTAGTAAGGAGGCTGGATGGAAGTTGTTAGTGTTAGTGGTTAGTGTGAATTAAACCTAAACTAACCCTAAGGCCTAACATACATCCTACACTACTATCCTAAGTGGATTTTTAAATTACAAAAAAAAAAAAAAGGGAAAATAAACCTAAGTTCTAAAACCTAAGGTTAAACTAGGACCTAGGTTGAATACTACTTGCAACCTAAACTAATCCTAATCTAAGGGGTGCGCAGACCCTTGGAGGGAAAGGGATAAGGATGGGAAGGAGGCATTCATTGGCATTTAATGAACTGTCCCTACGTGGACAGCGCCAGTTTTGGCGGGGCAGGTAAGGAATTAGAGGCATCTATTTAAAAATAGAGCCAAATTCAGTTTGCATGGAAATTTTGAAAATTAGAGTTTGCCAACCCAAGTGGCGGTGGCGTGGAAAGTAAGGAAAAAGGCAGAGCCTTTAATGCATTGATTGTTTCGGTCCTCGCGACCAGCTCGCCTTGGAAACAGCATGAGGGAATTTGATTTTTTTCATTGTTCGATTTGGTTTTGGCCGAAGTTGCTCTGCATTTGGTTTTTTGGTCTGGTTCAGTCGAACCAGCTCTTAGCATTTGACATTTTTCTTGGAGTTTCGAGGCTGTTGCTAAGCCTGAAGAAGAAAGGAGTGCTGGGAAGTTTGTGTTGTCGTTGTGGAAGGAAAAACGCGGCAAATAAGGTTTTCTTTGAGCTCTGGAAAAGAGATTTCAGGCATGTTAAGCCCTTCTCTTTAAAAATCCTTGCTTTGATTAAGTGTTTCATTAAAACAACCCTGCTCTTGGGTTTGGATTGTATGATTGCTGTTGAGTTGATTTGAAATGGATTTTGTTGGTTCTTGCTTCTTTCTTTGGAAAATGATAAGCTTAATTGCTTCTGGTTGCTCGGCCTTGATATGTTGTTGCTTGAATCGAGTTGGAAAATGATTTACTGTATCGGTTGTTGACTGTACGTGGGTTGAAATAGATATACTTCTTTCACTGTTCGTGTTGTTTGAAAGTGGAACAGGCTGTGTAATCGTTCCTTATGGAGTAAATGTTTTCCATTTAGTGTAATCGTTTCTTTACTGTGTATGTGGAACTGTCTTTGCAAGAAAAGAGGAAATGGAAATACAGTCGTATATATTGCTGTAATTTGGGTTCCGTTGAATCTTGCTGTCATTTTGGAAATGATACAAAATACTGTTATTGGTCGCTGAGTTCAGCTGTCCTTGTATTTCTTGAATGAAATGCTTTCCTGTCGTGCTGGTTGTTTAACAGTATTGGGAAAAATTGTCATATGTATCACGGGTCTGTACATGTTAATTGAGTTGTTTCTCTGTTGAAACTATCAGTTCTTTTGCTGATGAATTTGAATGAAAGAAGTAATAGCTGGATAAAGTTGTTCTTGTTGATACTTTTAAGGAAATAGATCCTCTTCCTTTTACTGTTTTAAATTTCAAAGGAAATGGCATTTGGGTTTGCTATGAGTATTTGAACTCGTTTTGAATGAAGTAATAGCAATATTATCATTGCTGCACCTTTTCTTGAGTAGGAGCTAAACGAATACGTATTGAGTATTCGTGAAGTAGGAAAAAGATAACTGTTTTTCCTTCTTAAGTTATCTATGGATTTCGTTTCTCCTTGTTGAAAGAATAAGGTGGTTTCACTGTGTTATATAAATACTGTTTGGTCTTCCTATACTGATCATTGACACAATTCTGACTTGATTGTATTCTATGCAAAGAATGATTATATTTCTTTATACTGTAATGGAAAAATTGGGATCTAACTTGTCTTCTGAGCCTGCTCTGGCTGTACCGAGCTCATACAATTAACACCCGGTTCGGGTTTGCTTTTATAGAAGGTATTGACAATTGAATATGAGTTGTTTGTGGTATTGGATTGAAACAGTACAGGCTATGAGAGTTTGTTTTTCGATAAGAACGACTGTTCTGTTATCCTTATAATGAGCTGTCTTGTTTAAGATGAATACGGGTTGGGTGTTTGATTTCGTTTTGAACAAAATGGTTGTTTCATAGTGAAATTATAAAGGGAATGAATTCGTCTTCTGTTGCTGTTCTGACGAGGTGAAATTCATAGTCAATGTGAATATTTAAATTGCTGTAGGTAACAGCAATGAATAATATGTTGTTTTGAACGGGATACGTTCATAGGATTAAGTAATCCTGCGATTTATTAACCGCATGATTGAAGTACTATTTGTCTGTTTAGTATGCAGCGAAAGAAATATGGTTTCTTTTATTATGGTAAATACATGGTAGGCAGCCTTATATTGTTTGATCTTGGATATACCTAATGTTGTACTAATCTGTTTCGGATCTTTATATGAGTCTGATTCAAATGAAGTATGGATATGAATGGTGAATTCTTCCCTGTTTTCATTTAAAGCTGATTATAAATGAAGTTATCCTTACTGCCGGAAAGTGAATTCCGAATGGATTTTGTAAGTTTCACTCTGAACTGTTATCTTGAATTGATTTTCGTTTGGGTTCCACTGTTAGGACAGTTATGTGGAAGGAAATAGAGATATGAATGAATGACTTGGAAAAGTGATCTTTTCTTCTTTCATTTAGTTGGAAATCTGGAATTCGTGAATAATGAATTTTATAGTGCTTAGATGGGAGCAACTATATGCATTGCTGTTCGCTTTCTTGTCTGTACTTGAATGCTTTGAATTTAATATGCTTCATGAACGGAAAGGAAAGTAATGGATTTATATTTCAGTTAGTTTCATCCTTTGCATTTGCTATTAATGAAAGGCGTGGAAAGGATAACTGGATGCTATAGGCAGCAAGCTACTTGTATTCCTAACTTTACAAATATTGTAAATTGATACTTGCAATGATTATGTGGGAACGGGACAGCAGTCCCTTGGCTGATTGTGATGATAGTTTTGATAGTTCAGTTGTTATGCTGATCTTTCTTCTGTGCCTATTTCGTGATTGATGTTTAACTGTCGTTTCATAAAAGCAGGGTTCTTTTATTGAAACAGTTAGTTGAAGCACCCTATTTTAAGGATAAGTGCTTAATATGCTCAGTTCATTGAACTGACCCGTGCAATTCATTTTGCAGATGGAATTTGATTAGAATGAAGACTTGGCTGTTTTCTGATGCTTTTGATTTGATAATGAATTGTAATTGTTGCTTTTATTCCTCTTCGAGGAATTGTGAAAAGAAGAAAATATATTCTTCTGTCCATGAGTTGTATGGATGTTTTGTATAAACTATGCCCAATCAGTTGGATTGGCAAATGTACAAATTATGACTTGAAATATTGAATACAATTACAAGTGTGATATTTTCGATAATTATATCAGTTTGATATTGTTGTTAAATTGGAAATATGATGTTATTTCTTGATTTGGAATTGTTTCATTGTCCTTGGATGGATGCTGAATTGAAACTGATATCTGTTCTTACTTAAATGCAACTTTTAAGTTGAAAAGTGCAATTAGTTCATACTTGGGTAAAGATGAATTTTTAATTGACATTAGAAAGGATTAAGAAGAATATGATTCCATAATCAGAAGGTATTCAGGATTAGCTTAGGAGCTAAGGAATATCAATTCAACTTCGGAGTAATCGAACTTCGCTTTCGAACTCCATTTATGATCCCGTTTGATAAAATTCAGAATAAAGGATATAGGATAAATATATCCACAACTAATGGACCTTAACTATATAACGTTAAGGAGAACAAATGAATTCATTTCTCGAAGTTTAGACCTCATTTGAATGACGTCTAATAAGTTAATATTCTGAAATTAGTTGCAGTTGGAAAAATCTTGGCTAAGTTTAATAGGTTAAACTTATCACGTCCGTCGGTACGGACTGCTTAATCCAATGATTAAGAAATAAACCAAGTAAGGAATTGTAGCCCTTCGATACGAAGGAGAAGATACATAACAAACTAATGGACGGTTTAGTCCTCTTAGTTATATACAAATCGCAACGAAACGAGGATCAAGGGATCAGCACGAATGCTGAAAGTTGATTTTAATTATTAACTCGTGGCTAAGTCACTTGAGCAGGATGTGTATTCTCGATGGGTGGATTCTGCAGGACATTGGCATACGCCAGCTACAGCAAGGTGTCCTCATGAAGACGGGGTCTTCATGACGACACAATGTTGCAGCTGACATATAGCAATGCCCTCCCGAATTAAAACATTTAGAATACATAGGCTGAATGTGTAGATCTTAGCAGGGGGATAGGGTATGATCTGGTATACGGAGTGACTCCGGAATACTAAAGACAAATAGACACACGGAGTCGTGGGGTAACGACACCGTATGTCTGCGTATCTTTAGTTACCGGGAGTGCCTTCCTATACCCGTTCATATTACTAGCTGGAATTGAAAGTTTAAAACTGACCTTAAACGATGAGGACTGGTAGGAGCCAGGAAAGACCATTCTAGATAACAGGTGAAGTGAAGTGAAGGACGTATTCCGTAGATGTGTATCACATCCAGGAATATGATCATGCAAAGCATGTGAAAATCTTTGGCCAAAGTATCGCAATTGCTGGTTGCGTTGTCCTTATCACTTAATTTAAGATGCAGGATGTCAGATGAATATCAGTAACAGATATTCAGATAGGCTTCTTAAATGGATCACTTCGATAACCGGGGAAGGTTATGAGAACAGGTATATATAATATACTATGCATAAACAAACATGAAGGATCGGTTGTTGCCGAGTCATGAACATGAAGGATCGGTTGTTGCCGAGTCATGAAATGAAGGATCGTTGAAACTCCGAGCCATGAAAATGGAAGATCGGCAGTTCATCGAGTCATTTACAGCAAAGATATAGAATCATTATAAGATTGAATGGCATTGAATGTGTGTTCCATATTGTAAATATGCGAACAGGGAACATTCGTTTTAAAAAGGAATTGTGTGATCCAAACTGTGTTGTTTGGGCAGAGAACAATTATTAAAACTTGAACATGTGTTTGAATTTTATAATTCATAACAATGAACGTTATCAAAAAAAAAAAAAAATTTACATTTTCCCTTGTTACGTGTTCAAATGAGGATGTTACAATATATGTCTATTTTAAGCTTGAAACAACATTGATAAACTAAACGAGTTAAAGTTTCCATGTAAAATGATAATTTAGGTTTAGTTAGGTTTGGTCTAACTATTGTAACCTTGAATATGTGTATTCAATATGAAGATTTCATTTCTTCATTTTAGTTTTCTAGTAAGGAGGTTATTACTTGTTTAATGGTTTGCACTAATACTATATGACCTAGGGTCTAATTATATTCTAGTGTAGGAATATTTGAGCTTCTTAGTTGAATTAACAAGGACCCAAAATCATGTTCTCTAAATAAGAACTATGTCTAAGTAATACACTTGTGAATGCTTACTCTAAAGTAAGAAGTTCAAGTATATTTTTGAATGATTAATTATTTCTTCCCTTGATCGAACCATTTTTGGAATGAAGTAGTTTGGGTAATCATACACGTGGATAAAATGTACTTTAAAGAGAACAACAGTCAGGGGATAGAAAGTCCCTCCTCTTTAATGGGAGAGGTTCCCTTATTTAAAGACAAAGCTTATTTACATATGTACAGTGCATAGTTTTAATGGGGAACTTGGATATCATGAAAGTGTTTTAAAATAGAATGGATCATCAATACAAAAGTACAGAGGAATGAAGTAGCGGAAATGAGCAGAAAGGCATTCTCAAGAATTATAGATAACAAAATAATTCCTTATGCATGCCAGAATGAAATTATTTGGAACAAAACCATTTGCATTTGAGTCAATAAGATGTTATTTCAAAGACACAAAGTTCCAGAAATAACATCTACAAGAATACAAAGCTTCTTGAAATAATACAGACAAATGATTCAAAAATATTCAACGGATAGTAATGAAAGAACAAGACCAGATAGACATGGAAAGAAAGATCTTTTGTATTGATTGCTTTGTTACTCCTTACACTTTCAAAAATAAACCAAGTTCCAACCCCCTTGAAAATGGCGTAGAGAGCCCATTATATAACTTTACAAATTAGTTACAATTGGTAACTACTTCTTTTAACTAAAATGTTTAGTTAAGGGGATGTTGACACAAAACCCTCAACTAATTACAATAAGCCCGAATTTGAGAAAAGAAGGAAAGGAGAAGCTAGGAGGGAAAACAAATGCTTATGATTGGGGAGGGCCCACCGACTTGAGGATCCGTTGTCTAAACTTTTTCAATGCTTCTGCTATGTCTCGGCCTCGTGGGACTGATGTGTTGGTAGTAGCTTGGGTCCAAGATCCCAAACATTTCTCCATCTCCTTATCAAACTCGGTGTGTGCATGATATTCTTTATTAGCTTCCTCAATAGCAGACTGAAGGGAGAAAATCTCCTTTATCTTCTCTTTGGTAATTGAGTCCTCCTTGAACAAGTTTTCCTTAACAAAAGCCCTGAATTGAGTTTTATTTCTTGAGGGAGAAAGGGCACACCTGAAGTTTCATCGTGAAGGTGACAATGAATATCCTTGAAAAGTGGATACAACACATGCTTTGAAGGCTTCTCCTTTCGCCAACTATTCCTCAATTCTCCTAGAGCCTCCTCCAGAACCTTTATTTTCCACTCCATGCTGAAAACCCATGACCTTGAAAAATTATCTTTGGCATCATCAAAAACTTTACTTGCCATCAATATATTTTCATCAGTCTGTCCCATCAAGTGCAGGTCTACTATGCAACTTGCTCCAAAGTTTAAGTTCTTTATCCATATTTCCAATTGTGGAGGAGAGATTTTGTTGCAGATTAGTTACCTTCTCATTGAGTTTGAAGGCTTCTCCAATGAAATTCAAACCTGCAATGATCATATCATCTACCATGGCTTCCATAGCTCTCCCATAGATGGAATACCTGTGTATGTCTTTAATGCTCTGGACTTCATCTTGACTAAGAATCACAGGTGGTGGAAGGGCAGTCAGTGGGGTAGGATCCAAAACCTTGTCCTTAGACAACAATGACTTGATGAAACCAGAAAGCACTTGAGCTTGCTCCTCCAGCTGCTCTATAGTCTGCTTGCCTTTTTCTACTCTCCCAATAACCCTGGTTACTATTTCCTGAAGATTATGTATTTCACTTTCGGGGTAGATTCTCCCATTGAGATCCTCGAAAGTTCTAAATCAGAGGCTAGTAAATCTTGTTCTGACCTTATCAACCTTAGGCTTTGCTACCTCAAGAAATTGTTGGCCTTGGGCATCTGTCACTATCCTTGAAGTTGTTTTAGCTCTCTTTGCAGGAGCAGAAGGAGTAGTGCCCAACAAGGCCACCACAACATCAAAATTTGGCCCTGTCAATCGAGAAGAAGACTTCCTCTTCCTACTGTCAACAAAAGGTTGCACCCATGCAAAAGTGGAGGAAGAAGAAGAGGAGCAAGAGAACCAAGAGTAAGAGAACTCATGGCACTTAAAGTATTTACCACTTGTTGCCTCCAGTAGAGATGTGAGTGGAGTAGATGAGGCTTCTTGGATAGAGGAATCAATGGTACTTGGAGGCTCAGTGTTATGAATTTCCTTCTCTTTATCCATTGTGGCTTCTGAAACTCCTGCAGGGACTGGCACTTCACTATCCTCACTTTCACTGAGAACAATGATGTTCTCTGCCCCGAAGGTAATTCTGAATGTTTTAATAGGGGATCTTCCTCAATAGGCTCCTTTTTGACCTCCTTCACCTTCTTCTGATATACCTGAGTAGATGAGGAAGGGGTGGATGATTCAGGTTCTTTACTTGATGAAGGAGGAGGAGTTCATGTAGGTACCTCCGAGCTAGGTGTATGTGACTCCTTCCTCGGTGTTGAAGTGTCTTTGGAGGAAGACTCTCCTAAATTCTTCCTCAGCTCTCGAACCCTTCTGTCAAACCAGACCTTGGTTCTTACCAGGACAGGGGCTAGAATCTCAGCTAAATCATCTTTCTCCCTTTTGAACCAGTCTAGATCCTCTAAGGGAGTATGCTTGATCACAGTATCATATTCATATGACAATAGGTTCTGCATTGTCATCTTGAAGCCCTTCAGGAATCTGATATAGGTTGAGCTCCTTTATTAGCTGGAGGGAGAATCTACCATAATGCCTCCATCTTGCCTCAAATTCATCTCGTAATCAGCCCAAGTAGTCCTCGTATCTCTGCTCTGTGTGATGATAGTTGATTATGAGATTTAGCTCAATGAATTTCTTCAAATCAAAATAGGTTCTGGGCCTGAAGAAGTGGATAGTGATGGGAGCAAGGGCCCTTTCTATGTTCTGAGCATCCAAAGTTGTTTTACATGTATAGTTACCCAAGGATATGGGGAAATGCAGCCCAGAGATTTTCTTGTCCCTGCAGGTCCTATGCAACTTATCCAATTGTCTACATACCTCAATCAAAGCCATCTTATCATTACAAAACATAGGGAGTTTGAGAGGAGTGTTCTCATAACCAACTAACCTGATATACAAAACCTTCTGAATTGAATGAAGAAAGCTCCATACTTTGCTATCAGGTTCATGGCTTCATCAGAAAATCTTCTAGCAGTATCACTTTCCAAAAGCCTCACAATGTACATGGTAAAAGCATCATTCACCCTCCTAAAGTTATGATTGCTGGTTTCAAGGGTGAACTGAGGGTAGTAAGCATAGATGGGATCACCCTTCTGACCCTCAATGTATGTGAAACCAAACCATTGTCGATGATGCTTGCTAGGGTATACATAAGATAAGAAGTCATGTAGAACTTCTTGGTTTGTTGCACATTGACAAATGCTCTCTGTCAAATTCATGCAAATGATCTCTACCCAATTGATGTTCTAGGTACCTTCACAGATGATGTTGATGAGTGGGCACATCCAAAAGTGAAACTCACTAGTAGAGGGTAAGCCCATGACACGAGCCAACAAGATGATGAAATCAGATAGCTCTTCATTGAAATCAGCCCTAAACAGAGCTTTGGAAAGTCGAGATGCCCCTTTTTAGGGTTCTTCAACCATGAATTTGCTACCCTTGCTTTGT
This sequence comes from Taxus wallichiana var. yunnanensis, assembly GCA_018340775.1. NCBI lineage: Eukaryota > Viridiplantae > Streptophyta > Pinopsida > Cupressales > Taxaceae > Taxus > Taxus wallichiana. Next base: position 16,427,570 of record CM031233.1, read on the forward strand.
ATTTCTCATTGTCTTGCTCGAAGAGAGTTTGTGCTTGAGTTTGAGAGATAACCACGGAGTTGTCCATTTCGGGGATCCGTAGGGCACGGCAATGGCAACAACATCTAGTTTGGTGATTAGCTCCCCATGCACATTGGTCAATTCACTCATGTCGGGGTTGAAGTGAGCTCCATAGGTGAGTATAGTGTTAGCACACTATACCGAGATCGGGAAACCCACAGAAAATGCAAGGCCACTTGTCATTGATCATTTGCACCATGGGAGAGGGGTTTGGGTCAGTCAACCTGCTCCAAAATCACCAAAATCTAGGTGACGAACCTCACTATCCCCGATATCGGGAAAAAAGACTCGAGTGGTGAAAACATGCTCTTGACCTTGAAACTTGATCTTCATACTGAAAGTGTACAGAGAAATAACCCTTACAACTTGAATCCATGCAATAAAAATGCAAGGGAAATGGGGACGCGAGAATACGATTTTAATTGCAAGGATATGAGCGAATGGTAGCAAGTAAGTAGTGTGTAAAATGTAGAGGGTAGTCCCATTAAATAGCCATTTTAGGAGAGAGAAGGTTATAAATGCACATTAAATTCATATGCACCGACTCAAAAAGGCAAGCATCGGGAAGAGCGGAAAAAATTAGCCCGGATGGCCTTTGGTACATTTGGGACATGAGGGACGCGAAAGCACGATGTAGGCGATGTGGGATATGGGTGAAGTGGGGACAAAATGCACAAATGCTTTTGGGACAAGTAAGACCAAAGTACGTGAAGGGCCCGATGCAGCCGATGTGGGTGATCGGGAATAGAGAGCCCTAGTGAACTTAGAACATTTGGAACAAAAAGTTCTGATAGACTGAAAGTTAACAGATTTCAGAGAAAACGGCCGATCGGGAATGGAGAGCCCGAAAGAACTTGGGACACATGGGACAAAAATGTCCAAAAGACCCACAAATCACTCAAATGACTCAAAAAAATGAAATTTTCTAACTCCTCAACTTTTCTCTTCACTAGAACATCATAGAAAGGTGTTAACTCAAAATTTTTCAATTTTTGACTTTCGAAAGAGGGGAAATTTTGAGAGGACAATAGCTGGCTCTTTCTGGGGATGACTTGGCTAGATTCAAAGAATGAGACAAGGCAAGAACTCTCTAAAACTAGGGAAGAAGACCAGTGCCTTATCCATTGGGCCACGGAGTCAAAAGCAAACCAATACAGAAAAAAACACCCCAAACAAAGAAAGAAGACACACCAAAAGCAAGGGAAGGAAAACACACACTATACACAATATACAAAAGACCTCCCATCCACCTAGGAATTAAACAATTTTAGGTACTACCCACTATAAGGAAGTGGGAGAGAAGAACCATCCATGTAATCAAGGTAGAAAGAATTCTCACCAGCAAAGTGCCTGATCTTGAAAGGTCCGAGCCAAAGAGAATCAAACTTGCCATGGCTGCCACGAGGTTCATGTCTTTTATCCCATAACAAAACAATGTCTCCGACTTTGAAATCCTGGACTTGGCCTTCTTATCAAACAAAGATTTTACCTTCTATTGGTGAGCAGATATTCTATCAGCAACCTGTAATCTTGTCTTCATTCAACTTATGAAGATACATGATCCTTTTATCTAAAGAATCATTGAAGTTGGTGTCTTCAATAGCTTTCATTAAATACAAGGCTGGTAGCTCCACTATTACTGGTAATTGAGCTTCCACGCCATACACCACTTGAAAAGGGGACATCCCAATAGCCCTTTTAGGTGTAATTCTATCCACCCAAAGAGCATCATAGAGTTTCTTGTGCCAGTTCCTCTGGGACTCATTAACCAATTTCTCACTATAGCCACCAGATTTTTGTTTGTTGACTCTACCTATCCATTCCCTTGGGGATAATAATCAAAAGAGTGAGCCAGGGAAATGCCATATCCATAACAAAAATCCATCATTTCAGTAGAAGAAAAATTTGAAGCATTATCAGTCACAATCTTGTTTGGCACACCAAACCTTACCAAGATGTTCTCTTTGATAAAATTGCATACTACTTCAGAAGTAGTACTCTTTACTAGGATGGCTTCTACCCACTTAGTAAAATAATCTGTGGTAGTCAACACATGAGTATGTCTAGACACTTGAAGATGGATTAAGTGTTCCAATAAAATCTAAACCCCATTGTTGAAAGGGTTCTTCAATCACAACTGGTTTAAGGGGCAAGGCAGCCAACTTGGGTCTACCCACAAAGGTCTGACAAGCTTCACATTTCTCAATCCACTTTGATGCATCTTTGAACAAGGTAGGCCAATAGTATCCTGCACAAGAAGAATCTTGTGAGCAGTGACAGTAGATGAGTAATGGCCTCCACATGCTTGATCATGGAAATCCGAAAGAAGCTTCTTCTTGTTGTTCCTTATCCACACATTTCAGAAATCTTCCATCCATCCCACGCTTGAACAACACATTCTCCCATAATACATATTGGGCTGATCTTAACTTAATAGCTCTTTTCTCCTTGGTAGTCAAATGAGAGGGACATTCTCCATAGGTGAGAAAATGTGTGATATCAGCATACCATTCATCAATTGAGCTGAGAAATAGAATAGTAGGAATATCAACTTCATCCTTAGGTAACTCATGGCCAGCTCCTTCAGCTGATGAGTTCACACAAGCCTTTTCCACGGACTAGTTTGGTTGGTCTGATGTCAATATCATATTCTTGAACCTTTTCCACCTAGTTCCCTCTCTTGGATCCAAACTCTTGCTTGCGTGAGAATAGACTTGATAGTTGTGTCAGGCACAAGTACTGTGGAGTGAGAGTTAAGAATATAAAAACGAAACTGCTTGACAACTTTAACCACTACAAAAGCATGTTTCTCCATCATTGTGTATTTCAACTCATGATTTTTAAGAATGTAGCTCATGAATGCAATCGGGAGTTCATGATCATTAGAATCTTTCTTGAGTCAAAAAGCAATAGGGGGTGTTATCTGTGGCATAGCAATAGATAATAAAATCTTTGCTAAAATCTGGACATGCTAGGATAGGAGTTCTAGCAATAGCCTTTTTAATACCTTCAAAGGCTTCTTTTCCTTCAGAAGACCAGCCAAATGTTTGTTTTCCTTTCATCATTTGGGAGATATTCAAGGTTAGCTCTACAAAATCAGGGATGAATCTTCTCAGAAAGTTGATCTTACCAAAGAAAGAATGCACTCCCTTCTTACTGGTTGGAAGAGGAATCTGCTGAATAGCTTGAACTCGTTCAGATCAATTTTGATGCCATCTTTAGAGACAACATGCCCTAACAATTTTCCCTCTGTGACACAAAAGACATAGATTTCTTAGGATTCAAAGAGATCCCATGTTCTCTACACTTCAAGAGAACTGTTTCCAGATGTTGAAAATGATCTTCTCTAGTTTTGGAAAACACGGTTAGGTCATCTAAATATACAACAATACATTTCCCTTTCAAACTTCCAAAATCCAAGTCCATAGCCCTTTGAAAAGTGGCACATTTAATGAGTCCAAAAGGCATCCTCTTGTAGGAAAAAGTACCCCAAGGGGTGGTGAAGGCATCTTGTGCTGATCTGTGGTATTGACTTCTACTTGATTATACCCTGAGAAGCCATCAAGCATGGACAACATTTCAGACCCCGTAACAGCTTGCAAGACTTGATCCATCATGGGCAGAGGATAGTTGTCCTTCAAAGAAGCTTGATTCAGATTTCTAAAGTCAACACAGATACAAATCTCACCATTTTTCTTCTGATAGTACAATGTTGGCAATCCATGTTGAATGGTGAATGGGAAAAATAATTTTGGCTTTCAACAACTTTTGTATTTCCTAAAAAATAGTGTCAGCTATCTTAGGATTGTATTGCCTTTGCTTTTTCTTGAAAGGTTTAATCCCAGGTTTGAGAGGGATGAAATGTTGCATCTCCTTTGGTTGGAAGGCTTTTAGATCCTCATATGAATATGCCAGAACATCCTTATACTTCTTTAAAAGGTTGATCACCCTCTTCTTTTCTTCTGGTGTACAACATTTTCCAACGTTCACAAACTTGGGGTCAACAAACTCCCAATATTAGTTTTTTCATACTCAAAATTTGTTGTGATCTAGTAGAAGCTTTAGACTTAACATACCTATCATGTTTATCAAACAATTCTTCTAAACTCACCAGCCCTTTTGGAATCTTGTTACCTTTGAGTTTGATACACCCATCTTGATCTATTTCCTCTTTGACATCCTCTTCGTTGGAAGACACACTCTCACGAGGCAAATTGTCACTTCCTTCAAGTACAATTGTTCAAAGTTATCCTGAGCTCTAAGAAAGAAAGAAAATGTTGATCATCATTGAAAACTTTCTAGTTACTTGCATTATCGTGCACTTTGGGCCTATGGATCATCTCAATGGTAAACCTATCTTGAGAAAAGTCAGGATGAGGTATTAGCAATGATCCTAAGATAGCTAGTGAATCAGCCCTGGTGTTCTTTTCCCTAGGCACTGCTTCAATGGAAAAAGTGTCAAGAAATTCAATAGAATCCCAAACCTGATTCCTGTAATGCTTCAACCTTCTATTCTTTACTTGAAAAAGGTTTCTGACTTGTTTAACAACTAGTTCTTGCATCTCCGCGAGCTAGAAGATTCTTCACACCTTTTTCTTTTGCCATATTAAGCCCAAGAATGAGAGCTTCATACTCTTGTTGTATTATTAGTATTTTCAAATTGTAGTTTGAATGAGAAAGGATGAACTTTTCCCTCAGGAGACATCAATACTACGCCAGCTCTAGAACCAGCCGAGGAACAACTTCCATCAAATTCTAAATTCCAAACCCCATTAGGATCATGAAGTACTCCTTTGGGAAGTTGAGTTTCCTCTGGAGACATAATCATATAATTACCATGCCCAATATCCTCATAAAGTATTTGTGCTTTGGGATCATCCGTCTTTTGTACAATATACTCATATTGCTTTTCGGCAATAGCTTCTTCATTTTTCCATTAACTGGTATGAGGGCATGTGACCAATCCATTTGAATTTCTCCTCCTACATCCTTACAGAAGTTCCTGCTTAACAACATACCATATGAAGGAGGGATATCCGCTACTAGGATAGTAGCCAAGACCTTTTTCTCAGGTAAAGTAGCAAAAGCTACTTGTGCATCTTTAATTCTTCCAACTAGGGGCACTTCCTTACTCTCCATGGAATAACAAGACCCATAAGTGCATGTGAGAGTTAGACCCAAAGCATGGGCTACTTTGGTAGGCATTACGTTATCTGATGCTCCTGAATCTATGACACAGTTGCTGAGTTTATGGCCTACTATAAGAAGGGTCACATAAAATGGTTTGATCTTCTCATTAGGTGAGGTGACGACAGCTACCAGATTGGGTTGGGGTGTGGAGGATGGAGTAGGTAAAAGGCCTTTAGAGGAAGCTTTGGATTGAGAATTGACAAAGTGAACCATTTTGGCAAAAGCTTTAGGATGGGTTTGATAATACTCAGCCTCTGAAATTTGAACCTTTGTCTTTTTAGGTGATCAATGATATCGAAAGATCCAGAGGTGGATGGGCTATCATCACTAGGAATCTTAGGTTTGTCAGATTTAGGAGTTGTAGAAGAAGAAATTTTAGTAGTAGAATTAGGAAAAGTAGAATTGGCAGAACTCACCTTCTGTGTGGACGTAGTGGGGATAGGAGATCCTCTTTTTGCAATAACAGGGATAGTCATGGGATGCTCCTTGGATCTTTTAGCGGGCTGCATCACTTTCTCCCTTTTATTTGTCTACTCTCGAGTCATGACAACGTATGATTCACTATTCATATCTGCTACCACTTCATCATAATCATCTTCTTCATCAACACCTTCAGTAGTGAAGAAATTAACTCGAGATCCCTCAAGTTCCTCCATCTCTCCATCAACTTCTTCTTCAAGTTCTTCACAATCTTCATTAACCTCTTCATCTTCAGGTTCTTCAACCTCACAGGTTGCATTAACAGGAACCTTGATGGGTGGCCCCTCAAGTGCTAGCCTTGTCTGAGAAGCAGGAAAATGATTTCTAGGCTGAAAATTCCTCCTTGGAACATCCACATAGGGGGCATGCTGAGCCAATTGTTTCTTGATGGCAATGAGGTCATTTGCAAGCTTTTGTACTAATGGATCAGTATTAGGCCCAGGAGTGGAAGAGGAGGAAGAAGAAGACCTAGATTTAGAAGGGTCTCTTTTCAACTTCCCAGACATAATCAAATCATCTTCGACGCTAACAACAAGAGTTTGATCCTCGGCCAATGTTGCGAGATTGGCTCTTCTCAATGCGTAGCTAACTTTAGGTAATTGAGCATTCAGGAAGAAACATTTTTGAATTTGATCTACAGGTTGAGTGTCTGGTGGGATTTTGTTAATCAACTTGTTGAATCTAGCCACAAATTCCCTCATGGGTTCTTGTGATTCCTTCTTTATTTGAGAAATCTGGGCCAACAAAGCATGTACGTCCTCTGTAGGTTTGAAACGGTTCTCAAATCTTGTTCTCATCATGGTCCAACTGGTAATGGCCCCAGCTGGAAGGTGATAGAACCAATCTTGCTGCATTATCTTGTAAAGTCTCTACAAAAAGCCTCACCGAGACATCTTCATGTTCAACTCCGAGAACTCCACATGCAACTATGAAGGCTGCGATATGTTCATCAGGATGTACCTTGCCATCACCTCTGAACTTGGGGAAGTTCTTCCTGTTACCTCTGGGTAACTCATGCAAAGGCTTGAGGAAGGGCGAGAGGCCCAACACGATGGCCCCAAGGTAATGGTGCTGCCATCCTTGGAAAGATGGCTTGAAGGGGAACCAAAACACCAGCAAGAATCAGAGCACGGAGATTAGGGCTGAGTTGCTCTGAGGGATACCACCTATAGGGGTTCTATCTTCAACAGGAGGAGTGCTTGTTGAACGAGCTCTTCTATTCCTTCCTGTTGAAGGAAAAGGAAAACCTTGTTGTTCCAAAAGCTGAAACTAAGAATCTTCAATACCAAGGGCCCTCCTTCCATGAGTAAAACGTGTAGAGTCACTAGATCAAAGGATGATCAAGAAATCATTTATAGAACTGGAATACGTTAAGAAAAATGAATTCCCCAGTAGAGTCACCAAAAATTGTTGGTCATCAAAAAGGACTTTAAAGAGAACAACAGTCAGGGGACAAAAGTCCCTCCTCTTTAATGGGAGAGGTTCCCTTATTTAAAGACAAAGCTTATTTACATATGTACAATGCATAGTTTTAATGTGGAACTTGGATATCATGAAAGTGTTTTAAAATAGAATGGATCATCAATACAAAAGTACAGAGGAATGAAGTAGTGGAAATGAGCAGAAAGGCATTCTCAAGAATTATAGATAACAAAATAATTCCTTATGCATGCCAGAATGAAATTATTTGGAACAAAACCATTTGCATTTGAGTCAATAAGATGCTATTTTAAAGACACAAAGTTCTAGAAATAACATCTACAAGAATACAAAGCTTCTTGAAGTAATACAGACAAATGATTCAAAAGTATTCAATGGATAGTAATGAAAGAACAAGACCAGATAGACATGGAAAGAAAGATCTTTTGTATTGATTGCTTTGTTACTCCTTTACACTTTCAAAAATAAACCAAGTTCCAGCCCCCTCAAAATGGCGTAGAGAGCCCATTATATAACTTTACAAATTAGTTACAATTGGTAACTACTTCTTTTAACTAAAATGTTTAGTTAAGGGGATGCTTGACACAAAACCCTCAACTAATTACAATAAGCCCGAATTGAGAAAAAGAAGGAAAGGAGAAGCTAGGAGGGAAAACAAATGCTTATGATTGGGGAGGGCCCACCGACTTGAGGATCCGTTGTCTAAAATTTTTCAATGCTTCCGCTATGTCTCGGCCTCGTGGGACTGATGTGTTGGCAGTAGCTTGGGTCCAAGATCCCAAACATTTCTCCATTTCCTTATCAAACTCGGTGTGTGCATGATATTCTTTATTAGCTTCCTCAATGGCAGATTAAGGAGAAAATCTCCTTTATCTTCTCTTTGGTAATTGAGTCCTCCTTGAACAAGTTTTCCTTAACAAAAGCCCTGAATTGAGTTTTAATTTCTTGGAGGGAGAAAGGCACACCTGAAGTTTCATCATGAGGTGACAGTGATATCCTTGAAAGTGGATACACACAAGTTTTGAAAGGCTTCTCCCTTCTGCCAACTACTCCTCAATTCTCCTAAAGCCTCCTCCAGCACTTTTATTTTCCACTCCACGCTAAAAACCCATGACCTTGACAAATTATCTTTGGCATCATCAAAAACTTTACTTGCCATCAATATATTTTCATCAGTCTGTCCCATCAGGTGAAGGTCTACTATGCAGTTGCTCCAAAGTTTAAGTTCTTTATCCATAGTTCCAATTGTGGAGGAGAGATTTTGTTGCAGATTAGTTACCTTCTCATTGAGTTTGAAGGCTTCTCCAATGAAATTCAAACCTGCAATGATCATGTCATCTACCATGGCTTCCATAGCTCTCCCATAGATGGAATACATGTGTATGTCTTTAATGCTCTGACTTCATCTTGACTAAGAATCACAGGTGGCGGAAGGGCAGTCAGTGGGGTAGGATCCAGAACCTTGTCCTTAGACAACAATGACTTGATGAAACTAGAAAGCACTTGAGCTTGCTCTTCCAGCTACTCTATAGTCTGCTTTCCTTTTTCTACTCTCCCAATAACCCTAGTTACTATTTCTAAGATTATGTATTTCACTTTTAGGGTAGATTCTCCCATTGAGATCCTCAAAAGTTCCAGATCAGAGGCTAGTAAATCTTGTTCTACCTTATCAACCTTAGGCTTTGCTACCTCAAGAAATTGCTGGCCTTGGGCATCTGTCACTATCCTTGAAGTTGTTTTAGCTTTCTTTGCAGGAGCAGAAGGAGTAGTGCCCAACAAGGCCACCACAACATCAAAATTTGGCCCTATCAATCGAGAAGAAGACTTCCTCTTCCTACTTGTCAACAAAAGGTTGCACCCATGCAAAAGTGGAGGAAGAAGAAGGAGGAGGAGCAAGAGAACCAAGAGTAAGAGAACTCATGGCACTTAAAGTATTTACCATTGTTGCCTCCAGTAGAGATGTGAGTGGAGTAGATGAGGCTTCTTGGATAGAGGAATCAATGGTACTTGGAGGCTCAGTGTTATGAATTTCCTTCTCTTTATCCATTGTGGCTTCTGAAACTCCTGCAGGAATTGGCACTTCACTATCCTCACTTTCACTAAGAACAATGATGTTCTCTAGCCCCGAAGGTAATTCTAAATGTTTTAACAGGGGATCTTCCTCAATAGGCTCCTTTTTGACCTCCTTCACCTTCTTCTGATATACCTGAGTAGATGAGGAAGGGGTGGATGATTCGGTTTTTACTTGATGAAGGAGGAGGAGTTCATGCAAGGTACCTCCGAGCTAGGTGTATGTGACTCCTTCCTCGGTGTTGAAGTGTCTTTGGAGGAAGACTCTCCTGAATTCTTCCTCAGCTCTCGAACCCTTCTGTCAAACTAGACCTTGGTTCTTACCAGGACAGGGGCTAGAATCTCAACTAAATCATCTTTCTCCCTTTTGAACCAGTCTAGATCCTCTAAGGGAGTATGCTTGATCAAAGTATCATATTCATATGACAATAGGTCTGCATTGTCATCTTGAAGCCCTTCAGAATCTGATATAGGTTGAGCTCCTTTATTAGCTAGAGGGAGAATCTACCATAATGCCTCCGTCTTGCCTTCAAAGTCATCTGTGCAATCAGCCCAGTAGTCCTCGGTATCTGCTCTGTGATGATAGTTGATTATGAGATTTAGCTCAATGAATTTCTTCAAATCAAAATAGGTTCTGGGCCTGAAAGAAGTGGACAATGATGGGAGCAAGGGCCCTTTCTATGTTCTGAGCATCCAAAGTTGTTTTACATGTATAGTTACCCAAGGATATGGGGAAATGCAGCCCAGATATTTTCTTGTCCCTACAGGTCCTATGTAACTTATCCAATTGTCTACATACCTCAATCAAAGCCATCTTATCATTACAAAACATAGGGAGTTTGAGAGGAGTGTTCTCATAACCGGCTAACCTGATATATGAAAACCTTCTGAATTGAATGAAGAAAGCTCCATACTTTGCTATCAGGTTCATGGCTTCATCAGAAAATCTTCTAGCAGTATCACTTTCCAGAAGCCTCACAATGTACATGGTAAAAGCATCATTCACCCTCCTAAAGTTATGATTGCTGGTTTCAAGGGTGAACTGAGGGCAGTAAGCATAGATGGGATCACCCTTCTGACCCTCAATGTATGTGAAACCAAACCATTGTCGGGATGCTGCTAGGGTATACATAAGATAAGAAGTCATGTAGAACTTCTTGGTTTGTTGCACATTGGACAACTACTCTGTCAAATTCATGCAAATGATCTCTGCCCAATTGATGTTCTGGGTACCTTCACAGACGATGTTGATGAGCGGGCACATCCAAAAGTGAAACTCACTAGTAGAGGGTAAGCCCATGACACGAGCCAACAAGATGATGAAATCAGATAGCTCTTCGTTGAAATCAGCCCTAAACAGAGCTTTGGAAAGTCGAGATGCCCCTTTTTTAGGGTTCTTCAACCATGAATTTTCTACCCTTGCTTTGTATTTCTCATTGTCTTGCTCGAAGAGAGTTTGTGCTTGAGTTTGAGAGATAACCACGAGTTGTCCATTTCGGGATCCGTAGGGCAGCGATAATGGCAACAACATCTAGTTTGGTGATTAGCTCCCCATGCACATTGGTCAATTCACTCATGTGTCGGGGTTGAAGTGAGCTCCACAGGTGAGTATAGTGTCAGCACACTATACCGAGATCGGGAAACCTACAGCAAATGCAAGGCCACTTGTCATTGATCATTTGTGCCATGGGAGAGGGATTTGGGTCAGTCAACCTGCTCCAAAAATCACCAAAATCTAGGTGATGAACCTCACTATCCCTGATATCGGGAACAAAAGACTCGAGTGGTGAAACGTGCTCCTGACCTTGAAACTTGATCTTCATACTGACAGTGTACAGAGAAACAACCCTTACAACTCGAATCCACAATAAAAATGCAAGGGAAATGGGGACATGAGCAGATGGTTTTAATTGCAAGGATATGAGCAATGGCAACAAGTAAGCAGTGTGCAAAATGCGTAGAGGGTAGTCCCATTAAATAGCCATTTTAGGAGAGAGAAGGTTATAAATGTGCATTAAATTCATATGCACCAACTCAAAAGGCAAGCATCGGGAAGAGCGGAAAAATTAGCCCGGATGGCCTTTGGTACATTTGGGACATGAGGGACACGAAAGCCAATGCGGCCGATGTGGGTAAAGCGGGGACAAAATGCACAAATGCTTTTGGGACAAGTAAGACCAAAGTACGAAGGGCCCGATGTGGTCGATGCGGGTGATCGGGAATAGAGAGCCCTAGTGAACTTAGAACATTTGGAACAAAAAGTTTTGACAGACCCGAAAGTTAACAGATTTTGGAGAAAAATGGCCGATCGGGGAACAGAGAGCCCAAAAGAACTTGGGACACATGGGACAAAAATGTCTGACAACCCACAAAATCACTCAAATGACTCAAAAAACATGAAATTTTTCTAACTCCTCAACTTTTCTCTTCACTAGACCATGTAGAAGCTCAAATACGAGGCTTGAAGTTCATACACACATGTGCAACACTTTGAACGAGAATGAACATGCATTAAAATAATGTCGAACATTACAAATGAGCGTCTTTTACATTATATAGAAATGGGAGAGAGAGAGAGAGAGAGAGAAAATAGAGGGAAATTTGAATTCCCCTTTTCAACCACCAAGAATCTCTCAAAACAATGATGGGCAACCTGCCAAATCCATAACTCCATGATCTTTTGCTTGATGGAGAAGGAAGAGCATGATATAAAGTTTGTGAAAATTTGATCAACAACTCAAAATTTATGCCCATTTGAAGTTTAGGGGTCGGAGGAACACGAGTTCCTAATTCATCTCCACAATTTGCATTAAAACTCATTTTTCCCTTTTTTGGAGGCTCTAATAATGGTCTTTCACCTATTTTTAACCTTCCCATGCTTTTACAAACTCCATATTTTCCTTTTGGATGGACTTGAGAGGTTAAAAAATTATATTTGGGTCATTTACGGTTGGGCGAAAAAATATTCAGTTTCCTTTGTTACGTGGTTTTTTCTTTCTTTGTGTGGCTTTTCCTTTGTTACAGTAACTTTTCCTTTGTTGCGCAAATTTTTGGGTTGAAGCTCACCACCATCAAAATTCAAGTCTGAAGCTTGAATAAGTTATACAAATAAGCAAGGGGATTATTTGGATAACAATATGTTAATTTTGAAGTAAAAGATACAAAAATTTATGATAGATAATTATGGCATTAATATCTCAAATCAATTAATTTGAGAAGGTAAAAGAAGGCAGTCTATCATTTCTTGTTGTGCTTAAGTTGATAATTGACAACATTAGTCTTGAGGAATGAACTTGTTTTCTCCTTTTTATTCTTATAATGAAAACCAAGTTGATTAATTATGGATGCAATTTTGGGTGCTAGTTGCATTATTTAAATTGTTTAATGAAAAGAATATTGTTTTGGTTTGATGTGACTTAAGTTTTAAATGAAGTTAATATGTTAGAGACTTAATGAACTTGTGGATGTTTGCAAGTTGATGGTAGAAAACTTGGTTTACATTATTAGATCACTTCATTATAGGTTACATGTTTACTTGTTATGATACTTGTTTTATTTAAGTTTTAATTTAAATAAAATCATAGATGTTTAATTATTTCATAATGAAACAACTAGATAGAGAGTTGTTAATCCATGTCAGTTTGGTGAGCTGACCATGTATACTTTTTATCCTACATATAAAAAGTTGGATTATTTATTACAAGGTTTTAATTAGTTGATTACATGCATGTTCTTCATGCGATGATTTTGTTTATCTGATTACAAATAATGATTTTTTTGAATATCCATTTTGGATAATGTATTTATTGAAAAGTGAAACATGATTTCACGAATTTCATAAGGTCGTTGGCCTAATTGTATTAATCTGAAATTATTATAATACTTTATGAAATAAGGATTTATCCTTAATGAGTTCAATAAATACATTTATTATTTGAATACCTCTTATGAGTTGTAATAATGATTTACGTTGTTTTTAACAGTGGTATGTACTTTGAAAATGATTATGAAAATTTGTACTTGGTATATAATTGACTTTACAACTATTACTATTCTAAAATATTGAAATAAAATTATGACAAATATATTAATGACATCATCATTTATATGTTAAATTTAATGAGTTAAATAAATAACATTGTTTTTGACAATGAAGAAGAGTTATGAAATAATGATATTTCTCTTAACTCGATCATAAAGAGATTAATTAAATAATTAATTCATTAAGTAGTACAACTCTAAAAGTACATTGAAAATAGTTTTACCTTTATGACAATAATTGATTTAATGACATTAAGATTTCTTAAATACAAAATTACCATACCTTGAGTAAGATAGTAATATGAAATGTGAATGATACATTTCTAATTATCGTTAATAATAAACCTTGTCTAATTACTTAAAAAGATTATATCTCTTTATTAAGAGGTACTTAATGATAATGAATAATATGGTTGAATTATGATACATTTTAAATGGGATAAGATCGTTATCAAAGTAGAATGACATGGATAAACTAAACCTAATGTTAACAACAAAAGTTGTAAAGTGACGCTACGAGATTAAGACACTTCGTACAATAGTAACTAGTAAGTTGTTATAGACCTTGTCATTAAACACGTAACTTGACTTAGTCTTTTAACGATGAATTATACCTTGTAATAAGATAATTATATTATGAAATTGTGGACTCTAAGTCCCGCATATCTGCTTAATTGAACTCTATTTGTACCATCTTATGACAACTATGGGAAGGGTAATAATTACTTATTAACAAGTCATTAAGTAATCATTATATTTCCCATAGGTATCCTAAGCTAGAATTGATAATGTACTCTCAAGATGAGAGGCGAGATCTAGATTCTAGGCCATCTTAATACAAGAACTTAAACATTTAATTAATGAGACATGATCTAGATAAATGTGTAGAGATAATTGTACGATGATGGGATAAGTTTTTTTGGCTTATGTGTGGTCACGAAACTAAGCATGCAAATCATAGATTGAAAACTTTGGCCTAAGTAGTGTACTAGTTGAATACATTGTCAGTTCACCGAGTTCCTATCTAATGGTGTGAGATGCCGAGATGAAACTCAGTTAACTTATTTTTAGGTATAAACTTAAGAACTGCATCCATTCTCAAACCTAAATGAATAGGTTAACCAATTACATACAAGTTATGCATACTCGAGATGGAGTGACAATAAAGGGGATCGAGTAGATCTAATTGACATTTACAGTTGTACATGGTTATGTTGTTATCAAATGGATTATAAACTATATTTCTTGTTGGATTATTATTGTTGTCATATAAAATCATTGAAGGCATGAAATGGGGTTAAGGGGTTTGTTTTAAAAGAAAAAAAAATCCCTTAATTTGGAGTTATTATAACATGGGTGTTCTAGGTTCCTCCATCCTCTCTACTTTTTAACTTTGCAAACATTTTGATCTTATCTGACAACCAAGAAGGAACTTTATGGTCTTGATTAATGGATCTATAGAAAATTTCGTCTCTAATATATTATTATTAATATTTATTGCATGTTTGAATTATTCTAATTATTATAATTTAATGTGGACCTACTCTAGCTAATGTATGTGAATATTGTATGTCTACTCACATCATTAACCCTCTCTCTATGTTTCTCCTACTACCCTTTATATATCTCCAAGATACTTCCTCCCTTATACATTATACAAGTAGTTTGCCATAGGTTTAGTGGATTATTCATGTGTGATTCCCGTGCAACGACCATCCCACAATTTTAGTTAGTTTGCATTCAATAATGGGAGTCTCCCATACCTAAGGAAGGGCTTAGCCACTTGAATGTTGGTGAAAACCAATAATCTGTCACACGACAAATTATTTCACCAATATTTTTTAGTGAATATGTTAGGAAATATCTACCCTATGTGCACATTTAAATATCTGAAAATATTTTTAAAAATTAGATATTTGAAAATCACAAAAAATCATAAAATATAAATTCAAAAATCTAGAAATACATTTTTGAAAATTCACTATTGATTTCTACTATAAAGATGTCATTTCAGGCTGCAAATTTCCATGTATATGTTAGAAAATATTTCACAATCGAAAGAAAAGAGTTAATCTTGATTTGATCATGCAAGTGACATTATTGATCCCACATTTGAAGATAAACAACAAGTTGATTTCAAACTTCCTATTGTCCAAATGACAAGGAAGCCGAGCAAGATTCCTCCACTAAATTTGATCCTAACTTTCCTCATGAAGATTCCATTTGAGAACTAGTTGTAGAACCATTAGATATCATCTCACCAAAATAAGAAGAAGAAGAAAAATAAGAATAAGAATAAGTGGTTACATTTGTGTCATAGTGACAAAACACCGGTTTCCTAGCATTGGCTCCTCCACTTAATGAATTACCAAAAGAATCAAGAAAGAACTTTCCTAAATTTAATAGATATAGAAAACAACGTCTAGATTATCATATTGCAGATTTAATCACAACCTGTAGCATTCTTAGAGTGGGACATGAAGATGTTGTCATTTGACTATTCATGGATTCATTGCAAGATATCATTGTGGAATGGTTTTACTACTTTTCATCACGTTCAATTACTGATTGGGATTATATGAAAATAAAGTTTGAGGCAAGCTTCAAGAATGTGAAATACGCACATGACCTCCTTTCTCAACTATCCCAGATGAAGAAATAACCATAAGATCCCATGAGAGAATTTGTAGCAAAATTCAACAAGTTGATCAACAAAATTCCTATTGGTGTTCATCCTATTATAGATAATCATAAGAGGTTCTTCGTGAATGCTCAGTTACCTGAAGTTGGTTTCATACTATGGAGAGCTCAACCAAACACTTTAGACAACGCTCAATAACTTTCCATTGAAGTGGAAGATGACCTTATCATGTCAGGGAAGATCAATAACTATTTAACAAAGAATAAGGACCAAATTTCTAAAGATGAAAGAGTCGATCATTGTTGCAAAGATTGGTGACTTATTTAACTTCATTGAAGAAGGAAATTTCTCAACATACCTCATACAAAAGCTGGAATGGGAATCAAATTGTGGATCACCCCAAAGGATTGCCTTGGAATCTCTCTTGCTAATTAAACATGTGAAACCTACAAAGATGAAGGAGAAGAAATTTTTGAATCAAAATTAAAGAAGAAAAAGATGATGAATGTGCCAAGATTGGGTATTTTGAATACTCACTAGACAAATATTTTGAAGAATCCATGGTTGATATGAATAGTTACTCTTGTGTAGTGTTCACTTACTCACAAATGAGAAAGAAGCATCTTCTTTCAATGCCCAATCAAAGCATTTGAATCCTCAAATGACAACTCTATGAAAAATAACAACAAAAGGAGGATCGTTGTTGTCCACTTCCATGGGGTGAGAAAAGAAGAATCCTAAGACTACCTTAGTCAAGACTCCATTAGCATATTTGAATAAGTCTTTTCATCTCCTATCGACAAATCATTTTCTTCTTCTATTGATCCTAAGAATGTAAATCCTACTTATGGAAAGGCCACCATATTTTCCAACGTGCTTACCACTTCTTCACTTTTTGATGTTGTTGATAACTATAATAATTGAAAGTTCAAATTTTTAATATGAGTACTTGAAAACCAATCCCAAGAAATTTGTTAAACTTGTCCAATTTCTCAAAATAATTAGTTCAAATTCATGTTCCAAAATGTGAATGCCAAAGAACTTCCTTTTACTCCTCATACCACCCTTTATCATAACCTTCTTGCTTTAACATCCTCATCTTTCATGAAGGTAGAGCCTTTCTATCTTGCTTTGATAGTCAATTAATAAAAATTGAATAATTGTATTATCGACTTTGGTGCTTTTGACAATGTCATACCCAAAAAGTTTCTAAATATCTCAATCTTACTATCACTCTTGTTACTATCCATTATTATTCCATGGAAACCAAATAAGTACCTCTCATTAGCCAAGTGAAGGATGCTCAAGTATCATTTGTAAATTTTCCTAACAAGAAGATCACGATGAAAATACTTATAGTAGACATGTCATCCTCATATGGTATGTTGTTGAGTTGAATCTTCTGTAGGGATTTTGTGGAGATATACAAATGGATTGGTCGTATGCCACCATACCCATCAATGGTAAGATGAAGAAGCTCCTTCCTATAAGGAAAATGAAATACATGGTTCAAAAACTAGATGACCCAAGGGTGGACATCCTATTTCAAGATTCAAGGTATGGAAAAAATTTCATAGCTTTAGAGGAATATGATGATTGCCCATGTTTATGGAGGAATACCTAGGTGTGATAGAGCCGGTTGGAAAACATCATGATGATTTGATAGAGCCGGAATTTGATAATGTGCACTTCCCATTAGATGTGGATAAGGGTTCTCTATTTTGTAGTGACAAATATATTGGATATCTTGACTTACAAAAAAGCAATCATAAGGAGATGGGTAATACAAATCATAAATAAAAAGTGACATCAAACAACTTCTTAGCGGTGAGTCCCAAGTTTCTAATCATGTTCTCAAGGTTCAACATGAAGACCCATTTAATGAGTATGATTGTGAATATAAAAATTTATCTTTCTCATTGGGATAGGATGACTCTTTCGAGAATAAATGCATAAATGAAAAGATGCTTGGGCCTCTTAAGGTTGATTCTAATCAAGAAGAGGATGACTTCATCATGGATTTGAATTTCCAATCTCATGATGATCAAGATTGGGAAAATGATGACCTTGATTTTTAGCCCCAACTTTATGCCCATTGTCCTTTCAAGATGAAGACCTACTCAATGAAGAATAGATATACAGGGATGGTTCTTAAGTCTCTCAAGGCTGATTTCATTTGAGATGAAAACCATATCAATGAGGAATATTTGAATAAGAATATGATTGAATCTTTTAAGGTTAAATCTAGTCAAGAAATGGCGTTTTCATCATGGAGATGGATTTTGAGGATCAAAATGGCCAAGATGGAGAAGATGATGGTTTTCATTTTTCATATTTGACCTTGTACTCATTTTTCTTCTAAGAGTATGAATCACTCATGCACATCACATCATAGTGAGAAACGGTTCAAAAATGAGCAAATTTGTATGAAGGATAGTTTTTGAGCAATTCGAAACATGGAGTATCAAGAGTTTTGTGACAGTGTTTAGACTCTCAGTACTTGACTAAGAACCAGATCATAGAGACCATGGTCATGTAATAGGTAACAAGTAAAAATAAAATTCACATTAGATATGACAAGCCTCGGTGTGTGAAATAGTAAGCTTTGTATGATCAAGACTTAAATGAGAAAAAGGAAACAAAGTGTTAAAGCAATAAAGGTAATGAGATATGTAAGTGGACCCTCAATTACCAAACAATCATGAAAATGTTTCTCAAGAAATTGAGAAAGGGTTCATATTTTAGTGATCTCGTCAATGGATTTGTGGAACAAAGGCTTTTGGTGATACCCATGTAGGGGGACAACATTTAGTGAAGAATCGGTACTATGGTGAAAGTGGGTTATCACCCACATGTACCATAAGTGATTTAGGATGTTATATCATGGTTTCCCCTTTGTTGTGTGCTTCCCTGTCCTTTTGTTTCCTTTTACTTTGCCATGTGTTTGTTTCATTTATTTCTTGGTTGTGTTTGTAGCTTTGTTAGTTTATCACTATGGTGTCTTCATGGCCCAATGGACAAGGCGCTTGTCTACTACCCAAAAATACTTGAGGTTATTCATCACCCCTTATGTCCTAATGTCCCCGAGATAGATCCATTTGTTGTCATGTTAAATGTCTAGTATGAAAAATGAAAATTTTGGACATGACAATTAAGCACCCACTTGAAAATTCCCTCTCCTAGTCACTTTGTGAACCCTTCCCTACCCATCTTGTCCTCGCTTTCACCTTCACTTTGGCTTATAGGAACATGCTAAAATTATTTTCAAGTGTTTTTAATGTTCAAGGATATATGCCCAAGATGATTGATGAATTCATTGAGATTCAAGGAAGAACAACTTCCCTCGGAGGCCTACAAAAGGCTATATTTTAAGATTTTACAATTAGTAAACACCCTCTGGAAGCTTACAAGGAAGATTCACATAATTTTATAGTTTTATAGGAGAAAAATTAATTCATCCAAGGAATTTTTGAGAAAATTGGTGGAAGAAATTGACGTTGGGAATCAAGCAAGCAAGATCGGGTCATTTTGAACACAAGGAATGAAAGCTCCAATTGAGAAAGTTAACTTGTTTGGGATACTTTGGGAGTTTTGGGAGGAGTTGAAATATAATAAAATACTCAATGGAAATATGTTGAATTATCCACAATATGGAAATATACATTTTTCCTATATCTTCAAAATTATTTATGATAGCTCAAGTCATTATTATTGATCCTTCACTCTGAATGGGTGAATGATGCCAAAATATAAAATTTCAGCCATAATTGGATCCTAATAATGGATGAGATAATCTTAATAGGTTATTTGGATTCAAATACATATAATATTTTACCACAAAACCACTCATCGATGATCTCAAGGAAGAAAAGCACTCTCAATGTCCTCAAATGCACTCGACAAGTGACATCGACATTCTAAAACTTTTTTGTCACACTTTTTCACCGTTTATGTCACCTTGTATTGTCCCCTGAGGTATAAAGGGTACAATGGGGGCACCTAAGTGTGACTCCCCATCATTTTTGATGTTTGTCACTTGAACGCATCACTTTAGGTGTTAGAGTGAGAAAAATGAGTGAAATTTTATGATCCTTGTGTCCCCTTTGTCCCTCTTGCATAGGTGCAAATCCACTTCAACCATATCCCAACCCTAGTTAAGCTATTGGGTCAAATGGGTGAGTTAAAACTTGCAAGAAAATTGAATAACTCTCCCCTCAACACTTAGTTATTTTCAAACTTTCAAATGTTGTGTTATTCCCTCCAAAACCTCCATTATTGCACAGGTTTTTTACTAGTTTGTTCCAGACATCCATGCTCCAAGACTAAAAATTATCATATCTCCAAAATGGTGCACACGATTTCCACCAAAATTTTCTAGTGCACTCCCTCCAAAAATTCCTTCAAGTTGACAGTAAGAGCACTACCATGGATGTTTTATACAATTTACAGGAGTCATGTAAAAATTTTATACCCATAGTTTTCCTTCTCATATTTATGGAGTTCCAAATGAAATGAAAACCCTAAAAAACTAGAGAAAAGGTCCTGAAGTAAAACCTAAAATTTTGAGACTAATTTCATTGTAATCGACACCTAGAAGACATTCGTCTAAAAATTATAAGTGTGTAAGGACTCGTGTTTCCAAATATAGTAAGTTTTCAAAAATGGTAAACTCTCAACACTTACGATGCTCCAAACAAACATAAATCATCAAAAGTTGAAAATTGTGAAAATAGAAAGTCTTACAATCGGACTCGATCACTTGAATCAAAACACATTCTACCCATTTCATTGTTTTTTACAATTACAGGCTAGGAATTTATTAAATGGTTCAAAAAAAATGAAAGCCCTCTTAGACTCTCAAAACCTAGTCTTGAGCTGAAGTGCAAGAAATTGGGTGATCTAGTTCATCCAAGCAGTCACTAAAATATGGTCTTTATAGTTGAATCGAGTTAGAAATTTTTCACTTTGAGGTAAATTGTAAAACTCAGGAATTCATGAGGAGGAATGTGGTGATCTCCACATTTTAAAACTAACCTTATGCTCAAGCCTCTTTCCAAGAGGAGAGACATCATGTGAATCACACCATGGAAAGGAACATGTTAGAATGAACCAATATGTGTAAAATATTGTCACTTGAACCACATGCTACCAAGGTACCCAAGACCATCATGTTTATAGGACCGGAAGTTATCACAAGCCCACACAATGTAATGTATTACATAAATGTTCTTGAACACTCATTCAATGCCCTATAGTGTGCCTGAACTCATAGAAGAAGGAGATTGCAATCACATTATTTATGTCCATAGGAGGCTAGAGGTACAAGGTTTACTTTAGAGATAAATCCTTCTATCTAGAGGATAATGCCTATTTCAATGAGGAATAAATGATGAAAAATGTGTCCAGGTATCCTAAGTATGTTTCCATTCAAAAGAAGACATTTTTTCATGAAGGTAAATTTTAAATCAAGGGAGGATAAGGGGATGATCTCCATGACACATGTCCTAATTCATGTTTAATTGTAATCATCATATTTACAAGAATGGGAAATCATCTCAATCTCACATAGTGTAATTCAACTAGTAGTGTTGTGAACACTCATTCGATGCCTTAAAGTGTGCCTGCATCTCACGGGAGGAAAAATTTGTAATCACCACTATGGTCGAGGCCAATAATTTCATTTAGGGAGAAATCCTTCCATCTAGAGGAGAAAACATTTTCATTGAGTAACACTCGGGAAAGAACATGTTTGAGAATCTTGAGGTTGATTGCTTTCAAGAAGGCATCTTTGTCACAGAGGTGAATTTTTAGGTCAAGAGGAGTAAGTTAATGATCTACATGTCATATCTCCCACCTTGTGATAAAATAAGTTCATCATGTTCATATCTCGGTGGAGACCTCATAAAAGTGCTTTTGAACACTTATTCAATACTGGAAGATGTATGTCTTATAAAATAAATAGTTGCAATCTCGGTATTCCAATTCATTAGGTGGTCAATCACAAGGAACTTCATTCATGGTTCATCAAGTATATTCTTCATCGGTAGGAGCTTCCCTGTCTTTGGATCATCACTTTTCTACTCCCTCTCTCTCTCTAACATTCTATTCCTTCATTGAGAATGTGTTGGTACTCAATTTTATCTCGCCTGTTTGTCCTTGAAATTCTTCAATTTCTTGACTACTGTCGTGTTTTCTATCTCCCAGTATTGATGCATGAAAGCTCTGTCCTTCATTTGGTTTTCATGATTACTCCCTTCCTTTTTTCAATGATCACTTTAAGTCCAAAATTTTTTTCCGTTCCTCTATCCATGTGGAAGAATTTGTAACTTGGGCATAAAATTAGGTTTTTTCCTTCCTTCCGTTTTTCCACAATCACGTTTTGTTTTCCCTGTCAATTTTTGTCCTAATATCTATGGAAACATGATTGGATGTGGCTTGGAGGATCACATTTGGGCCTTATATCATTTCCAAATTCTCTATCCTTAAAGAAAGATTCATTTCAGTGTAAATGGTGATTTTCCTGCATTTTACGGTTTGATGGGTGTGTTTTTCCCATCAAATTTATATCTCAACGCATCTGTGGAAACGTGGTCCTTTCTAATTGGATGCAACTTGATGTGGCACTTTGAAACTCTAAGGCCCGATTCAACTCAAATCTTGTCCACGTGGAGGGTCAACGCTCATTTGAAAATTCACCTTTTGGTTTGACCTTGGAGTTGTGTCGGGGAGACATGTGGAGGTTTCCGCTACCTTGCCCAGACTTAGACATTTTTTCATGCGGCCGGTGTAGCTTTGGCAAACCATGGACACATGGAGGGCCGAGTGCTCATTTGAGGATCTGCCTCAAGGTCCCACCTTAGTAGTTGCACTAAGGGGACACATGGTGAGCCCGCACTTGTCCAGGGTCTCCGCTTTTGGGGACCATCTCAAAGTTATGCTAGGGAGACACGTGGAGGCTTTTGTTGGCTCCTCTTTATACTTAAACTTTTCAATCAACTTTCTCGTGGCATGGGAAAAGTGGAGGAACCACACCTATTTGGGGACCTACCCCTAAATTTTATTTTAAAGAAGCACCAGGAGGACACTTGGAGGCTTCCGCTCACTCTACCCTTGCTTGGACTTTTCAACGGCCAAGGAAAACTATCTCGAACCCTAGACACATGCCACCTTCTACTGGTCCTTCAAGTTTTTCAACAAACTCTATCAGGGGCCGAAACACGTGGTAAGCTGCTGCGCTTGTTTGGGGTCTTCACTTTTGGGGACCATCTCAAAGTGTGCCATTGAGACACATGGAGGCTTCTGCTGGCTCCTTTTTATACTGAGACTTTTCAAAGGCCAAAAGATGATTTTCTTGGGCCCAGGGCACGTGGAAGGCCCACGCTTGTTTGGAAACTTGCCTTTGTACCTCACCTTTGTGGTTGTGCCAAGGAAACACGTGGATGGCTCTAATCTAAAGTTGAGAACATGAAGAATCAACAGTTGTTGTGTATTGCATCTATTTTTCTCCATTTTTCTCCAAGACACTGGAGATGTGAATACGCATTTTTTTCATCCTTTTTGATAAAATTCCTTATCGTTTTTATCTGCAAAGTGCCAATTGAATGGATTTAGAACTTAATTTGTGAGTCCAAGGATTGTTAAGATTGATATTTTGAAGTTGGAATTGCTCGAGCACTTGCAAAAATGTCAATTACTAGAGAAGTGGATGCGGGACGAGTTGTAGATGAAAGAGAAGGAAAATGATGAAATAATGGAGTTTGTCAAGAACAAAGGATGAAAAAGGTGTTGCCTCGAGGGTGAAAAGGATTACCTATCAGATCCATCTATACAGAGCCTCCGAAAAATGATTAAAACAGGGATTTCTCACATGACAGAATCATAATGATTAGAAGAACTATAAAAATTTATGGCATGGCATCCTACTTATTAGTCGAGGGTCCGAGGAATGTGATCGGTTCATAATTGGTCCACTGGCGGCTTTCGGATGTGAATTTGTTAAATGTTGCTTTCTAAGGAAAATTGGTAACAAGCGAAAGGTCCCTTGAATATTCTTCTTTTTAGGGGAAAATTTGGGCAAGTGAAATGTATAAATGCAATGAGAATACTCTTGCAAAGGGGTCGGGGGTTGAATTCTTAAGAGAAAATTTGAGAGATTATCTTCTGAGAGACCAATCCGAGAAACTGTTAATTTCCTATGTTTTAGATTTCAATCACGTCAAGTTGGTTATGAGTGTACAACCATTGACAAGCTCTGAGACTGTTCAAAGAAACTTTCCCTGTTGATGAATCTAATCAATTTTGAGTTAATTTGTGTCAATCTTGGAGCAATTTGTGTCTACTTTATTTTAGAATGTCTACAAGTATTTTTCTTATTCCTATTGCAATCTTGTGTTAAAGTCCCTCCGAATCACATAGGATCTTGTCCCTGTGACATTTTAGTGGCATTTGCAATTTCATTTCAAGAAGAGCTTTCATCCTGTGATGAGATAAACAATTTAAAATCACTTCATTGTCATTTGTTGATAAAGATTATCTGTAAGCCTTTGAGTGTATCTTAGGCATGAGGAACCAGGGGTCTTTGATGTTTTATTGAGTCTTTAGCTTGAGCCTTTGTGTTAAATTCTTGGAGATTGTGTGAAACCATGTAAATTTGGGCCTCCATTGATGCACACCTTTTGGTTGAAGGAATATCTTAGCTATTCTGAAGCTTTCTATCATTTAGCTTTCCAATTGTTGTGAAGTCTCTCAAAGATCTAGTATAATCAATTTTATCCTACTTAATCTCCCACCAAAATTATTCAAAAACCATGAATCCATCCTGAACTACCCCTATTTTCCCTATATATCCACAAATGTATAAATTCTATTGCTAAAATATGCAAAAGCAATCAGGATTCCATAATGTCTTTAGTAACCTTAGCCCTATCTAGGAAATATCACCATTCTTTAGAAGTGACAACTCGTGAGAGTTAAATTGTGGTGCATTGATCATATTTTCTCGGGTCCCCTTTTAAATTTGTGCAAATAAGGATATCTTCATTCTCCTTCACCGACAAAGGTTACAAAATGGGTCCTCTCACCCTGGTCAAAAGGCACGACCTAAAGTAGTAAGGATAGATCAAATCCTTAATGAAGGTGTTATCCATTTCTTCGATGCCCGAGTGACAAAGAGTTAGAAAAATCCCCTCCTCGCTACAAAACAACTCATAATATGATTTGTCTATCTCTCAGTGTCCTGCTAAATCTTTGATGTTGCTCGGTTTCCAAGGGAGAATCAATTTGGATACCAACACCAGAATGGTGCCATTTTTGGGGACATGAAGTTGTGTACAAAGTTTGAACACCATCGATGATGCATACGACTCCACAGTAAATGCTTCTTACAAATTTTAAAGTACAAATACGTTGTTGAAATGTCATCATGTGTCCAGATTTGTAAGAATCAAGCAAAGTTACAAGTTCTGCGTGTAATATTTCTAGTTTTTTGGTTTTTGCTCGCACTAAGTTTACAACGTCAATGTTAAATATGGGTAAAGGAAGGTCAGATCTGTAGAGATTTGCATGAATTTAATATTGACAAACATTTGACAAACCAATTTTAGTGTATTTTCACAACTAAGGTGAAAATCCTTAGTGGCGACTCCGTATTGAATGAATTTTTTATAAATGTTAGTGTCTTAACCTCTGTCAATTGTAATTTATCACTAATATTTGCAAAGCTAGAAGGAAGAAGATCTTTCTTCACTAGAGACCCTATCAGAAAGTTGTTTCCAAAGTTGGGAAAGACAAATTCAAAAGGAAGAAGAATCGGAAAGTTGTTGGATATCAGAACTCAAGAAAGGAATTATCAATTGTGGAACTGATCAACTCCGTCATTAGAGATTTCCATACTTCCTCAAGTGCTTCTGAATCAGGTAGTCTCTTTATAAATCTGAATTCTCCAACTGGAGAGGGTCCTTCTTTTGTATTTGAAAAATTTACATCTCATTTTGTCCCTATGTTCTCCAAAGCTGATAGGATCTTCCAAGAAATAGAGTTTCTAGAGAACATTCATTTTAATAATTGTATTCTTGTGCGCCACAAACCCCTCACTCCTCATCATTATATTTCTCTGTAAGATCACCTCCCAAAACAATATGGCCCCCAGGACCTCTGCATTTGTTGTGAATACTTTTGGTCCTATAGATTTCAGAGGTATGGATGGGTATCCAAATGTTGTGCCCCAAGATGTTAGAAATAGATTGCCTAAATTTCAAGGAAATAATGCCATTACTGGGATCAACACTTAAAGCTTTTTGTCAATATGATGGAAGAATTTGAGATTGAATTTGAGGATGTGTACATAAAGTTGTTTATTCATACTCTAGAGGAGGATGCATAGGATTGGTATAAATCTTTGCCAAACAATTCCATTGATTCATAGTCAAAGATGAAGAATGCTTCTAGATTGTAGTATGGAGATAAAACAAACCCTAGGTTTCTTTTATCGAAATTTGAAAATATAAAAATAATCCTAATGAGTCTATTCATGACTTTAATACAAGGTTCAATAAGACCCTAAATAGGCTACCTGTGATCCTGAGGCCAAGTGATGTTTCTTGTTTAATAAAATACTCTGATGCTTTTGATAAGAAAGTTACCTATTATTTAAGAGACAAGAACCTAGAAACATTAAGGCAAGCCTTCACCATGGCTTTGCAGATTGAGAATAACATCAAGGCAATTGGTAAACCTCCTAAGAGAGAAGGCATCAAGTTGATCAATCCAGAGAAGCCTCAGTCAAGTAAAGTTGTGGATCTGGAGGAGGTTGTAAAAACTTTGGTCGGAGTTGTTAAGGAAATCTCCTATAAACTAGCCAGAGTAGAGAAGGGGATTGGACAAGGTTCCTAGGGTCAGCATAGGCCACAAGGTCAAGAAATATTTTCCAATCATCCCAAAGGTGATTAGAGATCTGATGATAGAGGAAAAGGACTCGTGGGATCGGAAATAGACAAGCCCCAAACCCGTGAGAATAGAATTATGCCCGATCCTTTGACTGACAAAGTTGTTGTTGTGGAAGAAGCCAATGAAATTGAGTGGTGTGACAGATGTTTCTTGCCACATGCCCCATGTGATGAAGACAAATAATTTGAGGAAGCT
Source organism: Taxus wallichiana var. yunnanensis (assembly GCA_018340775.1). NCBI lineage: Eukaryota > Viridiplantae > Streptophyta > Pinopsida > Cupressales > Taxaceae > Taxus > Taxus wallichiana. The sequence goes on from CM031233.1 coordinate 16,454,631, forward strand.
GATGATGACACTAATGATGATGTGTGCATGGTGGGGTGCTCTACAAGTTCATAGCAGCTTGCAACTTGACCGAATTAATCAAAGTTTAGAACTGCTGCAGATTTATGGGATTGCATCCATAAGATGGTGTTACCGCTTCCTCCCTCTCATACTTTTGAAATAGATATGGTACAATATTTTGAATTACCTAGTAATTATTTTGAATACTTAAGGGCACTAATGATTAAAAATTATGATGGAGGAATCCCTTCTGAGGAGGATAGGAAGTTGCTAAAGAATGTTGTAGTTGGCCATGAAAAAGAGTATAACACTAGGAGTAAAGTTTTCAAAGGGACAAGGCCTTAGGATAAACCAAAACTCCATTTCTCACTAATATGTCAAAAGACACTCCTAAGAAAAATACATCTCGTAAAAGCCTTGTGTCCCCAAGAAGAACTAGTATCCTCGCCATGCTCGGACCATGAAAAAATCCTTTGATGTCATATGAGCTTCTCGGTCTTCCTCCAAATGCTTCCTTGCCCAAATACGTTCCTTATGATATTTCCCAAGTCTTGAGTTAGATCAAGATTTTTGTTCCAATTGTTGAGCTACTTAGGATTCCTAAGCACAAGAAAAGGGCCTTTGAGTATTTGGGATTAAAAGAAGAAAAGAATACCCAAGGTAGAAATGTAAATAGTGTTGAGACTCCTACCATTTCAGAGTTGAAAAAACCCCAAGTGCGGAAGAACTAGATGAGCCACCTGAAGTATATTTGGGAACATCCTTAGTTGAGTCCCAACTGAATGTAGATCCATTTTTCACCACTCTGATTATTAAGGACATGTTATTACACAATTGTATGTTTGATTCTAGAGCATCATGCAATGTTATGCCTCTTGAGGTCATGAATGAATTAGATATCAAAGTGACAGCCGCTTATGGGAAGTGCACTACCATGGATTCCAGAGAGGTGCTAGTGGTTGGATGTGTCAAGGGTCTGATAGTGCAACTTGCAGCTTACCCAGGCAAGAACTTAAAATTAGATGTTGTTATTGTTGATTGCCTACCAAATGGAGAATGTTGTTATCAAGAAAGTGGGCTCAATAGTGTGGGTGGTAGTGTGCAAATGGATATGTCTTTTCCACTATACCTATTGAGGGCAGCCTTGTAAAGTTGTATGGTGAAAAGAAGATTTTACATCGATTGAGGATCCCATAATGCTTCTTATGAAGTGTTATACACCGACAACGATGTAGACAACTTTGTTGGATTTGCTTATGGTAAAGAGCACAAAATTGATCAATGCAAGTCTCTTAATCAAGTAGGTTCTCCTTGGAATTTTTTGTTTGATGGGGCTTTCTCTAAATTTGGAAATGGTGTTGGTATTGTTCTAATATCTCCGAGGCCGGAAGAGTTTGTTTTCTCTTTTAAACTCAACTTTGAGTGCACTAACAATATTGCTGAATATGAAGCACTCTTATCGGGTTTGAGAATTGTTTGGAAGTATGGTATTAGAGACATCATTGTTAAAGGAGATTCGAGCTAATTGTCAAACATGTTAGAAAATCTGTATGCAACAAAAAATCGTAGAATGAAGCGGTATAAGCATGCATTCTGCAGGATTTCATTGAGATGTTTGACTCCTTGAACATAATACATCATGATAGGAAGAACAATACTCTAGCGAGATAAATTGGGTAAGTATTAGGTCTAGATTTGAAAATTATACTATATCCCCTATTGTGAGTATAATGTTGAGGTATTGACTAGGCCATCTAGTCCTAACAATGTTAAACAACTGGCAGTATTGTAGACACCAAATTTGTGTCTTACGACCCCTTGTGACCCGCATCTCATCTCGCAATCTAACCTCATTACCTAAACCTTACACAATTATTTATTAATTACCTTGTAATTGATAAATCCACATCACCTTACCCTCCACCTCACTTTGCCACCTCACCATGACCTAGCCCTAACCCTAAACTAACCTAATTAGGACCCATGACTTGGTCTAGACTCACATCCATAACTAATGCCTCCTTACTCGCACCCAAAGCCGACCTTCTAGCCACTTGACCAAGCCCGCAACTGATCTCTCGGGAGAAAAGCAGGGAAGGTGGGCTATTTTACTAAAAATAGCCTACTTTTTCCTAACCGATGCCGGTTCCTACTCGACCGCCGTCGGTTACGCAACCGCCATCGGTTCCCTGTAAATGGGCTCCCCAAACCAAAACAACGGATCGGAATTTCATTTTGGAGATCAGTCGAAGGATTTTTAATCAAAGGAGAGTCCAAAGCGATCGGCAGAGTCCAGAACTTCACTTGACCAAGCAGAGACGAGTAAAGAAACCAGAAGAGTTGGCAGCAAAGGAGATCAACTTGCACCTTCATCAAAAAAAAACCAGTAAGTTATATCTTGCATGTCCTCCATTATAACATTTCTTGTGCTTTTGGAATTGTAATCTTCCCAAATCCGTTCCTGAATCCATTATCTAACCTACCATTGCCTCTAACCATCATTCTTTAGCTTCTAACCATCCCATTTCTCAATACTATCCAAAAACCAGCCATTACAAACACCACAACCAGCCCAGAAGATCCTGGAACCAACCGGTATCGGTTATCAGTGACCGCCATCGGTTATAGATAACCGGCATCGGTTCCTTTGATCAAAACCAAGGAAAACAGCCTTTTCCCTACCCAGTTCCACGAAACAATTTAATTAGTACTCTACAGTATTTTGTGTTAATTCATATTAGCAGGGGAACTGACCACCTTCGAAAGGAAGTTTCATACTTCACAGGCCCAAGGCGATTCCCTCATTTATTATCTAATCGAAATCTTGTGGTCTTGTGTTCTTATTTGCAGGTAGTCCTTCCAAGACAAAAAGGAGTTCTTCGCCATGATCACCGATCTTTCTCTACGATGCGCGCACACCTTCTCGACATTCTACAGGTATTCCTCCTAACCCTAACCTTATCTCTGCTTCTCAAGGAACGAAGCATTTCCGAGTGAAACATTTTGCTTACGCACTTAAGTGGGACCCATTTTGGGTTTTTCTTTATTTCTTGCTTGCTTTTATTATAGGGAGCATACTTGTTGTTTTCTTCTTCTAGAGATATTCACGGGGTATTCTATTATTCTGTAAAAGAGCTTGCTTTGTTTTTGCATCTTGCATTAGTAAAAGTCATCTCTTTTGCTTCATCGAATATCACTTTCGATTTGGGTTTTAAAACACATGCATTACATTCTGCTGTTGTTTTTCAATTCTAGTGAACATAGATTAAGTAATGCAGTCGTACACGTGGGGTGATATCCACGGTATTGACAGGAAATTAACCTTAGTTTCACCGCACAACACATACTTGAATCACTTCACAATTAACACAACATCTCAAAAATCCCCCTTTTCCGCGGTATTCCTCCGCCCGATTGAGGTAACCTTATAAGCCAAAACAAACTTGATATTTCCCCTAAGTCTTGTTGTTTAGGATTCCGACATCATTCTACGTCTAAAGGCATAAGCCTGATAATTAAAATTAACCCTAAGGTTAATCTACGCATTTGCGTTTGCCTCTTGCTTGTTTTCAAATCTGTTTTCTCTGTCATACTTTGTCTTCTCGTGATCAATAAGTTGCAAACTACTCAACGTTGCTAAAAATCAAATTAAGCAACCCCTTTGTATTTTCTTATTCTAGATTTTTGACACCGCATCGGTTAAGGGACCGCGTCGTTTTCCACTGTGACCGACACCGGTTACTGGGAACCGATATCGATCTTGTCTCTCACGGCCACGACAAACCAAAGACTTGCTAAATTCACCATTCTCGAGGTTGTTTTTGTCCTCGATAGATTGAAACTTTCTGTGTGTTCGGTCATGGTTGTCATCACTCGGCAAGCCGCCATGGTTTCACACGCTTGCTCTGCTTTTCTTTGCTTGAATCACCCCCTTCACATTCTATAGGAAACCCTACGGACACCAGTGAGATCCCCCAAATTCCTGTAGGAGACAAGGACTTTGCCAAGTTTCTGGATGCTAATCCCAGCGCTGTACAATACTATTTGTCTCATACCCCTGACCGTGCGCCTGATGGTCAGCTCCTTATGGGCATGCCTATTAGTATAGCTGCTCATTTAGCTCCTACTCCTCCTGATAACAATACCTTACTTCCCGCATCACTAGCCCCGTCTCCCAATCCGACAGCGGCAGAGGTTCATACGACCCCGATTAGCTTTCCTTTTGTTAATCTTGGACCCCACGTATCGCCACCACCAACTGCCCCTATCTCGTCTCTCTTTCAGACCACTCCATTCATGACTTACTCTCTGCCACCTATTCAAACGAGCTTTCCTTCTCAAGCTCCGCCTACCTTTTCATTCCCATACACGTATCCAGTAACCTCAACACCTTATATGGGACATCCCTATTCTGTGGCACCATCACCTCATCCAACCACAGATTTCATCAAGCAAATGATGGACAAAATGCAAAACCTGGAGGCTTCCGTTTCAGGAAGTCGTAGCGCCTTGACATACGAGCAAGTTCATGTCAGAGCCCATTCACCCTTCCTGTCCCCCTTCATTCATATCCTCCTCAATGGGAGTTGCAAAGTTTACTCGTTTTAACAAGAAAGAGGATCCTCAACAACACTTGTGATCATTTAGACATGCTTGTTATTTGATTGCCCATGATGATGCCTTGTTACTCCGCACTTTTCCCATGTCCTTATCAGACTCGCCTTGAGTGGTATGTTAGGTTTTAACTTGACTCGATCTTCTCTTTTAACCAACTAGCCCAATCTTTCTTGGATCATTTCTCCATTAACATTGCCAAGAAAGTATCTATCACTGACCTCTATGCCATCCGACAATTCGAAGACGAATCTATCGCAGATTTCGTTGGACGATGGCGGGGCCTTATCAACCAACTTACGTATGCCTTGCCTCAAACCGAACTTATCGAACTCTTTACGCGGGCATGCGCTAAGCACATCTCCCCTACCCTCCAAATTCAAACTTTCCGTACATTCGACGAGGCCTTTACTATGGCTCGAAAATTAGAAATTCGAGCCTTAGAGGAAGAGAAATTGCGGTTGCGCAACAAGAACTCCACTTTCCGAACTCCTGATTCTACCAATAAACCAAATACCACCACTCCTCACGCGTCAACCTCTTCTAAATCAAAAGGAGCTCATCCCACGCGGTGATGGTCAAATCCCAACCACCGTCCAATACTCCACCAAAAACCACCTATAAATACAAAGCTGAGCCCACCAATTACACTCCCTTGGGAGAAACTTATGGCGTCATCCTAGAGAAATTGCTCAAAGCTGGGGCTATCACCTTGCCCCTGTAAAACCTCACTGGGTTTGACTCCACCCGCGCAATACCTTCCTGGTACAAAGAAAATGACTTTTGTAACTTTCACCGCGTAAAAGGACATAGTCATGAAAACTGCAAGATGTTGAAAAACATAGTGCAGGAAATGGTTGATGCAGGGGATATAACACTCGATAATCCTAATGCCCTGGCTAACCGAAATCTGAAAATTTTCAACAAGCCATTCTCGAATCACTGCGTCCAAAGTAAACGTAAACCAAGATATCTTAGCCGAGGAGAGTGTTCATGAGATCCATGCGAGATTCGATACCCACCAAAAGCCTCTATCGAGAAAATTTTGAATCAAGCCTCTTCACTAACACGAGCCCGAACCTCCTTTACCACCATCAAGCCAAAGCGAAATCATTCCTTTACCCATAGAAGAGTTAGCGCCGGGCTTCCCTTCCCATTAATGAGTCTTCTTACACCACATCCCTACAAAGCTGCGAGCGGATGTTGTCTAATCTATCCATTTCCCGGGCGTCTCCTTCTACCACTCTTGCCTTGCACAAGAAGAGGGTGCGCCACTCCTTTTGACATCCTTAGATGAGAAATCTCTTGCACCGACATCATTAAATTCGATTAGCGTGATGAGACCCCCTCCAACATGCCCTTCTACTGTTAGTCCCTCATCACCTAAATCTTTTCAACAACCGGTTGACCTCCTAACATCTATTGATCACGATGCCTCATCTACCTCCTGTGTCACACCCATGGACTGGAATTACAACCCACCTTTCTTCCATACCAAAATTACAAATCACACCTTTTGGAGACCTGTCATTCCACGGAAGATAGACAGGGCCCTATGGGAACGTTTGAGTACCCCTTTTCCTACTCAAATGCAAATGACTAATCCCGATGTCTCCACCATCTACACGAGTGCTTCACAGGCTTAAAATGCCCCTGTTCTCGCCTTCACCCCCCTCACCTCTACCAAATTCCCCGTCCACTTCTATCAACTTAACCGGATCTTCCCTATGCTTGGGACCTCACCAATGCCCGGTCTAACACACCCGCCTAAGCGACTCGATTTATCCCAAAATAAACCCGCCCATACCTAGGAGACAAGCGCAATCCCGGCCTCTATCAAAACCCCCATCTTCACACCCACCTTCCATATTGGGACCTCATCCCTCCACCTTACATCAATATATCATACCTCCTTTGTTTCTGCAAAGCAACCTACGCCTTTTTTGCACCTATCACGAGAGATCGAAAGGTATCACAACATCGTTACCCCGCGTATCCGGTCCACTATCAACCCTAAACCAATCCCATCATCAAAGGATTTATTTTACTGTCACTCCCCTTTCTCGCGTGGTTGTTTCCGCTACCATGCCATCTCGTAGCCTCATCATCTAACCAATTGGTGAGCGTAACCACGTGTCGAGAAACCACGTTGATGAAAAACATGTCGACACCCCTCGGCTAAACCACCACCCATACAGACTAAACACGCCCAAACATTACCACAACCCACCAATCAATACCTCATCTTCTTCGATTTTGACCCACTCGAAAGGATCCTACGCCAAAATCCTTGCTATGTTGGTGGAGAATGCGACCATCTCTCTACCCCACTTCGACCTTATGACCGTCTAAGCCCCGAGGCACATGGATTATGATGAGTCTAAAATCATGCCTATCACCGCACACCGGACATGATGTAGAAGGATCAAGCTCTAAAAACCATCCTTCGCGATCACCTCTTCCCGATCGAAAGATTAAGAAAAACAACTTACGCGGGAGAGACCTCTAGCGTCAATTCCCTCTACTATACCATCTTGTCCCGCCTCACCAAGATCGATCATTATTCTGACCCCACCTCTTGAAGACCATGAATTATCCCAACCATCTTCTTCATCTCAGTCTCACGAGATTAATATGATTAGTGTAGCTTACTAGAGACAGAAAAACAATGGGAAGGTGAAAGAAAACACACCTACGACATCTCTTTCTCCTTCAACCATCCCGATTACACCACCACCTAAAGTGGTTATTCGCGGACCCTTTATCCGTCTCTAATGGAGTTGCCCAGAACCATGATCAAACAGACTTCATCATCAATCGCCCGTAAAAATGACACTATATGATCTCATTCGGACCTCTAATCTCATCGACAAGCTCTCGTTGAGATCCTTGAGGATAGAGGTTTTACCCAACGAAACCACGCTGTTACCTCCATTCTAACACCCGATCACGTTGCCTCTCTCACCCGAAACAATCCATCTCCCCACCATAGTCTCGAAACAACAAGCATTGCGGTTAGTTTCTCGGAAGATGAAATTATCGACTTTAGTACTGAAGACCCCGACCACTGCCCTTTTCATTTCCGCTTACGTCCGAGACATTCGAGTACGTCGGGTTATGATTGGCGGGGCGCTAGCCTAAACATCATCTCTTGAAAAGTCTTCAACAAATGAACATCCCTTACTAGTTGCATGTGTGCCAACCCCATCATGTTGCGGTCATTCAATGATGCTATTACTTCTACATTGGGCACGCGTGATCCTCAACATTCGCGTGGGACCCACGTGCTTTACCCGAACTCTTCTATGTCCTTGAAGGAGAGTTCGATATAATATATTGCTAGGTCATCCTTGGATCCGGGCCATGGGATGCGTCCCCTCAACATTACATCGATGTATAAAATTTGAGTACGAGGGAAGTCCTACCTTTGTAAAGCTGATCCTCCCCCTTCAAAACTTGCAATATGTTATACGCCCAAACGATGTGCTTATACCAATTAAGACACCCATACATTCAACCCAACCATCCTCTTCCCCAATATACCTCAAAAATCCACCTCAATTGCACTCTGTTGACGAAACCACTGTCGCACAAACCACTTCTCTTCCCGCGCTAACATCCCAACCTCCGACCCCTTAGTAGGCGTTTTTCATCGCCTATACGATGGGGAGTATCGCCTATATAACGTTAGTTCTTTCCCTACCCCGCAGGAGTACGGACAATTACATGCACACCCCACCTACGAGTCGCGTGGGGAGATAATCTCTTACGGACCACCCCATTGTCGCACTAACCTAACATACGGGGTGTTGACGCATCCTCCATTACCCCAGAACCTCCTCTTGGTGTGGTTCCCTTCGAATCCGATTTTCAATACTTGACAAATCGTCGTTTTACCTCACCTTCTTGACTCATTTGTGCGTGGAAGGCTTTGGTTTTGGCCTTTACGAACAAGTGCCGATATACTCATCCCCATCACCACACGCAAACATAATGATCGCGGTGGTCTTGGTTTTCCAGAAACACCTACGCAGGAGACACCTCCTGTCAGAACCAGTATCTGGAAGAAGAGGACGTCGCCCTGGTAGAACCATCATCACCCACTTTGCCATCATCTCCACGCAGAATCGATGGACCACTGAATCTATCCCTCCTAACTTTTTTTTTTTTCATAAATGCTATCTTCATAGGTCCTCTCACTTATCAACGCGATAATGAGGACCCATCTTCTCTTCCCCTTACGTATCCGGACATGATCGAAGAAGATTCACCTTTGATTAATGTTGTTGAATGCCGGGATGATGACTCCATCCTCACTTACCTGGCGCGGATGATTCTTATATTCAACGCGTGCCTTACCATCTGAAACTCAAACCATGTTTGACGAATCTACTATAGGAATCAACATCCACACGAGGAGGAAGATCCTCACATAGTGAAGATCGGACAATCACTTGACACATCGAACAAGCCGCCTTTACTACCTTTCTCCGTGCTCGCATGACGAAGCTTCGCATGGTCTTACGCCGACATGCAGGAATTGATCCTACCATTGCCGTCCATAACATCACTCTAAACCCCGATTCCAAACCCAGTCAAGCGAAATTGAGAAAATGCATCCACGCATTGCTCTCTTGGTCAAAGAGGAGCTCAAGCTGACTCCTTTCTGTTTCCTTCATTCTGCTGACTTAGTTATCCTCATGGATTTCTAACATCGTACACTCACTGGCGACAGAAATGGGGGGACTTCGGATATGCATGGATTTCCGGGATCTTAACCTCACTTGCCCTAAGGATGACTTCCCCCTCCCAAGTATTGATCAACTTGTTGATCTCCTCTTGAGTCACGAAATGCTTTCTCTCGTGGATGGTTTTGGAGTTCTGACCAAATTTTGGTTGCTCGCCGATCGACACAAAGCGCCTTCATAACTCCTTGGGAACTTTACATTCTACGTGTAATGCCGTTTGGCCTTAAGAATCTTGGTGCGACCTATCGGGCTATGACCTACATTTTCCATGACATTATGCACACTATCCTCGAAGATTACGTTGATGATCTTCGGCAAGTCTAAACATCGCATTGAACATCTCGAGGTTTTAACCATTATTTTGATCGCTTTGTTACAATATTACATCCAGTCTTGACCAGGAAATGTGTCTTTGGTGTCCTTTCGGAAACTTCCGGGCTTTATCGTCTCTTTCGTGGCATTGAGGTTGATCCATCTAAAGTAAAAGCTATCCTAGAAATGCCCCCACCCAAAACCTTAAATAATTGCGTAGTTTACGCGAGGGTAAACTTCAATCCATCCGAGCGTTTCATTTCCCAACTCTCGGATCGATGTCACCCTTTTCATCACCTTCTAAAAAAAGGGCGTTGCCTTTCAATGGAGTGAGGAGTGTCACCAAGCCTTGAAGCTCTCAAAACATATCTCTTGCATGACCACTGTGCTTATCCCACCCGGGACGACCGTCCTTTCTACCTTTATCTTTCCGCCGGCACTATGCTTATGGAGCTATGCTCGCCCATCGAGACTTGCAGGAAGCGAGAAAAGCCGTTTACTATATAAGTCGTACCCTCGTGGATTACGAGACTAGGTATACACATGTAGAAAAATTGTGCACAGCCTTATCATTCGTCGCCACCCGAAACTCAGACATTACCTCTGAATCACAAAACTTTCGTCATCACGCAACCACAGAGACCCCATTCATTATATGTACGCCCAAACCACACCTAAACCAGCGCATCGCTCGATGGCTCATGCTCCTCGCCGACCTCGACCTTGAATTTATACAACGAGAAATCAATCAAAGGACAAACTCTTGCGGATCAACTTGCTGGAGGCCCCTCTGCACAGGGAGCAATTTACCAATTTTACCTTCCTGACGAACTCATCGCCACTCTTTCGCTCGGAGAAGTGTCGTATCAAATGACCCTCTTCTTGATGGATCTAAGTGCAGTGCGCGGCGGAGGAGCCAGCATTGTTCTCATCCCTCTTGACACTGAACCTATGCCTCTTTCATTCGACTTGATTTCCCTTGCACTAATAATACGGGCGGAATACGAGGCCCTTGTTCTAGGTCTCGAGTTGCGTTACATTTAGGTATCAAATCTATCAACATTTTTGGCGACTCCCAATTGGTAGTCAATCAGTTACGGGCATCTACCAATGTAAAAGCGAGGAACTTCAAGTACAAACACCACGTGGAGTCACTTCTAGCCTTATTTACCACTATTCTATCTGAACCATTCCCCACGCTCCACTAACAAATTTGCGGATACTATGGCTTGCTTAGCCTCGCAAATTCCCGCACGCACCAATTGACTCTGAATTATTCGTTGTGGTTCAAGAACTTTTGCACCATCCTATTCAACCCTAGGTAGTTTGCATGATAAATACTGTGTCTACTAATTCACGGGATACACAGGTGCCACCAATTTCATGACTACCTTCTGAATCTCGTCCTCCACACACGATCTTACTAGTAATGCTTGCAAGCGTGCTTTTCTTAAAAGTGTTTGCGTTATGTTGTCATGGGGGACTCCTCTATAAGCATTGGCTTTGATGGCATCCTCCTTGTTGTCTAACCGTAGCGCAGAAATCACCCATACCATCCAACAAGTCCATGGCGGTATTTGTGGTGGACATTTTAGTGGCCTTGCCGTGGCTAAGCAGATCCTTCGCTAGGTTATTATTGGCCTACTCTCGATAGCATTGCTTTACGAATATGTTAAGCGACTGTGTCATGTGTGAACAACATGCCAATCTTCAACATACTCCTAGCCACCCTGCTGACAGTGCCGCGAGATCTTTGGCCTTTCTCATGATGGGGTTTAGACCTTATTGGTGAGATTCACCGACCTCTTCACAACGTCACCGTTGGATAATCACAGCTGACCAATATTACACAAAATGGGTGGAGAATTCCATTTCCACTCATTTCAATCAAAAAAGAAAAAAATTGTCGAATTCATTAACCATCACATTATACATCGTTTTGGTATTCCTCATCGCTTTAATAACGAGATAATGGTAAATCTTTCAAAAATAAGTTGTTCTGAGACCTTTGTGACAACTTTGGTATCAAACTTAGTTTCTCGTCACCTTACTTATCCACGAAGCCAATGATCAGTCGGTGAATCTTCTAATAAAACTCTAACCAAAATCCTCATGAAAGTCGATCAGTGAATGCGGAAGAAATTGGCACGATCACATCCCTTTGCCCTTTGGGCTTATACGTCTTAGCATTCGTACCTCCACTAATGCCACACCTTTTCATTGGTATATGGCAGAAATTTGTTTTGCCTCTCGAAATACAAATACCCTCCTTAGAATATCTCTTGGGATATTCTCACCAGCGATGATTTCGCTTGGAGCGGATTGTGCCCAATTAGAGCTTCTTGACGACGAGCGTCTTACTGACTCTCGATCACCTCAAATCTATCAAAAAACG